>CM035227.1:61229855-61587694 GCA_020226215.1 Sindora glabra
AACAAATAAATTTTATTCGCATAATAAATAAATAAATTTATAATTTATTGACTTAATAATAAACTATAAATTAGTCTCTAAAAGTATTTTTTGCACTATCTTATAAGTTACTCTAAGTAGCTTATAAGCTTTAATTTAATAAGTTACCAAGAATAACTTATAACTTATAAACTATTATTTTTTAAAAAAATTTTAAATCTATTTTTATTAATTTACAACCCATACCTTTTTTAATATAAATTAAAATAATTTTTATAAAATATAATTAATTATATTTTAAGTAATTATAATTTTATGATAAATAATAAAATAAAAATTATAGAAGTAAATAAATATATAAGTTTATAAAATATAATTAATTAAGTATTAAAAATTATACTTTTATTTTAAACTTTTTAATTATGTTAATATAATTTAATTTTTAGATAAATATAAATTATTTTAATTATATATGTATTTATATTAATATATTATTTTCTATCATTTTGTAATTTCAGTTAGTTTAATAATTAATTTTACGAAATATGTTAGTTAGTTTATCAGCTATTAATTAACTTATTAATTATCAAATAATTTATTAACTATCAGCTAATTTATCCATTATTTGTGCGAAACGGAACCTTAGTAAAACATGGCATGTTTGGCCAAATATAGTAGCGATATACTTTAATGTTTGAGATAAGGGGAAGCAAAGTGAAGTTGTATATTGTTATTTTGCTAACAATAAAAAATTAATGTAACAAAATAAAACATAATAAAATTATAGTTTAAATTTTTTCGCACCAATTTAATTATTTAGTAAATTTTAGTGTCAATTTGTTTCTCCAATTATATAATCTCGTTTGAGTAAATCCCTGTTATTAAATTACTGTTGTAATGTAGAATCACACCATTTAATTTGGTAACAATAAATTTCTATCAATAATAATATCTCCAAAATCTTGGAACACTTTAAAATTTAATCCATTATCACTAAACTAATCAATTGTCAATTATACATCAATGAATTAGTTATATCATTAAGTATTCTAAATATTTAAATAATAAATTAATAGAAGGATTTAAATGAGTGTATTGAATAATTGATATACTAGAATTCTTTTAAGAATATATCATTGATATCAATATATAACCATATTAATATTGTTACAATATTATTGCATCAATAGATTAGTTATTTATAATTAATAAATATTAATATATTAAAATAATAAAGAATTTATATATGTTTAACTGAATAATTGGTGAATTAGATTGATAATAAATTCTTTTTGTAATCAAATTAAAATAAGAGCTTACTTTTAACTTTTCTTTATAACAATTATCCTGTTTTTGTTGCAAAATATATTTTAAATCCTTGATACATTGGTTTGGTTCATTCAAATAGGTCTATTGTTCTCCTCCACGTGGAATGACACATGTATGGGTTGAAGAAGGACGTGTATAGGATGAGTATTGTATATTACCGACTGGCCGGAACGACCAGATTATGTGCATCGGTTGGAAAAAAGTTTGCTTTATCATCTCAATTAATTAATATCAAACAAAATTGCTGTCAAGGGTTATCCTTTTATGTAACGTAGATACAGTGTTGAAGAGTATATATGAAATATTATTATCAAGTTATCACTTATCAACAAGAATGGTGGCTTCTTGTTTGGCACTTCATTAATACTGACGGTGGACTCACTTGAAATAGCGATGTGTCGACTTTTGGGCATTAGTTGCATGGTGTAATGGGCGTGTCTAGAGGATTTCGGAACAAAATCACCATCACATGACAGACGGGTGAAAAAAATAAATGAATATTAATTGATTGTAAACGTAAATTATACTGCTACAAAAGAATCGACTGAGATTAGCTATTTAATGGATTTGACGTTGATTTTAGATTGTTTTTAAATATTTTGTGATATTGATAATAAAATAATTCTGAAAAATAAAAATAATATTGATTCTCATTAAATAAATTATCATAATTGCTTATAAGATGCATAATTTAGTAACCAATGCCATTTAATTATTATCAATTTTTGTTAGGTAACTATCGTTAAAAATTCAAATTTAACATTAGCTTATTTTATTAATTGATGTAAAATGTGTTCTATACCACAACAGGAATTTATATAATTAATGTTGTATTACTCTCTTCCATAGAAAATTAAAAAAATTAGTTCCCTACACCCTTGCCATTCTGTATAGTATTTTAAAAACTTCATACTATATTATTTTATGTCAAAACCCCCCCCCCAAAATACAATATTTCAATATTATAACACAATTTAGATATGAGATTAAGAAATATCTAATGATTCACATTGCTAAATGGCATATATCCAAAGCATTTTTCAAATTGCAAGAAAACAAAGTAAGCAAAAGAATATTTCAATGCTACAACAATTATAAAGAAAGAGTTTATCATGATGAAAGAAAAATTATTTTTTAATTTATCATGAATATCCCTATTTCTTGTATTCCCTACACCTTAACCAAACCAATATTTCCATCCCAATTTCAACAATTTTAAGTAATAGTAGTTTAAAAATAGTGAAAGTTTACTTTAGTAAAAAGTAAGTGTTTCGTTGTGGGAACCATTATTCAATATATGACTTTAGCATTCCTTAAAAAAAACCTCTTGAATGATACTTACAAATGCAATGAATACTATTCATTAAAATTTCATGTATGATATTACATTGAATAAAAAGAAGATGAATGAAATTAAGTTTCTTACCTGTACAAATCTACAAAAGTTCTATCAAAGTAAAAGGCAACAAAATATGATTGATTATGAAACCAAAAACTAAATTGCAAGATTAAACACAAATATAAAATAAATCCTATATTTATATTTTATAATTTTCTAATGAGTGCTAAATTTTACTTATTTAGCCACAAGTTAATTGAGCTTTAGTCTTGTAAAATAAATAGTGAGTATAAATATAAAAATGAAGAGAATCATTTTAATATTGGAAAGAGAGCACACTCATTAGAAAGAGAATCATCTTAAGCTTTATGATAAAATTTGCAAATGGCATCATGACTTTATCCTTTTTTTCCCATCTTTAAAGTTTACATATTGGTTATTAAGAAATAACTAATGTATATAACAAAATGACACCATTCAATTATAGAATTTTAAATGTTAGCTAATCAATACAAAATGATGTCATAAACCAAAAGCTTTTGTTTTTCCATTTTATTTCAAGCCAAAATTTTATAATTTTACAAGTTAGTATCATTATTTTTTTTTTACATTATTAAGGTTTTCATATATAATTAAACATATACAAACAACAATAGATTGAATAGTCTAACACTTGATAAGCTATAATTTACAATGAAAAAATTTAGTTAAGGTAAATAAGAAACTAACAAATGAGAAACTATATACTATAAATTTTTACTTAAAAATTTATTGCATAGAAAGGCATAAAGTGAGATATTTCTACTTGTAATTCCTTTATAGTACTTGAAGGCTTTTGAGTTAGAGGATGTATGGAAATTGATGATAAATTATAATAAAAAAAGAGTAATATATCTATTTTTAGAATTAATTCATTAAGTCTTCTAGTGCAAAAATAGTCATATTACTTTTTTCACTATAATTTTTCATCATTTTTCTCATTTTTGCATTTTCTCTCTAATTGTTCTTCTTGAGATAGAATATGAATGACAAAGATAACTTTGGAGGGTGTGATGGTTGCAAATTAATGATAAACTATATTGAGAAGAAGTAATATATCCATTCTTACAATGAATTTAAGGTCAAGTCTTTTAATATAAGAATGACCACACTACTTCCTTTCATACAATTTCTTATCAGTTTGTATATCATTAATAAGGTATCGCCTTAATGTTTCAAATAAAGAGTGGACAAGAAATTTAAAGCATGTAGAGATTTAGATGTCAGTTGTTAATCGAAATAGATGTATTATGTATGTTTTACTTCACAAGGCTTAATTATTGATATACTTTGAGATATTGTAATTTTTGGCAATTTTTCAATACAAGTTACTCAATGAAGCTTTGTACTTATAATTCATGTTTTCATCTCCTAATACAATGCACCTCATAAATGTCATCATTAATACATTAGTAAATAGTTATTACATATTGCTGAATATTTGTTACATGTTAATAGACATTTAAATATCAGTTATGTTAGAAAATTGATGTGGTATTTGTTTATAAATCTAATTTTGTCAAACAAAATTAATTTTAATAAATAACTAACATTGTTTAGCTAATTATTTTAAATATAACTTCTTTGTTCTAATTTTTTTAACAACAAGGAAGAAAAGTGATGATTAAACATATTTTGTTAATTGATAATCAAGTTAAAAGGATTTGATATTCTCATAACCTAATCTATCATTGAATAAAATTTAGGATTTTTTTTTCAAAAAAGTGATGGTAATTATCTCTATGATATCCTTTCAAAGTAGTTCCTCATTTTCATATCCACCATGACTTTGATCTTTAAGGCCATTGTCAACAAACCCTTGTAGAAATGCATACTCTTTCTTACCACAAGTACTTTAAAATGTACTCTATTGAGTTGGAAATATAAAAAAGAAACAAGGTAGTTTTTGTGTATTTTGAAATGGTAGCTTGACACAAATTATGGTTGAAGAAGTATGATAGACTATGAGTAACAACTTGCATCTCATGACTTTGATCCTTAAGGCCATTATCAGCAAGACCTTGTAGAAATACATGTTTTCTTTTATTATAAGTACTCTTAGATTTATATTATTGATTTAGAAATACAAAAAAGCAACAAGGTAGTTTTTGTCAATTTCAAATGATAACTTGATATAAATTGTAGTAAAAAAGTATGATAGACTAGGAGCAATAACTTGCATCTCATTAGTTACTGATCGAGTATCATCAATCGTATATTATCCTCTTATATCACTATCATATAAAATGAAGTGAAATTTAATAAAATATGGAGTGAAAGGGAAATTAAATAACAAATGGAGTGAAAGAGAAACTTTATAGGCAAATAACTTAGATAAAAATTAAAATGAAATAGATAGAGAATTTAGATAATAAATAGAGTGAAAGATAAAATTTATAGGTAGAGTGAACAACAATAGACATTAGTTATTTAAGAATAACAATGTAAAAACATTTAATGTTCCTATTGAGATGATTGAATTTATTTTAGATGATAACTATAATAAATCAAAGTCCTGACTTATCGATGTGATAAATTACTCATATTTATAAAAATGTTACCATGCTTATAAATACTTCAATTTTCTCTATACTTGACGTTGATAGGTCTCCATTAAAGGGCAATTCTTTAATGATATCATGTCAATTATAATAGAGAAATTGTTATTATATTATTTTATTCATCAATTATTTGTATACAATAGACATCCTTTTATAGTGTTCTCTGCCCTTATATTTTAATGTAACTTAAATATCACATCAAATTTTAGAAAATCACAATAAATAGTAGAAAACAAATTGACCATTCTACAAACTATCCAATAAATGGATCAAGTATGAGAAAGGTTGAAATTTACATAAATAAGACGAGAGATTTATTATATTTTAAGACATTAATTTTTATAATTGAATAAAAAGAATGTTAATTTTGAAACTAGTAAAGAATGTTTATGTAATTTATTAATATGTTCTTTTTGCATGTTTTACTTACAATGAAATAAACATCAACACATTAAGTGTGAATATAAAAAAATATGAGAAATAAGACATTGATCTAAAAAAAATTATTCTATAATTTTATTCATTTTATATATCATTACATCAACAAATGCAAATCTATAATAGTATTACACAAGGAAAAAAATTAGAAGACTTTGGTCTTCCACTCTCATTACCAACCTTGGTGCTTGCCAATTATTATAATCATCATCCAAAAATCACTTGTGACATCCATTAAATTTTCCTATTAGTAGATCATGGATTTATATAATACAATTGCCTTTATTACTAGTTTGTGCTTGAAGAAAAGGAAAATAGCTCCCCTCCATTTTATTTGACATATTTAGATATGAAAATGGATAAAGTTGCAATAATTAAATTTTATAATGTCTCCAAAGGTATTAAATGAAATCGTAATAGAGTAGTTTTCTTCCATCTCAAATACACGCTAGGGTTATATAATAAAAGTTAAGGCATCATCGAGATATTTTCAAAAGGAGATTGAATGTAGAATATATAAGCAATAAACAAAATTATATGCATCGATTATTGACTCAAAATTGACATCTTAAGCATGCCTAATTATCAAATAAGTAGTGATTATATTTCCTAATAAAACTTTTAAATGATTTTAAACATTGATTAATAAAAAATTAACTTGTAAATGCTTTTTTGTCTTCCTTAGTGGCCTTTGAAATGCCCTTTAAATGATAGTTTCTTAAATAACCAATATCTTATTTTGATGAGGAATTTTGCCTTGTCAAACATAACCACTTTAAACATTAGTTATACATAGAACTAATGTGTTAAGTTTTGATTTAAATTTCAAATATGCTATCACATAACTATAAACAACAATTTTTTACAATCATTATCTTGTTTATCCTAGTAATTTTTAAAATATTATTACATTTATATATATACCAATTTAACCTATGACTGACATCTATTAATCAATCAACATAAAATTGCAATTTAGTAGTAGTGTTAATTTTCTAATATTGGACATGACTTTTAGGATTGGTTGAGTTCTTTGAAAGATAATTAGTGTAAAATATTTTAGAGAGAGAAAAATCACTTATAAAAAATAAGATATTTTTTAGTTTATTTTTAATTAAGATTAAAAGCCTTTAACATCAATTCTATATAAAAGAAATAATTTACCACTAAAAGTAATGGCAAATTATAAATTCATGTTACACTAATGAATATCCATTGCTAATATTTGTTTTATTGATGGAATAATCCATCACTATTTTATATTTGCCACTTATTTCATCACAATTTTGTAAGATTAACAGCACCATTATAAAAAATTTGTCGCTACTGCCATCACTAACTTGACAAATATTTATTGTAGATATAATTAATTTCTTAATAAGGCAAACAACAAACAAGTTTCCTTCTAGTTGAATATTTTTAAATGAAATATACATTTTATTTATATTGAAGATGAAATTTGTTAAATAAAGTTAAAAGGCAAGATTTTATTTATGTAACATAAAAAAACTAAAAAAACATGAGATCTTCAATCATTCATTTATTCTACATAATCAAATTGAGTGAAACTTAAAATTGCTATACACTACTGTAATAGTTTGTCAAGCTATTTCAAGCTCTTACACTTGTTATTTGACAATGTTATATAACTCTTCTAATTGTCTAGCTTACTAGGTAGCTCTAACAATTAAAGATGATGGCACAACAACCTTATGAGCCTTTAGTGTCATGCCATAAATGCGGCCCTTTTTGTTTTGTTCATTAGTTGCCTCTACCAAGAGCGAGGTTTTGTCAGCCTGCATTGTAGATACTTGGGAGGTATATGCCTCCACCATCTTAGAGTACTCATCTTACAAAATAACATGTAAAAGTTAACAATTTTTATGGATAATATCATAACATATGTGGGTGCATATCTTACCTAGGTCCCCTTAGATTTCTCATCTACCTACATCTAGCGACCCTCCTAATCAAGATGAGTGTGGATATAAAAGAACACCTTTAGATCAATAGTGAGCCACCTTAATTCCTTCAACTGAAAAGTGATCATAATTAAAATAATGTTTTTATATTTGATAAATGATTATGCTAAAAATAATTAACATTTTAAGCAAAAACTAATAAAAATTCACCATATTCTTTTTATGCTCCGAAATAAGATAGAACCGCTAGTGTGTATGCTATCTATAATAGTGGATGCTTATTTTTTTGTTTACCTCTTGTTCTTTCTTGAAGTCACATATTCAACCTGGTTCCTTTTGAGCTTCTTAAAAATGTCCTTAGGCATCTACTCGGGCTTCTTTGGCAAGCTCTTCTTTACTTGATCCATAATGCCCTTATATCCTTAAGATGCCACACTATACCCAACTTGCAAACATTGAATAAATCTTGTTCAAATGCAAATATCTAAAAAATTAAATTATAAATACAAATTAATACAAGATAATTAGAACATAAATTATAAATACAGATTAAGATACAATTTAAACTTTGAAGTATAAAATTAATTATTTCCCCTAACTTAAACCAGTCATCTTTAAGCTACTATAAGATGCTAATATAGGTGAGGGTTGATTCTAAGAATTTCTCCTAAATCACTTTGGTTATGTGCCTTATGGAACTATCGATAGACATAACAATCAAACTACAACCAACACTAGGGTAAATTTATCACAAACGTTGAACATTCATCCAAATTAATAGAAATGTATACAATTATTCATTACATGTAAATAATTAGATGTGCAAAGTATTTATGAATCACCCTTTGAATGCACTTAAATCCAATTGTCTTATAGGTCTTTATCCAAGGATAAGTTAGAGGCTATCTCAAATAAGGAGTTGCATGCTAGGCTCTACAACATAAGGACTGGCAAGGATATGCTAATTAATTAGAGAATGGGAAACTTAAGACTTTGACTTAAATGATTGTAAGGATGTTTGTAGACCAGGTGTGGTTGTGGCTCTGTGTATATTGATAACGACAGAGAAAAATGGAGTTGTAGAACCTAAACTATGACCTTTGATAATGTAGCTAGTACCCTTATTAGGAATGTATCTACCAAATCTAATAAACCACTTGATATAACAAGATATGTCACGTAATAAACAAAGTTTGCAATAATACAAAAAGTAAACTTCCTATAAACTAACATAAGGTGGAAGAAACAAAAAATGAATAGCTAGCTAAAACCCTTACTTACCAAACAAAAAAAAATACATATTAGAAGCACAAAAAAACCTCAACTAAATTTCTGAATTATATTTTTCTTGTATAAAAAAGAAACCATAGATATCCAAATATCATTACTTTTCAAACAAACTAATCTAATAAGAAGATTTTATTAATAAAGACAAACCATAAATATCTAGATATCAATTATAACTAAAATCTTAAAAATCTTAAACCATAAAATCTCCTAAACTATAATATTTGTGATTAATAGTTCAATTATTTTGGGTGTAAAGAATCTATATGTTTACTAGTTATAATCATGAAAATGGTCCCTAGTTCAATTATTTTGGGAGTAAAGAACTTAGTAATCATATTGTCTAATTGGAAATTAAATTGTGTAACTTGCACATATTATCTTTCACATTATTTTTCTTATCTTATCAAATTGATCCCACTTTGAATCAAGTGAAACTAGTTTTCTTGGATTGAATCTGAAATATGTGTTAATTGTAAATCTCAATTTTGTTCATTGAAATATTGGTTAAGGCATCTTCACACCCAATGCTAGCTATATATTCCTACTTTAGTTAGTATTTTAAGTAACCTCAAGCCAACCTAAATGGGACATGCAAACTTAGCAATCATAGTCCAAGCATGCTAAACATAAGTTTAGGGACTATATGACTAATGACAATGTTTAACTCTATCCTATAATTTTTAATTACAATTGTAATTAGTTATGATGACAATGACTATAAAAAATACAAAAATAACAAGGAAATTTATCATTATAAATCATAATTTCCAATCATGCTTTAACTAAACCCTAAATCTTATATATAAAATTATACATAAGAACCTTAATTTGATGCTAAATTTGATTCACGTACATACTCTTCTAGAAAAAAATGGTTAGCTACAACTACAAGGTTGCAACATTTAACAAGGAAATAAAGAAGGATTAACATTTTGTTTGTATTTCAAAATATTGTCTATTGATCTTTATGGGCATATATGCCTAAAAAAATTGTTTAAGCATGGAAGTCTTACAGAATCCCAAAACCTAACAAATAAGATTTTTTAACACATTTATGGTGAGAATATTTGAATCTACTATATCTTTATCATATTATTCAGGTCCTTCACCACTAATTTATCAACCAATCCAAATTAGGATCACCTTCAACATTGATACTAGCTAGTTGATGCCTTCAAGGATCTATGTATTAAAATTAATAGCAAACTAATCATTAGCTAGTTTGATAACTTCACTATTTTGATGTTTGAAAAATAATTTTTTGTAAGTTCATGCCATAAAAATAACAACCACCACACATTTTGATAAGTAAACTTCAAATATACATTTTTTATTAGTAAACTTAAGATATAATAAAACTAAAACAAATAAAAATTGTAATATTAGCATTTACTATAGTTAATTTTAGTGCAAAACTCATTTATATTGAAAGTAATTTCAATCAATTATGTAACTCATGAAATTTTTGATGTCAAAAAATAATGAATCATCAATACATGCCACTCATATATAGGACTTATTATCAAAACTCACCGCTCTTGTATAAAACACACACACACACTAAAATGTATACATATTCATGTAACATTCAATTAACATTTGTACAAAACATTATAATAAATGGATCAAGGCAAAAATCCTAAACTCTAAGATCTCCTAAAAAATTGAATTGGACAAAATAGTAAAAACTTATCAATTAGAGGTGATAAAAGGCAAAACTAGATGCTTTGGTGGGTGAATTAAGTGGTAGTGGTAGCAGTAATGAAGAGTAGGGAAGAACCAGAGAAGAAAAAGAAAAGGCAAAAATGGAGGTTTGGCATTACAGATTGATATAAGTGCTAGTTTAGCAACAAACATAGTGATAGTTTTTTTTTTTTGTTGCTAAAAAATTTTGATAAAATAGAGCATCTTAATTAGTGACAGATACTAATATTTCCATCACTAAATAGCAAAAATTTTCATTACACCACTAAACAAAATTTTGAAATTTTGTGTGAATGTCCATCCCTAAGTTCATCATTAATTTAAAAATTAAAAATTTTTATTTCATTTCTAATTCCATTAGTAAATTTTACTTATGGATTTTGAGATAGACGTGGTTATTAGACAAAGTATTCTAAAAATCTCACAATTTAATGGTAGAAATAATGATAGACATTCTAGTGCTATCATTAACTCTATCATTAAAGTCATGATGCATTTTTTACCTTCCTGTTCTCATTTACCAATGGATTTTCTACCACCAAATCCATCTTTAAATATTTGTTACTAAATGCTACTTTTCTTATAATGAATCTAGTGCTAAATTCACAAAATAAAAATGACTCATGAAATTCATTTACCAATGCAAATTCCATTTTTAAATTCATCACTATATGTTGATTTTGTTGTAGTGTAAGAGGTTATTTTATTCACAAAAGCAGTATAAAAAGCATAACTTCTTAATAAATAGAAAATTATTAAATTATTTAGTTGGCCACTAACTACCAAAATTGAGGAAGTGGAACTTCCAATCAAATTTGAGTTTTCAAAAATTATGAAAAATTGCTTATTCACAACTCCGTTCCTCCTCTTGGTTAGAAAAACTTTCTATCTCTTTTATAGATAAAAATACAAAACTATCCCTATTTAATTTAACAAATGATCACTTTAACATTTTATCCTAATCACTTGAAATATATAATAAATATAATTTATTAAGTAACATAAACAAATATACTTATTTAAATATGCTTATTAATTATAGAAAATATAATTATTTTATTAATTATATAAAATAAATATTAAATACTATATTATAAATGTAAATTATAAATATTGTCATAGATATTATTATTTAATAGAAATTTAATCATAAATAGAGTTAGGCTTATTATATATTAACTATATTATATTATTTATATTACGTATTAATTATATTTATTATTTATTATTTTAATATTCAACTATTAAATTATGCATTTATTTTCTATTTTATATAAATTTGATAGAATTAATTATTGATTATATTAATTACCTAATTAATATTTTCTTCATTTAAATTACATATCATTTCAACTATATTAAGAAAATTTAAGAGATATATATATATAGGACATCTTCCTATTTTTCATATAGACCAATTTTTTTATATAGTCAATTAAAAAAAAGAGATTATTAATTTAGAAAAATTATCATGGAATGAGAGATTAAAAATATAAATTTAGAAAAATAATTAAAGACAATCAAATCCTATCTATATTTCTTATTTTTCATATTACAATTTTAGTAGGCATATTAGTCATTTTAATAATACATTTTAGAATAACAACAACATCCAAATCCATACCCACCTCATTATTATATGTTTGAAAAAGTCTGTGGAAGTTGGTTCAAGCACAAAGGTTTGGTGTTTTTATTCATCTTGATAGTGACCATCATTACTTAAATTCTTTTTAAAAAGGAAAAGATACAAAAAATTTGTAACAATTGTAAGCAATCTGGTCATATTGTAAAACATTTAATCCTCAAAATGTTAAAAGTTTTCCCTTAAACCTAATGTACTTTTTATATTCAAAGTTCAAAGGGATCCCTTTCTCATGGTAGGTCAAGACTCCATATTAATGAATATTCAGTGGCACCATTTGCCACAATGCAATTAGCTTCCATTTGAATCAATCAATAATGCAAGAGTTTGTTCTTCATCATTAAATACAATTGGAGATAAGATCAATAATTATGACATCAAGTAATTCCAAGTAACCTCACCCCTAATTGATTAATGCTAAGACTTGGTGCATATTTTAGAAGTCTTTAGCCAAGTTTTGCAAATTCCTTATTCTTCGAAAGACATAGTAAAATGTTTTTCACAGAGGCATGGAAATTCTTCAGCAACATTTAAAGAATTATGAGCAGAGTTTGATTTCATGTTCTTAGATCAACTACAAGGAAAGGTTTTAAAAAATTTTAATTAGGGAAGTGTGATTATTGTGCATGTCATGGATTATGGTCTTCTTGTTTAGTCCATTTTAGTTTTTTACCTTGCTGTTGTTTCATGTCTCTAATTCTATTGTAGGTTATTTAGTTTGTTGATAGATAATGTGTTGTCAATTTCCCTTTTTGTAGGTTTGGTTCTCAACTCTTTCACTATTTGTATGTGTAAAAAAAGGAAAAAAAAAACTTTCTAGGAAATTTGGAGTTGAACCAAACAAAAGATATGAGATTAGTTTCTGAGAAATGTTAGTTCCTTAAGGTTAATTAAATAACTTTAAGCACTTCTCGAAAAGTTTATGAGGAAATTTACTTTTTAAAAAATTTCAACTTCTTGCAAGAAGTTACTTTCCATATGAACTAAATGACTAATAAAAATATGTGAGTCTATTTATTTCAGTAATCAAATGCAAGTTGGCTTGTGCTTGTACTTAAGTGACTTAGCTTGAAACTATTGACTTTTCTTTTATCATATTTATTAATAATCAATTATGATTTATTATGTCTACATTGATTTACTAATTTGACTCTAATCAATTATGTAACAATTTATATTCTATACAAAATAATTCTAAAATAAAAAGAATGAAATGTTCTAATATATAATTTTTTAAAAAAAAATTCCAACATATTAAAATTTAATCTATTGCAATTATTAACAACATTTTTTCCAATATACAAAATAATGATTTTGAATGTCCTTGTTATCAACACTTTTAAACATTCTAACATTTTTATTATCACAATATTTTTTTAATTTTCATGAGTTTAATTTACTATTTCTATTATATATTTTCATACATTAATTTGTTCTTTTTTTTATCTTTTTTATCTATTTTTTATAGATTTCTTTGTTGAAATAATAAATTAGTCTTAAGGTATCAAATGATTACTATTAGAGATATAAAACTTTTTACCACTCTTTTCATCTCAATATTAAATATATTCCAACTTTTTAGATATGCTAAAAATAAAAGTATATAAAAATTACACTTACATTAAATAAAAATGCAAAACAAAATTTTTATAAATATTTTAAGATTTTTGTATAATTTACAAGGATGAAGAAATATTATCTTATTTTAAAAATATGATTAAATAATTATTTTTTGATATCAAAATTTTTATTTGATGAGATTTTTTTTTCAAAATTTGATTGAAAGCTTGCTCTCTTTCAGGGTTAAATTGTTATTCTTTTTTGGCTCACCAAAAAAGGTAATAACTTACACTATAAAAGAGAACGTTTTTCGATTCTAAACCATATAATATTATACTATGGCTTGGTTATCAAATTAGTAAATAAAAATAGAAATAATAAACGAATAATTAATTATCATTAAATTTGATGGAAGAGAATCTGGTGATTTCAACTCAAACCTTTGGGATGCAACCCAAGTTAGCTTGCAGATAATTACTAGGATAAATTATCTCACTTATTTTTAATTGAGAATATATGAGTGGTAAATTGTCTCAAAATGATGTGGTAGGTACTCCGCAAATATTTCTTATCCAATCTTACTATTATTTTCCCTTAGAAAGAATTAAGAACCGGCAATATGCTCTCTTCATTTTTCTTCAATCCCATCCTATTTTCACAAGTAAATTAATTTTAAATGCAATAAAATAATAAGAAATTAAAGAATGTTAAGAAATTTACGAAGTGTACAATAATAAACTTATAAAGAAAATAGGTTGCTAATAATTTTTAATTTGGAAATATTATGACAAGTGTCCATTGGACAGGGAAAACCCCTGGATTAATAAAATTCCCCATTTTAGTCTTTCACATTAAATTAAAATATTTCAATCTCACTCCAAGAGGATCATAAGCAGATAGATCAGACCAAAAGAAGAATGGACTGCACCCACTTCCAACTAAGATCTTGTCTTTCCAACGGTCTCTGGCTTAGGCCAAAGATAGCAAGAAGTGCTGCTTTGAAAAGGCGGCTAGGAGGATTGATAAGATAACTTGGCAGAACTACTAGCCTTTTTCATTGTTTAACAAGTATGAGAGGTTATGTGCATGTTTAAATTACAATAAACTGTTTTCATATTGGATATGGTTGAAAGAAGTTCTACTTAATTTACCCTAATAAGAAACACATAAGTATTCTACCAAGTTTGTACATTGAATAGTTTATTCCTTGTACTATGAGCCACATGCAAAAACTCTTTTTTAAAATGTGAGGAATTTTATGCCATATTTTGAGAGGATAGGAGTATAAATTATTGTCAATTAAATCAATTAAATGATGCAATCTCACAAAATCTAGATCTTGGTGCATACAAGTTTGGTTCCTTAATGTTTTATCTAAATGAAATTTGGAGCATGAAACCACCCACCTTTTCTAGACCTAAGTTCTTTGTACATAACTCAAGGGGAAGAAATTGCATTATTTTTCTCTAATTTTATTGATACCTCTAACTAAAAATCACAAACTGACTCTCTTGCATCATCATAGACCAATGGCAAATGCAGTCTTCGTGAAAAGAAACGAACTGAGTGAAATCAAAAAACCTTCTAAGTGAAAGAAAGAAACTCAAAAGAGGACACGACAAGCTACATAGGCTAGCAAAACATTCCAAGCAAAAGAGAATGAGCAATTACGCTAAAGAAGAACTGTCGAGAAAGAAACCCTAAAATTACTTCTTCAGTGTCCCATTATATTATCATCGTCATCATCGTCACTGTCCTCGTATTTCATTGAGCCACGAGCATGCGTCTTGTCAAGATGAGGATGATCCTTGTATCTGTCATCAACATCATCATCATCCTCAGCCTCCTCGACACCGTGATCCCCAGCGTTTCCACCATGATTCTCCTGGCATTCCTTACCGGTACCAGATACGGAGGCGGTGCATCCTTCTTTGCTAGTGTCCTTGCCGCCGTCCGCCTCCGTGGACTTGAGGAGGCACATGCAGACGAGGAGAGCTCCGACGAAGAAAACAAGCAGTCTTCGTGTCAAGGCCATTTGTATTTTGGCTCTTTTTCCTCTAGAATAATGGAGGTTACTTTGAAGAGAGAAAGAAGAGGAATGTGTGACAGTGTTGATGTGGGGAAAAGATTTGAGATTTAAAGGAAAGATTGTTTACTATAATTGGTTGTGATGTGGATGTGTTTGTTTGAGTTAGAGCTGGTCCTTAGGCAGATCTATATGAAAAAATTAAAATGAAAGTTAGATTAGAATTAAAATTTAAAAGTGAATTTTACCTGGTTTAAAAAAGCATTAATTTTTACCCAAAAAAAAAAAAGCATTAGTTAGTTCACATTGACAATTATTAATGCCGGTATATTTTTTTTATTAAGCCAATTAATGCAAATTGACTCGAAAAAGAATTCGATCTCTTAATAGCATATATTACATATACAATTTCTATAATTAACATGTGTTAATTAAGATCACAATTGGATTTTCAATTAATTCATAAAAATTAGTTTTCCCTTTTTCTTTTTTTTTTTTTAACTACCCATGTGAACTAGAACAAAAAAATTAAGAAATATGTACTGTTTACAAGAAAAAAAATATTAATATTTTACCGGCAACTAAATAGTATCTTAGTATTTTGTTGATAAATAAATGGCTTTGTCTACCGTGCATGGGCCAAAAACCCATGCACGGGGGCATACGCTGAGTTGGCCATAGATTTCATTAGTTCCAAATAACAACCATTGATGGCACCCATTACGTAAGATATGAGGTAAATTTATGAAAAGGTCCCGACTGTAAGATATGAGGTAAATTTATGAAAAGGTCCCGACTTTTACTTAAATTATCAACAAAACCCAAAATGTGAGTCCAATCAGCAAATGATAGTACGCATGGGATGGAGAGGAATGCTTGTCGGATCAGTGCTGGCATTGCTTAGTTGGCATGAAGGACTTCTATCTAGACTCTGGCAGTTTGATGGTGTAAATGGACCTCCGATGGGAGGTTAGGAGTGATCTCTTGGTTGTTGGCAGGAGCAACGATGGGTGGAAAGATAGCGGGGCAAAATAAATATGGCTGTGACACGAAAATCAGGGTCGCCAGCAGGCAAAGCAATTAAGCAGTAGAGTCACATTTTTTTAAGGACGGTAGCTAACAGGTTGAGAGAACACTAGCAGGCGAGATGTAAGGCGAGGGGCTATACAACAAATGTCGGTGATGGTGGATGGGCGCTTGTGGCTGATAAAGGCAGACGCAGTGGGCAATCATGATCAAAGGAGAATGGAAATGCTTGGAAAAACGGAGGAATAGACATTTGCCGGCAATTGCTAGGATTGCACATCATGTGTTTGATGAGTGTGAAGAAGATAGTCTTTTGTTGTTTGTGCATTGACATTAAGCTTGTCGTGTAGGTATTTGAATCAATGCCAAAACTTGAACTTTGATTCAGGATTCTAGTATATATTAACTTTTAGTACACTTGCATTCCGAAGGCACTGTATATTGGTACAACTACTGCATCTTAATATTAGATTATGCATATGGATAGCTTATATTAATTGTTATGATATTTGATTCACATATTAAGCATAGCCAAAATCAGAAGACTGATGCATAAAAAAATTACATATCAGAAATGCATAAATGGATGCAATAGTTTGATAATTAATCAAAATTTTGAATTTTATACAGTTCAATGGTATGGCATAGTTCTTGGGTGTCCCCACAAGCAGCTCACTGCTCTATGATGAAGTAAGATGATAAAATACACTTCTAAACATCACTCTAAATATATATATATATATATATATGTATGTATGTATATAAGATATAATATACTGATAATGCTTTATCTGTATGGAATGAAATAGGAATTTGAGAAGATGGAGGAGAAAGTACCGAACAACTTCAGATTTGATTTTGCCTTGAGCAGAGAGCAAACAAATGAAAAGGACAGAAGATGTACATTTGTCTCTGATTAGCTTCCAACAGAAGCTTCTTTCAAAGCGGGCCAATGACGACTCTTTCATGTTTGCCCGCATAAATATGATTTGGGAATGAAACTCCAAATCATCCATCCAATGTGGCATACTGGCATGTGATAATTAAATAGGGGAAGTAATGTAAAATTAATAATGTGTTGGGTCCACCGCATATATTATCTGGGCCCACTTAGTGCTCATATGGGGACCAACCAAACATTTATAAATGCCCCGTGATCGGTGCATGGGTTTGGACCGATTGCACCTTAGAATGCACCTGAATTGGACCAATTGCACCTTAGCATGAAATTTGTTTTAATAATTTTTACAGAAAATTACTTATTAAAGTATAATGCTTAAAATACCATATTTTAATTTTAATTAATTTTAATAATAAGCCTAGTTAATTTAATATTAGTAATGTGCAATAGACGATAGACAGATTTTTGAAATGAATTTGTGACATTGATATACACAAATTAATTAAAATAAGGGTAAAATTTTAAATTTTGATCTAGTCATTAACCTAACAAAATAATTGGATTAATGTCAAACTATTAATATACATAATTAGTGCAGTACCCATGCTATGCATAGGAGCAAGAGAAAAAAAGGTGACACAGTATAATTTAAAAATCAAAATAATAAGTTAAATTATAAATATTTATGTAATATGTTATAAAAATAATATTATTTATCAAATAATTTTATTTTTTTTTATTTTATAAATAACATTTTTATGAACATTATTTCATGAGATATCATTATTAATAATATAATACAATTTTCACCCTAATTCAGGATAAATAAGGGTACATAAAATTATAAAAATTATTTAATATTATATGCTTATTTGAAATTAGTTACTTATTTTTATATGTATTTATTTGAAATTAATTATTGATTACTAATTGTACAGTTTCATATATAGTCAAATCTACTGCAAGAAATAATATTAAATTGAATGAATAATTATTTTATAATAGCATAATCATAAAATTTTTGAGCATATATACATATATATACATTTGTTATATTATAACTTTTTATGTTATAATTTAATTGAATAATTGTAAAAGGTTTAATTTTAGCTTATTACTACAATTTTTTTATCATGTTTTAATAATTTGATTGTAATTCAATATATAAATATATTTTAAAATTTTCAATTTTTTAGTACCCAAGAATCTTATATTATAAATTTTTAAAAAAGTAATCACATTTTTTAAAATTAATAAAACATATTGATGAGGAGGATTTAGATTTAAGTAGATTTATTATATATTAGTTACAAATTTTTCAGCTCATGCTATGTAGGTTTGTAGAAAAAATTAATAACTTAAGTAAATTAATAATTATTCTCTATCCTTTTTAATGGTAAAATTTATAATAAATAATATTTAAATAAAAGATATAAATTATTAAATATAAAAAATTAAAAATCCTTTAATTATGATGTGTTAATAAATTCAATCAATATTTAAATGGATAAAAAATTGATGAATACGATTGTGACATGTAACTATTATCTATAATTTTTAACTGTATAATGCATAATAAATGATATCTCAATAAAAGATATGATTCGTTAATTATAGAAAACATGAAATTTAAAAATAGAAAACTCCCAATGTGCTAATTATTAATTTCAATCAGCATTAATAAATTCATAAAATTAATGGCTAATAATCGTTATAATTACAAAATTAATGGCTACTAATAATTATACTAAAGTTAATGATAAGCATTAGTGTAGAATTGTAAATATTTGTAAAATGAATAGATGGCATTAATCTAATTAATATAACTAAAACTGAGAAATATGAAATAAATATAAATAAGAAATTGAAGAATATTTAATTGAATACGCTAATTCATAATTTAAAAAAATTCAAAAATTTAATTTAATTTAATTATATAATGTACTAATACAAAAAATGTCAAAACTCAAAATTCATTCAAAAAGAAAATGAACAAAAACTTAAAGTGATTTTTAACAAAATTGAGAATCATGCCACAAAATATGAAATGTAAATAATTGATGAAAAATGATATTGAAATAATATTGTATTTAAACTTGTTCAATAAATATGTAATATATTTAAAAATTAGATATTCATAGAGATAGACAAGAATTATCATTTTAAGTTATAAATACATCATAAAAATACAATAAATCTCATTATGATGCATTGAGATAGAGACGAATAACAAGAACAACGAATATCAATAAAAATATAATTTTTATTCAAGAAAAATATTATTAATGAGTGAAAAACATAATCCCTCTATGTAGCCTATCTTTTTTTCTTGATCTCTCCTTTTCTAGATTTATTCCTTTTGACCACAAATTAAGGAAGATGAAGTATTACTTGGTAAAAACTCAATTTTAAGACCACACACACCTTAAAAAAAATGAAACACAAAAATAATATTTTGACTTTTGCTTATTATCTTACCTTAATAGAATTTATTGATCAAAATCACATTAAAAACTTTATAAAAAATCAGAGTGAAATATAAAGTATGTTAAAAATTTAATTAAAATATTAACCTAGAGAGATTGAAATAATGAAGAAGATCTAAATTTTGTGCACACAAATAAAAGAAGAATTATCTCATCAATTGAATAAAATAAAATCTCCATATTATTATTAAAAATCATGAAATGTATTTAAAATTTTAAAAGAAAAAACTAATAGAGAAAGAGAGATATGACAAAGAAAGGAAAAATTATACGAGATTGAAATTTTAATTAAGATAAAAATAATACAAATTACTTTAACATTCTAGAATATGAAATATTAAAAAGTGTGTGATCTTATATAGAAGCAATACCTCAAAAAATGAGAAAAATTATAAAATAAGTTATTATGAAATTTAAGAATATCAAATTAAAAGAGTGAAGAAAA
This sequence comes from Sindora glabra, assembly GCA_020226215.1. NCBI lineage: Eukaryota > Viridiplantae > Streptophyta > Magnoliopsida > Fabales > Fabaceae > Sindora > Sindora glabra. The sequence goes on from CM035227.1 coordinate 61,250,543, forward strand.
GTAAAATTTAAAAATGCAAAAAGAAAATAGGAAAAGATGGAGATTGGAGAACAAATGGACATTTGTACCATTAGGAAAAGAAAACATTGATGGTAGGAGATTCTTCAAATTTTACGTTAGTCAATAAATTAATAACAATCAACAAATTAAGAATGATGAAAAAATTATTTAATTAAAAAAAAGAAGAAGAACCAATGCCAACGTTACCATCCAAAATCACTATTTAGAAAAAAATCATTGAAAGAAGTTTGTCTTTATTATTCCTAGAGTCATTGAGAAAGTGATAATAATAATATCATCAATATGAATATTATGAGAATGATAAATTGACACATGCAAATTACGAGCATGGTATTTATTATAATACAATAGGAGGTGTAGAATATCAGAACTCATTAATAATATAAAATTATTATAATTTTATTTAAAACATAATGAAAAATTGTATAATCTCTATCTTTATCTTCTCTATTTTTGGGCAGAATTACTGTAGCCTCTTGCTGCCACATGTCAGCTTCTCCTGGAATATTTTCCCGCCATTCTTGCTATGGATTTCGGCTTCTGTGCTGGACTGCAATACGCAGTTGGTTTGGACTTGTTTAAGACTATATAAAGCCCAACTATTTCAGGAGATGCTGTGGACTATCTTTTCTGGTCCACATAAGCAATAAAATGCTCTTCTCAATAATAATAATAATAATAATAATAATAATAATAATAATAATAATAATCTTGATTTTTCGGGGTGAGATTACTTTTTTTTAGCACATGTCAAACTTTGGGGAGATTTTTTTTCCTGCCAACAACATTTTTATTTTCTTGTTTTTATATATGAAATATACATTATCTTTTTATATTTAGTTATATTATTTACGATTCAAATAATATATATATTAGACATAATAACAAAATATATTTTTTACTATAATAATATTTTAGATGAGTTACATAATTTATTTAATAAAATTAAATTACTTTATTATATATTCTATTTTTAACTTTTATAATTGAACAAAATCACTTATTATTTTTTTTCTTTTTGTTTATCCTGTTTTATGCTTTTTAATTTTTTATATCTACTTTTGTTACTCATAATTCAAATATTAATATCATCGAACTGTATAGGTATACCATAATATGTTTTATTTTTAACTTTTCATTTATTATATATTTTCTTTTTTTTATTAATTTACACCCCATATATTATTTCATGCATTGTTTCTTTTTTTTAATTTTTTCTTTGCATGTTCCTCTTTTTTTCATGTACACGCCTATTGTTTATAACTTAAAAACTAATATTATTAAGTAGTATAAATATAATATGTTAAATTTTATTTTTTAACTTGTTTAAAATATTTAAATAAGTTATAACATTATTATAAAAATTATTGTAAAATTAAATAATTACATATTTTATTTTTAATATTAGTATTTAATCAAAATTTTAAATTAAACTTATTCATTTAAATTTTTTTATTTTTAATATCAATTTTAAGTACTATATTTTAAACTAAAAATACATTATATGCCTTTTCTTTTCTTGTTCACTTAGAATATTTAGAGTTCAAATATGATGTCTAGGTGTATAAATATAGTATGATATGTTTTCTTTTTATTGTAAAAATATTTTTATTAAAAATTAAAATTAATTTTAAGTATTTAAATTTTATCATATTACGTTGATATTAATTTTTAAGTATTATATACTATATAAAATATAAATCAATTAGAATTTTATCTAAACTTTATAGCCGAAGCACTATTTATCTTTCTTTAATCTCCATTGTATATTTTTCTTTTTCTTTTATTCAAAAATTGAATTCTATGAAATAAATACTCATATAAATTATAACCCTAAACTATCATACATGTTTAATTTCAATTAGACATCAATATTTAAATCATTATAAATTTATTTACTTTTAATTTTTTATTTATAATATTTATTTTTATCATTCATAAATATAAATTAAATTATTCAACCCTTTATAAATTTTTAAAATCAATTTTATCTCTCATATATTATTTATATTTTATTTCCTTCTATTTATAAAATCATTAATCCATCGATCAAATTACAAATGGAAGGACTAAACTAATTAAATTGTTATTTATAAGGGATGAAATTAGTATAAAATATCTATAAGAAACAAAATTAATACAACTATAAGAGATCAAAATGATATTTTTACACTATTTTATATATACCATTTTCCTAAATATAATTTACTCTAAATATTTTTTAATATAATTGTTTAATTATTATTAAATTATATATAATTTTACATAATTATTATTTTAATTTTTTAATGAAAGTTTTCTAAATATTATAGTGATGATCATTTCATATTTCTATAATAAAATTAGAGTAAAAGGAAAAAAATCATTCCTAAATGATTAAATTGATATCAAATTAGTCCTAAATTTATATTATCATCAATTTAGTATAGTTTCATTAAATTTAAGATCAAATTGGTTCTACTATTAGATTGACATCAAATTAATCCTAATATTTATTTTAACATTAGGTCAATCCTATCGTTAGCATTTTTGTTAGAAAACTTGAATTACAATTAAATTTTTCATCCTCTAATTATGGTGAATAAAAATATAAATTACTAAGTTGAGTTAGAAAATTAATTTTAAAAGAAAATGTTCTATTTTTCTCTTAAAAAAAAGATAAAACTTTGAATATCTATTAGTGATACTTTCTTAGAAAAATCAAACAATGAGTAAATTTATTATAAAACAAAACAAGTACTTAATTAGAACAGGTTAGGATTTAAGTCTTTATAGTATAATACCTTAACCTAAAAAAATTGAAATTAAAAGTAAGATGTCTTAAACTTTAGTAATAGCAGCAAATATCATTAAACAAAAACACATTACCAATGAATGTCAAAATAGATTACAATCCAAATAACCAAATTAAAATTCAAAATAAAAATTGTTAACTAAAAAAGTTTCAAAAGTGAATTATTTTCTTATTAAAAATGGAGGCATTAAGTTCAAAATTTTTTAAAAATAGTGAAATATAGAAAAAAATAAAAAAAACACATAACAAAATAGAAAAATAAAAAAAATAAAGAAAAAAACATTAAAAAGAGAAATAATAATAAAAAGGAAAAGAACTTTCAATGTATGTTTATTGCTCTTGATGATGCACTTGCAAAGGTACAAAGTACAATTTTTTTTCAAAGATTCTTATTTTTTTTAATATTTCCCATTTGAAAAAGATGACAAGTTTGAAACATTTTATTGTTTCGATGATAATTTTTGATTTGGATCTGAATTTGGTTGTTTGGATTGCAACAAAATTTGATATTTGGTGTTGTTGTGTTTTGGTTGATACTATTTGTTGTTATTACTAGGATTTAAAGCATATGGCTTATAATCTCGATTTTTTTGGTTAGTTTATTATATTATAAGGACCTAAAACCTAATACATTTTGATCAAATATTTGTTTTACTTTTTGATGAATTTTTTTATTATTTAATTCATTAACCAATTTTTCCAAGCAAGTATTATATTACATGTTCAAAATTTTATTTTTTCTTTGAGAGTAGAACATAATACTTTTTCTTAAAAATTAATTTTTCCAATTTAACTTAATATTTTATATTTTTAATTGTTTTATAATTAAATAAAGAAAAGTTTAATTGCAACTCAAATTTTCTTATGAATGAAAATACTAACAATAGGACTAATTTGATATTAAAACAAAAGTTAGAACTAATTTAATGTTAATATAATCTTTTATGATTGATTTGATGCCAATCTAATGAAAATAGACTCAATTGATGTTATAATAAGATTTAATACTAATTTGATGTCAATACAATTTTTTAGAGATAAATTTACTTATTTACTCATAAAATTATCACTTAGACCATGAATTATACAATATATATATTATATATGTTCCTTTGTCATTATATTTTTTAAGAAGAATGTAATTTAATCTAAAATAAATATTTTTTATAATATTTTATACCTAAATGATTTATTTCTATTTAAACAATGTTTTAAACATTAAAGTGAATGAGGAATTGGAAAAATTGTTGTCTATGTATGTATTATACAAATGTGTAGGTTAATCCTATAAAATTTTACTTTTAATATGTAAAGAATTTAAATTTATTAAATAATTGTATAATATAGTTTTTAATATGTTATAATATTTATTTTATTGATGTATATATTATTAGTTATTTGGAAAATAAAATGGTTGTACAGGTTATTTCAACTTGATACAGTCCAAATTCAACTATAGAGGTTAGGGTTTGTGTCACAACCTAATTTCAGATATCGAGACCAGCATAAAGACATCTAATCGGTATCTAACTAATCAGACATCTTTACAAACCTATAACAAACTATGTCTGACTATTTTATAATAAAGGGGAATATATGATAGCATCAAATAATATAAGTAAAGTAAATTACATTACACATACAATGAAAAGTTAATCTATGATATTAATATACAATAGCATAACAAAATTATTTAGTAATACACATAGACTTTAACTGTATAGTGAATGACTCAAAATAGTAATTTTTGTCACACTATACCCCATGGAGATCAAAATGTTTTATGCAGTATATCAATGCTCCGTTGGAGCTCTTTGTTCTTTATCTGTAAAATAAAATAATATCGAAAAAGAATGAGTATATAAAATACTCAATGAGTAACTACTCAATCTTTATCTCTATGATTTTTCCTGATCAGTTTTCTTTAATACAAATTTAGGAAGATTAGAGAAATTTCATATACTTAGCTTTATTCACATTTAATATGTACCGCTTATCATATACATTCTATATTAATATTACATCAATAGAAATTGCTAGTATAGTATATAGGTTTTCTCCTTATTTCTTCGGGCCAACCTTATCCCACTCATCTTTAACTTTTTCCCTCCACTTCTTACCACCTTTCTTGTTCTTCTAGAAGGATGCTGCAAGCCATAGGCCAATCTCCCCCACATGTATCAAGTAACACAAATGAGCCTTTGTAGGCTTTTCGTGTCAATTAAGGCAAAATCATGTCAATCTATCATAATAGAAGTATGGTTAATACCAACTAGCCATTAGCAATCTAATTAATTTTCCTTTATCAATGTAACAAGTATAAATTTCAAATTTAAAATTAAATAGTGTAATCATTGCATTTTTTCATAATGTATCACAATTTCAATACATTGAATATTTCACAACTCAATCAATCTATTATTATATTCTATACCATTAAAGAATATTCAAATAATTACAATAATTCAACACATTGTTCCAATCATATTCTAATATCATCACAATGTATTTCTAAGCATCAAATACTTAATGCATTTTACAAATATTCATTCAACAATACTATTCATGTTTAGATTCCAGAATAGGGCAGCAGAGGGCATGTTACCATAAGAGACCCTTTTATGTCTCCTAAAACACCTCTAAAATTTCTCAAATAATTATATGATGTTCTTAACATGTTAATTGACAAATATGAGTATTTAGGTTTCATAATTAATCAAGATAATCTTCCTATAAAATTCATGAATCATGCCCTTCCAAAATAGTATCAATCTCTGGCAGCACTGGAGTTCTGAAATTGTAGGAATTTATTCATTAGGCAGATGAGATTCAACTATCACGAAAATTTACTATGTTTTAACCAACACATGGAAGGGTATCCAGTAATTTTAATGGAATTTTTACTCATCATTTAGTACCACAAATAATTCAAGAACAAAAGTGAAATTATTCACATCCTATTTCTGGGCGAGTTGCACCTTTTTGTAGAAATGTCCCTTGTTCAGGTTTTTAAAAATTTCTAAAAATTCCTAACAAATTCTATGTGTATCCTGACATCATAAGAGACTAGGAAATAGGTGGTTTTGAATATTTTAGATGTCCTAGCATGTCCTTAAAATTCATGGTTTAGTTCTGGATTTTCAAGAATTCCAGAAGCAAAATCAACAAAACAATTTCTAAGCTCTTTCTATTCCATCTACACTCAAGCTTAACAAATGGTAATCTAATCATTCATTCATGCTAATATTGTTCTAATCTCTTCAAATACAACTTAAGAACACTAGTTTTCAGCACCATGCCTTCATTGCATGGCCACATACCTAACTTCATGAAATCATAATTCTAGAAAGCAATATTAACAAATTTGTAATCAAAATTCAATGGAAAATCAAATGAGCTATTTCTCACCCTAAGTTTTATGCTTTCTAATTCGCTAGAGGATCCTTAAAGGCAACTGAACTCTACTCAAAATAATAAACCAAATTTTAGAGAACTTTGAAGAAGATCTTCCATGAAGACATGAAGAAAAGAAAGAGTTGCATGGTTACCTCTTGAAATCTTGTAGGAGATTTTCTTGTAGAAATCTTTTGTGAATTAAAAGTAAGCTTGAAAGTTGGCTAATATGGGGAGAGAACCATGGTTTTTGCTAAAAAGAATGTAGAAACTTTGTGTTTAGAAGTGGTAAAAAAGAGTTTCAAGAAAAAGGTTAAATTTGAAAGTCAAAATGTGAATCAATTATTTTTAAGTATGTGGAGTTGCTTTAAGACTTTTTTGCTAATTATTTGACTAGCATGGGGCCATGTTTTTGCTGCTAAAAATGACTAAAAAAATAGAGAAAAATGGGGAGAATTCAAGAGAAGTCTAGAGACAAAAGTTTTGTTACATAAATACCCCTCACTTTTCTTACTTTTTCCATCTTTATCCTTGGCTTTCCTCCTAATTTCTTCTTTTTGGGCTGCATGGTTTTGGACCTTCAAAACTCAATTTGAGCTTCTAGAAAACATGCTAAATCATCCTAAAAGGAATTTAAATGATCCGATCGAATTATATCAATTCTGGATTTATTTTACTGAATTTCGGCTTACCCGAGCCCCTAAAATCAAGTTAAACTCTATCAAAATTCCTCTAATCTTTTGGGCATATTTTTAATAATATTTTAACTCAAGTTTTATCTTTATCAATGTTTCAAAGAGTTTAGAAAACTTCCTAGAAGGTTGCCCTTCTTTAAAATCTCCCTAAACTGAGCACATTTAACTAGGAAGTGCTAATTTACTTTGATATTTTAAGAGTAATTCTTAGGAAAAAGTCTCTTAGAGATATAATAGTTTGACTTATTTTTGGCATCATCCTACAGTATTTTAAGACGCAATTGTTATCAATTTTTTCATATCAAGGACTAAACACGGATATTAAGTACATACCTCAATTCTATGGTGCCAAAACAATCGCATCTAGGGTTAATGAACTATTTTTTTAATAGATATTGAAATGTATGAATTAAGTGGTGATGTTTGGATTATAATTGATATCTATTCAAAAGACTTAAGTGCTATCATTATCTTAAATGGAAAAGGTTGTGTACTATAGTCATATGATTATAAGATTTGGATATGTATAAGAGTAGCAAAATTTTATTGCATAGTTGATACTTTGATCATACCCTATGAAATGAATGAAATGAGTAATTAATGTTTTGGTTAGCATCTTGATATTACTTGTCTTGAATTTGATTTATGGGGAGTGATGCACATCTTTCACAAAGAAGGAGAGGAGTGATAAGGGTTAAAGGGATAATGTCGGTGGCCTTATGCCTAGGGTGATAAAGGATAAGATTGGATTGAAAATATAAAAAGAAACTTATATACTAACTATTTCTATTCTTTCTAACAAACTTTGTAAACTATTTACATAATAATTTTATTTGTTCATTATTTTATTTTGTTATATTTATATCCTTAATCTATAATGGTGAATACTTCCTAGAAAAAGGAGAATAGTAGCCACTCAATGAGTATTTTAATACTCATACTCTTTATTGTTAATATTTTATTTATATATTCTGAATGTGGGTCACTGAAGTATGACTGATATCTATGCAAAAGCCTTCCTTTTACCTTAGAAAACTTTTCAAGTTACATTTTATTATAGATTCTAGATGACAATGATAGGGCCTCATGTTGATTATATTGTAAATTTCAAAAGCTGAATTATGAGTCAAATCCCTTTGTTATCAATTCTGTTTTATCAAATCATTCATAAGAGGACACATTTAGTAGTTTTAGTTATGTCAATATGTTAGATCCTCTATTTTTCTCATCTATTAAATATGATCCTGAGGAAAATTCTGAATGAAAATAAGATGGATCAAATTAGGAGTTTCTCTACTCATAAGATTTGTAAAATTTTATTTTTAAAAAAAACCTTAGTACTCTTGTATAAATCTTTTTATATATGTAAATTATATTTTAAATTTTCAATTACACATACAGCTAACTCTACTTTCTAAAAATGCCTATTTTTTTATCTTTGGTAAAGTTAAATAGTAAAGAGTGAGAAATATTTTAAAGGCTTATAAGGATAACTAACTAGTAAATTAGCACTAGTAAGGTGTTTTTACATTGGTTACATTATCCAAAAATCAGGTTTTGATGATATTATTAAGAGTAATACTTGATTCCTAAAGAGTTTGTCATTTACTTAGATAAAAAAGTGTTGAAACATCTTTAGAGCCAAAAGTATTTAAGTAAGATGCATGCAAGGTGAGCATCATACTTAGAGGAACTTGCATGTGTGATCACATTACTACAAAATTGTAATTCTACATTAATGGATGGATGTAAAAAAAAAAAGGCAAAACCAATATCTATATTGATGCAATAATATTTTTGAAATTATTAGGACTAATAAGATGATAATTAATAAGTACAATTTGTAGATATTTTAACATAGTCACATTCTTGAAATGTTTGAAAAACTTAAGATAATAATTTTTTATTTAATTGATATTATAATTTATGACATTTGAAGGTTACTGGAAAAATGAAAAAACTTAAAATATCAATTTTACAAATAATTGACATTTATTTAAATGTAATAATTTTTTGAAATTATTAAAAAATTTAAGATGATGTTTTTTTATTCACACCAATGCCATAAGGTATGACATTTAAAGGTTGCTTAGATAATGAGAAAAAATTAAAAGTCAATTTTAGAATTAATCAAGATCTATTTGAACATAGTGCTATTTTTGAAATTGTTATGAAACTTAAGATGTTAGTTTTTTACTTAACTAATATTATAATATATAGCATTTAAAGGTTTATAGGAAAATAAGGAAACTTAAGACATAAATTTTAAGATTAAATAATATCTATTTGAACACAATGACATTTTTTAAATTATTAAAAAATTTAAGATATTAATTTTTTACTTAACTAATGTCATAATTATGACATTTAAAAATTGTTGAAAAAATAAGAAAACTTAAAATATCAATTTCAAAATTAAATGACATGTATTTAGACATTGTAGCATTTTTGAAATTATTAAAAAAATTAAAAAATTAATTTTTTACTTAACTGATATTATTTATGGCATTTGAAGGTCAATAAGAAAAGGAGAAAACTTAAGATGTTGATTTTAAAATTAACTAGCATGTAAAGATATTATAGAACTCTAGTAAGAACACTAGATGCGATTATATTTTTGTATTATAAATAAAACATTTCTTGTTTTTTTCCTCATTACCATTCTTACTTTCCCTCTTATTTATTTTCAAGTTTAGTTCCCTTCTCCATCTAGCTCCCTTTGGAGAACCTTAGATGTTCTTTCATCCTCTACTATATATTAATGAGCTATTAATACTCTTTAAATTAACACTAAGCATGAAGCAAATGCGTTAATATTCTAAGCCATTTGTTCAAGTCAGAGAAGATACCTTTCTTCCTTTCATTTTTTAGATCTTCACCTTTTTCATTTTTTAAAATTTTTACTCATATTTTAAAGAGGTTTTTATTTATGTTTCCTTTGTATAACTTGTAAGGTTCTATTTAAGTGTTAAATGCTTATTATGTGTTTGATAATAACAATGGAGATTGAAACTGATTAAACAATGATTACATTCTAGGTCACTAGTTCAAACTATAAAAGGTCCTTTTCTTGCTTCTATTTATTAGATCTTCACCTTTTCCATTTTTTTTATTTCTTGTACATGTCTTTAAAATATTTATTTATGTTTGCTTTGTATAACTTTTGAGATTGAATCTGAGTGTTAGATGTTTATATGTGTTGAAGAAAATATTGCAACGGAAACAAAAACTAGTTGAACAACAATTACAAGTGGAGAAAAAGCAGAAAAAAGTTAATGAAAATAATTGCTTTTCATGATTTCAAAAAAGGAAAAATGTCTTTGGCTTTCATAGATGGATAGATCTTTAGAAGTTATATGAAATCAATATAAGATTTTCCTCAAATGAATAACCAAACACGAATTTATAACCTTTCAAAATTTTTAACTTAAAATACATATTTTTGGCATGATGCTAAATTTATTTAATTTTATTTTTGTATATATTTTTAGAAAAATATATGGATATAAAAGTTTTAAAAATAGTTAAAAAAACAAATAAGCCATGTTAGTTATTTACTATAAAACTAATATGAATATAATTGGATGATAAAATATTATTTACTTGACTAAATTGACATATAAAGGTATTACATCTATCACCTAACTTTAATAAATTATAGTGGTAAGCATTGACCATAAGTTACTTAACTCTAATAAATGGCAAAAATAAACATTTATCAAAATTGGTGTCTTACAAGGGATCAATATATGACATTAGTTGTTTTTCTTAACAACTAATGTACAAAGTATGGCATACAACATTGAATTTTTATTAAAAATGAACCTCTAAAGTTTGGAAATCCATTTTAATCATTATAATGGTTTATTTGCACATTGTGATGATTCATCACCAATTTTCTTTTAGCTTATAAATAAGGTCCTCCTTCCCTATTGGAAACAATTATCAAGATAGCTCTCCTTATGGTGCTTGATTACTTTATTTGCTTTAAGTGCTTAACTATTCTTGTGTTAGTGTTGAGAATTGGCATGTTCAGTACTCTATGTGATGTGCCAAACTTTGATATACATAAAATAAGCAACACCATTCTTGCATCAAAATACAGGAATACTTAGATGCTTAAAGTAAATGATCTATTAAGCCTCATAGATATAAAATTATAATCTCAAACTTTGATAGGTGCAAAGTGATGATAATTTTTTGTAAAAAGAAGCAACATCCCCAATCTTGCATTGGTGGCTCAAGTATAATACAAGATTCTTGATGTTATTATTTTTTACTATAATTTATCATTAATTTGCAACCATTTAGATCATACAACTCAGGAGCCTTTAAATGGTATCCCACTTTCAAAAAACAAAAGGATGATAAAACTAATGAGAAATTATAGTGAAAAGAATTAACATCTATTTTTGCATTAAAACAATTATCATCAATTTGCAACCCAGAACATAACTAAGTAGCCTTTTAAGTAATATGAAGGAATTACTAGAAAAGTATATTACTTTTTCCTTTCATTTAAACTTTTTTGTTTATTATAAATTATAGTTTCTTATAATTCATTAGATTGTTCAATCTGCTACTGTTTGTGTTTGTATAATTGTATAGAAAAAATATTTTGATTTATGTGGTTTTTGAATCTATTGTTGTTGTATCTGTTGTTATTTATTAGAGTGTTTATTTGAAGTATTTTTGTATCTATTGCTATTATTCTTTGTATTTGTATAATTATATAAGAAAAGCATAATTATTTAATGTAAAAAAAATTCTAATGCTATAGACTTGTAAAATTATAAAATTTTTACTTGAAACATATTTTTGAACAAATCATTTTAGTTTAATATGTTGGTTGTTATTAAAAATCAGCATTAAAATATTTATAATTAAATAATGTCATTTTACTATATATGTTAGTTTTTTTCTTAGGAATAGATATTTAATATTAAATGATTTAAATCATAGAGCATGAGATGAAAATGAAAAAAAATGTAAAAACTATGGTACCATTTGTAAATTTTATTGTGAATCTTTTCTTACCCTAAAATAATTTTCTCTCTATCAAGATATACTCGTATTCTAACTTTATGGTGATTCTCTTTAATTTTTTTATTTATGCTCGCTAATTATTTTGTAGTATTGTAAATTTGTTAGCCTATTGGTAAATATATGGAATTGTGCACTCATCGAAAAAGTACAAGATATAAAGGTAAGAACTTTTTTAACTTTTGTGTTTTGTTCTCATAACTTAGTCTCTTTTTTTTGCAGTTATGCTTATATATACAATTAATTGAATATTAATTAGTATAGTATGTTGAAATATTTAGATAATGTAGGTCTCATTTAAAAGATGCACATGAATAGTGAATTAAATATACTCAAACAGAATAATGTCCATGATAAATTAGAAGATAATTTTTCCTTTACCATGATAAACCTTTTCTTTGTAGCTGTTATAATACTTAAATTTTCATTTAATTAATTTATTCTTTTACAGTTTGAAAATTCTCTGAATGTATGCTATTTAACAATGCAAATCAGTAGGTGTTCGTTTGTCTAATATCCAAATATTATGAAATTAATGTAGAGGAAAAACATGAGAATTCTATTTGTTATGGATTGTATACTGTAATTTAAAAGGAATATACATTGCTTCCTATTCAACATGGGGTCTATATGTATTATAAAGTTATAGTATTATGGTTTTGAGGGATCTGGGTCTATCTTAGGTTAAAAGTAATGTGGTAGAAAGTGTCACGAGGTGATGTATAGAATGGAAAGGTGTAGGGAATGATTTTTTTTTCTCTTTTTTAGGATGTAATATAACAATAATCATGTGAATAACTAAAATGGTATATCAAACATTCTACATCAATTAATAAAATAATTTAATATTGTTAAATGTGATCAATTACTTAATGGTGTGACCTATAAGAAACAATGATGTTTATTTATTAACAAACTAACATAATATTTCTTTTCCATGATGGTTTTTTAACTTATGTTATAAAATATTTACTATAATGATTAATAAAATGATGGTTTGAAATTGATATCTATTCTTTTAAACAGTTAACATAAATATATGATTCTATAGTAGTAAGGGTGTCTGTTAGAGAAAATATCATTTACACCCTACATGGAAGAGGCCTTAGTGAACATCTTGGAAGAGATGAGACAATATCCAATGTAGAATAGCGATTATATTAGCCTTAACTAAAGGAAGATGTAAAGAACCTTATGCAAAAATGTCCTATTTATCAAGTTTCTAAAGGGCATACTTAAAATATAAGACTATACATGCCACTACATACAACAAATGACATTTAGAAAGAGTTGTCAATGGATTTTGTACTAGTCTTACCTATAATAATGTAGATTTGTTTCTATAATGGTAGATAGATTTTTAAATATGGCATATTTCATCCATGTCACAAGATTTTTTATGCTACACATATTGCAAGACTTTTTATGCTATGCATATTGCAAGATTATTCTTTCAAGATATCGTTAGACTCCTAGGTATTCCAAAAACCATCACATTAGATAGAATTTCTAAATTTCTACCACCTTTTTAGCTCACTTTCTGGAAGTCTTTTAACATAAGCTTAAACTTTAGTAGCATAGCTCATCTATAAACTAACAAACAAACTGAAGTAAACAAATAGAACTTTGAGAAATCTTATTCATAACTTTTGTGGAGATAAGCCTAAGTAGTAAGATTTTTCACTAGCTCAAGTTGAGTCTGCCTACAATAGTACAAAATATAATAAGATTCTTGCATATTTTTTCATCATTTATAATGTTATTCCAAAATCTTGCTCATAACTTTTGTGGAGATAAGCCTAAGTAGTAAGATTTTTCACTAACTCAAGTTGAGTTTGCCTACAATAGTACAAAACATAATAAGATTCTTGCATATTTTTTCATCATTTATAATGTTATTCCAAAATACCCATTAGATTAGGCTTAGCCACCTAGAGTTCTTAGTTCAAGTATAATTTCTAATCACATAGCAAAATAAATCCAATATGTTCAAAAAGATGTTAAAAAGAAGATTGAAACCTTAAATATGAAATACAAAGCAATTTTAGATAAACATAAAAGATACAATACATTTGAAGAAGAAGATATGATCATGATTTTCTCAAGAAAAAAGAGATTCCAAGTTGTAAAATATAAAAAGTTACAATAAAAAAAGTATGGGTCATACAAGATTCTAAAGAAAATCAATGATAATGCTTATGTTATTTTTTTCCTAATGATTGAGGAATTTTGAAGACTTATAATGTTGCTAATTTGTATAAGCACTTTTCTTCTAAAGGGCCAATATATCTAGAAATCAACTCAAGGTTAAGTTTTCCTCAAGTGGGAAGGAATATGTAGATAACAAATCTCTTAAGTTTAGAAAGAAGATTGATTAAATTAAGGCTAAGAAGAAGACCCAAAATTAGTCATTTCTATTATTTGTTTATTTATTGATTTTTTTTTTTGTGAAGCCCCCACATCAAGTACAATAAAAATTTTTAGTTTAAGATAGTAGTATAAATATGTTAAGTCTCATATTGCTTAAATCATGTAGGTGATTTTCCCACGATTAGTATATGTGCTGAATATTATATGTATTCCATTGGGAAGTTGTAGTAATCTAATATTCAATTCATATATCAATAAAGTATTTTATTTGAATTGTCTTATTGATTTCTAGTGCACTAAATTTTTTTTTCTACTTCCACTTCCCATCCTACATCATTTGTAGGTTGCACTTTGCAAAATGCTACATCAAGTTGGCTTAACAATGAATTATTATATTGTTATCTAATGAAAAGGAGCAAGCTATATTGTGTAGAAAAGGACATTTCATTATAGAAAATTCAAATTTTCTAAAAGAGAAAGTAGATTATACTTTATAATATATAGTGAAAATGATACTTTAGGCTAACAAAGGAAATAGCAAGCATTTCAAATTTAAAGTTGATGACCTTGATAGTGATTGGAGTTCAACTTTTTTGCTAAAAGCAAGTTGCTTAGAACGCTTGAGAGAGAGAGAGAGAGAGAGAGAAAGAATGAGCCTTTTGGATAGGGTTCCTCTTTGGATCTAAACACATTTCCAATAACTACTTCTCATCCTTTCATTATAAATAGAGAAGTTTAGCTTATTGGTAAGATACACAAGCATTTTCTTCCCTCTTTTAAGAAAGTTTTTTCTTTCTAAATTCTTGCTATTCTTTACTTTCTTATTTCTTATGCTTAAATTTACAAATCTACACTTTTAGAGTGTGATAACCTTGTAAGTCTTTATTAAGACAAACCTTATCCATTAAGGATCATTAGTTAGGATAAAATGTAAGAAAAACACTTGTAAACATCTTGTAATTAAGTTGTGAAAAGGAAATTTTCTAATGTTCAAGGATGAAATATTTAAGTCTTAAAAGATCAAATAAGAAAATGTAAAAGGACATTGTAAAAGAAAAAGTGACCGTGGATAAGCCTTAAAGTTGGATTTGGCCTTGGGAGAGTGAAATAGTCTCAAAGGAGCAATTTTTTTCTTTGGACCATCAAAATACTATACATTGTTGATATCATATATTTTCCTTATTGATTTATTTCATTTGCTTTATTGCTTATCTTAACTTATTATTTACTTAATCTTTTATACCTATATTTTAGTTACTTTTAAGGGGATTTCAAAAAAAGCAAGTTGAAAAAGCAGGTTTTTTTTAAAATTTAAATTTTTAATTTTTGAAATACCAATTCATTCTGTTTTTATCTATATTTGTCCTATCAATAATAATAAGAAGGATGCATGAGGCATTTTAAATGAAAAAAGTGATTCAAATATATTACAATTAAGATATATAAAAATCGTGTAAGTATATTTTTTTTAAGTTCAATAATTTATTATTGAAACACAAGTGTCATGTATCAATTTTTTGTTATGTGACAATTGATCATAACTATAAATTATGAATAATATGTCACATTGAAGTAATTTAAACATCGATATTACATATATTCACTTACCAAGGTATGAAATATTGAAAGTTTACTTTACCCATATTGAGGTTTAATTAAAGTTTAAAATTGTCCTATTTGTAATTTGTTCCATTAATTTTTCGTTAGAAAATGGAATTTATTTATGCTTTTTTATTACACGATCTTTTTCTCTCATTAAAATCACAATATTCAACTAAGTAGTAATCATCGTGAGCAAAAGTCCATACCTAGTCAAAACTATTTGATCTATAAGGTACTATTTAAAAACAGAACTAAAGTTTAAAGATACAAATGGTAAACGAGGTTCACACAATCTCAACTACAGTGAATTTCGAATAACGCAATTTGCAATCAATTTCTTCCGGAATTCCTAATTTTCTAGCAATTTGAGTAAAAAAAATTGGGTAAAATTTTTAGGGCATGATTTTGTTGCTACCTTATTTGATTTTAACGTTTTAACGAGAAAGGAAAAAAATGGCGATAAACATAGCCGATATTAACCAAATGTAATGGAACAAACAAATTATTTATAAATCAATTTTAACACTTAAAATCGCATTAAATAAACACATGATATCTTACAAAAGTGAGTAATTTATTTTTGTATCACATGCATACGGAAAAATAATAATGTTAATGCCTAGCACAATATTTTTAATCACTATTATTCAAATATTGCTAATTAAGAATTTGTGAGTTCATTTATTCTAATAATCAAATATGAACCGGCTTGATTGCCTACCACAATATTTATAGCACTACTATTCAAATATTGCTAATTAAGAATTGGTGAGTCCATTTATCTCAATAATCAAATATGAACCAACTTGGTTGGCCTCCATTTGAGTGTTTTGGCTTGAAGTTATCAACTCTTCTTCTATCATATTTATTAATCATTAATATTGATTTATTACTTCCATTTTAATCTACTAATTAGACTTTTAATAATAATTATTACTAATGGCCAACTTATAAAATCAATCATCTTATAGCAATAATCTATACAAAAATAATTTTAAGACAAAAAAAATTATTTTTCAACCTACAATTTTTTTAAAACTTTTCTAACCATCTCTTCAAAAATGATCTATAATAGCTTAGAGTATTTAACTCAATCAGTATATGATGCTATATGAGAACTTTGTCTTCCTTCAAATCTTAGGTTTAATCATAGGTAAAAATGACAATGGGTCAGGTCTACAAACCTAATAAGAACCGAACCTACTAAAGACTTAAAATATTAAATCTATTTTAGATCCAAGATCCGAAAGGATCTAATAAAATTTGAATGGGTAAGACTTGATAGGACTTGTTTGGATTTGAAAAAATTACTATCATATTTTTAAATTAATTTTAAAATATGTAAGTTTGAGAAAATTGAACATTTGATTTCTCAAACTTTAAGTTTTTTGTTTAATTATTATTTTAATGTTTTATATTAAATTTTTTATAAAATATAAGATTTTTATAAAAAAAAATTAAAGGAGAGTAATATGTGTATATCTTTATATTTCTCATTGTAATTCTTTAATTGTATAAATGATAATAATTATAATACATGATAATTACACAAATTAATGAAAATTTATTTTTCTTATTGATAATAATTATAATTAACAATTATGAATGATCATATTTATTTCACATTCACATCTATTTTTATTTTAACTCATCTATACTATTTATATTAATTTTAAAGTAAATATGAGTTGTATTATTATTGACTTTATTAAATAAAGATTGTATTGGATCAATTCATGAAAAATTATTTATTACTTTGTATTTTTGTTAGATACTTTTA
Organism: Sindora glabra; assembly: GCA_020226215.1. Classification (NCBI taxonomy): domain Eukaryota; kingdom Viridiplantae; phylum Streptophyta; class Magnoliopsida; order Fabales; family Fabaceae; genus Sindora; species Sindora glabra. The sequence goes on from CM035227.1 coordinate 61,268,241, forward strand.
TATTATATGAATTAATATTACAAAATAATAAATATTATTTTGAAATATCTTTATAATTTAATATAAATTTGAACATTTTAATATTATTTTATGATAAATAAAATATTTTAATATTATTTATCTTAAATAAACTATCACAATATTCTTATATATATATATATATATATGAGATAATATTAAGGAAAAAAAATTAGGTCAGTATTGTCAGTTGCAATTTATATAAAAAAATACCTTAAACCCACTTTCTCTCATTTATGTCCACTTGCAAATAGTAAATTATCACAAAATTCAGGAGACCAAAATGATACACTACCATTTAATTATTTACAACTTATGTTGCAATTTTTAAAATAATGCTACTTAGACTTATATTCTTTTAAAAAAACTAAATATTTTTATCATTAAATTTTAATATATAAAATTTATATTTTTAGTTTTAATTTATTTATTTAAAAATTTAAAAAAATCTAATAATAAAATACTTAATCTCTTAAAATATGAAGTTTTTCATAACATTAAATTAGATTTAATTTTAACATAAATTAATTTGACATTATCATTTATTTATTATAAAAATTATTTTATTATTATTATAAATCCTTGTTTTTTATTTTTTATTATGTATTTTAATTGATTTTACTGTTTGAAAATCAAATGGTAATATATTATTATTTGATTCATAAATGGTAACATATTCATTGATAATTTGATTGTTAATAAAACTTAATTTATTTATTTATTTTAAATTTTTAATTAATGTTATAGTTTGGTTCACAAACAATAATATGTTATTATTTAACAGTTTTGTTGTTAATGAGAATACATTTATTAAATTATTTTGATTTTTTGATTAATTTAATATTTGGATACCAAATAGTAACATATTATTCTTTAGTAATTTAGTTGTTAATAAGACTTGAATTATCCATTTATATTAGGCTTTTGGTCAATATTACTATTTGATCCATAAGCAGTAACATATTATTATTTGCTAATTTTATTATTAATGAGAATATATTTAACTGATTATTTTATATTTTTTATTGATGTTATTGTTTGGAGACTAAATAGTAACATATTATTCTATAGTAGTTTAGTTGTCAATGAGATTAGAATTATTTATTTATTTTAAATTTTTTATTGATGTTATTGTTTGAAGACTAAATAGTATTATGTTGCTATTTAATTTGTAAACAATAATATGTTGCTCTTTAGTAGTTTTGTTTTTAATTAAAATATATTTGTTTGATTATTTTGGGTTTCAGTTTATGTTACTATTTGGAGATTAAACAGTAACATATTATTCTTTGATAGTTTAATTATTAATGAAACTTAATTTATTAATTTATTTTATGCTATTTGTTAATGCTATTATTTGGTCTACAAATAGTAATATATTACTATTTAATTTGTAAATTGTAATATGTTATTCTTTGATAATTTTGTTAACGAGAATACATTTGTTTAATTATTTTAAATTTTTAGTTGATGTTATTATTTAGAAACTAAATAGTAATATAATATTTTTTGATAGTTTAGTTGTTAATGATACTTAATTTATCTATTTATTTTGAGTTTTGGTTGATATTACTATTTGGAGTTAAAACAGTAATATGTTATTGTTTACTTCGTAAATAGTAACATGTTGTTCTTTAATGATTTTATTGTTAATGAGAATATATTTGTTTGATTATTTTTAGTTTTTAGTTGATATTACTATTTAGAGATTAAACATCAAATAGTAATATATTATTTTTTGACAGTTTGATTATTAATAAAACTTAAATTTTCTATTTATTTTGAATTCTTAGTTGATATTATTGTTTGGAGTCCAAACAATAACTTGTTACTATTTGGTCCATAAATAGTAACATATTGTTCTTTGATAATTTTATTATTAATGAAAATATATTTATTTAATTATTTTAAATTATTTATTTATATTACTATTTGGAGATCAAACAGTAACATATTATTTTTTGATAATTTAATTATTAATGAGACTTAAATTATACATTTATTTTAGATTTTTTTTGTTAATGTTACTGTTATATCAAACAGTAACATATTTTTGTTTAGTTTATAAAAGTTTTATTGTTTATAAAATTTAGTTTGTCTATTTATTTTGAGTTTTTGTTTATGTTATTGTTTGGGGGCCTAGTAGTAATATGGTATTATTTGATAGTTTAGTTGTTAATGAGACTTGATTTATGCATAATGTTACTTTTCCAACACCAAACAAAAACATGATATTACTCTTTTAATATCAAATAGAAACATCTAATCTCACATGTTGTTTATGGAGTATATCTCATAATAAACTTCAATTTTAACTTCATCACTCCATTTTTAGTCTAAACATCATAATAAAAGTGATAATAATATATTATTTTAGCTATATTATTTTTTGTATGACAAAGAAAAATATGAAAACATGCATGTTGAAAATGTGCATGTTTTGTATTCTTTAACATCATGTTATTATTTGCATATCAAACAATAACATGCAATCCCACATTATTATCATCCATATCCACCACAATGCAACTACTAAAATTAACTTTATTTATAGCATATACATATCAACTAATTTATTTGAAGGAGTCATACACTATCACTACATAACACTACACAAAATAAACTATAAGAGTACTATAGGGACACAAAAACACTAAAATGCAAATGCATTATGAAAAATTAATCTAAACACATTTAACTAACATATTTAGACATTTTTAAAAATCATACGACCACTATAAAAAGTTTTCTATAATCATGCAAAACCCAAAAATATAATGAAAAATCTTAAAAAACTAGAAAAGTGGTCAAACAGTGGAATTTGGTTAAAAAACACTCCACCTCATGAGCAAAGCTTGTAATTGTTGATGAAAAAAATAAAAACTAGCTCCTATAAAAATTTTAGCTCAATCAGAACTAGTGAAACCCAGTATAATTCTTGGGGGGTAAGGTAAAAAATGCTTGAAAACTAATTTCTTTAGGCCAAAAACCTTTGTTTAAATGTTGGATGATGTTAATTATGATAAAATATAATGAATTAAGATAAAGAAACAATAAAAAATCAAAGAATGCAAAATGATGTAGATATATGCAGTAAACTATAGCTATCGTTAAATGCAAGTAAGGTAATAACAGATGTAATCTACTAACTAAAATGCTTGAATAATTGTATAATATATTACTAGTAATATGTAGAAAAAGAGGATACTTGACAATAGTACCAAAATAGAAACACAAAACGTTAAAATTAGATGGAAATAATAAAAAATCTCACATAAAAAGGATAAAAATTAAAAATAGTTAAAAAAGGATATTTTGAAAATATAATAGTAATAATTCATAAAACTATTATCTCTTTGAAATAAAGACTTCTTTGAAAAAAGTCCAAGAAATGGTAACACAATGCAATTAACTTTTATATAATAATAGGTTAATTATAAAATATATTATTGAAATAGATTTAATGTGATACTCAACAAGGATACAAAATCCATTGAATATTTATAAAAGATAAATTTATGTATTATAAAAATTAATATTATAATGAGTCCAATATAATATCTAAAAAAAACCAAGAACCCATTGAATATTTAATGAATAGACCTAAACTCAAACCATTAAAGAGTGGATCTAATTTAGATAAAACCCATTAGGAAAATATCCATTGCTTTGAGTAAAATTCATTGAGTATGGATAATCATAAAATCTTACTTATGTAAGTCTAATGATTTAACCACTTCTCTTATTAAAAAAAATCTATATCAATTATTAACAATATTTTTATCTCCAATGTATTGTCAATATTTTCTTAATCCCTTCCTACTCGATAGTTGATTTTTATTACCTAAAAACTTTCATATAAAAATTAATAAGCAATAGTAACAAAGAATTCTTATATTCACACGTGCACACATACACACATTCCTTTTTCTTTCACGTCAATAGTCAATTTCTTGATTTTTGCATGTCTAGGAATATTAAAAAAATTCCAAGACAAAAAAATTATATTTGAATCAATTATTTATTAATTTGGCTCAATTATTAACAATATTTTATCAGAAATAATAAATAATTTTCTTCTAATCAAGTTTGTTTAAGAAATATTTTTTTTTACTCATAGCATTTTAATGAAAAACTTGTTCAAATTTTAAATTAAAAATCTCATCAAATCAAAACTTTAATACTAAAAAATAATCCATTGTTCATATTTTTTAAAAAATATTTTGTGTCTATACCCACATTTCATTTTTAAACTATACTTTAAATAAAATAATTTTACTTGAGAAATTTTAATGGAATTTTAATCAAATTTCAACAAATCGAAACATTGAAATTAAAAAATAATTATTTTTTTTCATATTTTGAAAATAAAATTTTTGTTTTATAATTTTTTTGTCTTAGAATCATTTTTTTGTCAAAATTATAAGCAATGCGAAAATGCAGTACAAAAGAAATTAATTACTGATGTGAATATATATATTGTGTGTGTGTGTATATATATATACACATATTTTGATTAAATGAATTATTTGTTTGTATTATTCATATTATTATAGATTATTGACTTTTGCATATAAGTTTTAAAAAAATAAAAATCAATAATTGACGGGGAATAGATTAAAAAGACACTGACAGTATAGTGGAGATAATAATGTTTTTAATAATTTCTATAGATTATTTTTGAACAAAAGATTGGAAAGGATAAAAAAATTTGTACATTGACATATATTTTTTTGTGTGGAAGGTATTTTCTATAGATTGTTGAATTTATGCGTTAGTAATTAGTAATAATTCATTGTTAATTATAAGAGTCTAATTGGTAGATTAAATAATAATAAATAATTAATTAAGTGTTAATAAATATGATAAAAGAGAAGTTAGATAACTTTAATAAAGCCTTTAAGTGTAAATCAAGTTAGTTTGTGTTTGACTATTGAGATAAATGAAACTACACATTCTTTGTTGGCTGCATTTAAGTAACAATAACTGAAAGGTTTAAATATAAATTTGATCTTTTTAAAATATAAATGATACAATTTTTATTCTTGTAATTTAAAACAACCTATTTTGGAGCATCTACATATTTAATCTGTTCACTTTTGGCTCTCTTGTTTGATTTCTACCAATCTTTTACATTATTTCTCATGCAATTCATGCTTTTTGCAATTTAGAATTGCAATTTAGAAGATAATAAATTCTAAAAAAAGATTTAGATTCTCATATAAATTTTTTATTATTTTTCTTTTAAATTTATATAAAAATTATTTCAAATTAATATAAAAGAAGTCTTAGATGAAAATGATTTTGTAAAGTCAATAAATTAATAAAAATCAAATAAGAAGACTAAAATTACATAAATTTAATATTTTAAAGGATCAAAATAACTATTTTCAATTCTAAATTAAAAGCACATAATTTATACTTTATGAGAATAAAAGTTGCATCAAAATTTATTTAAAAATTAAAAATGATGTGATAGATAATATCTAACTAAACACTTCTCCATCCATCGGTCCACTGGCCTATAAGTTCACGGCCAAGAGCTAAGACATTTATGAAAATTCCAATCCAACAAAATATAGTGGATAATTATTAAAATAGTGTATAGTTTGAATTTTATTTTTACAAACATTTTTGCTGAATTTTTTTCCTTTTTTCTTTTTGTCTTAGACCTGATCGACCTTCAAAAATGAGGAACATATATAATAAAACGCAAAATATAAAACGAGACGACTTGCATAAGTTGTTCGAAACTAGTTATTCTCTCCAGCAGGCACATATATATTAAAACACAAAAACATTACATTTATGATCGAAGAAAGTTAAAGTGAACTAGGCTATGTATGGCTGATAGCTTCCACATGCTTTATTTCTAATATCTCATTTATTACTTATTACACATATCAGCGGATTGACTTTAGCAACGCCAGCAAACACAGTGTCTCCAGCATCCTCAATCCCTTCCACCACCTCCACCACCCCGACCACTGCCATATCCTCCACGGCCACCACCCCATCCCCATCCTCCCTGACCACCACCATATCCTCCACGGCCACCGCCCCATCCACCTCCTCCGCCACGCCATCCACCTGGACCACCGCCCCATCCACCTCCTCCGCCACGCCATCCACCTGGACCACCGCCATATCCACCACCATAGCCATGTCGATCTACGTAATAGTTCTCACTTAAATCTGCCTTGGACTCCTCAAATTCTGCCGCACCAACTGCATGAACTTAAAATATGGCATAAAAAACATTTTAACATTTAAGAAAAAGCCTCATGATAAAGATCACCATAGTGCAACCTTATATTTTATAAAGAATGAACAACAGCGAATAAATTGATATATCAACACCAAAATAATAACATCAGACTATATGACCGTAGTACTAGCTAGGAAGGAATAAAATCCTTAAATGCTTCTATCCTCTTATGGCGTGTCATTCAATTGGGTTTTGCTAGCACTTAGCCCTTGAAAAAAAAAAAAAAACGGTCGTCAACTTTTATATAAGTTTAATATAAAAATTACGAAATTTGTAATTTTTGAAAAATGTTATGGGATTTGCATATAACAAATATATAATAAGTTAGAATTCCACTATTTAAAGTTAAAAAAATTTCAAAAAAATTTTGGAACGCTTGCGAGAAGTTGCACCATTTAACGAAAATATTGCAACATTTTACCAAAAGAAATTACAAACTTTTGATAAAAGGCTGTAAGCGACCGATGAGTATAACCTTTTTTATGGACATAGGGATTTATAACCGACTTCAATTTCAATATATTGAGGAAAAATTGTATATTAGAGAAGAACAAAAGGTGAAAGTTATTAGACCTTGTGTTTCATCCTTGGAAGGCTCAGTTGCGGCTGCTGCAACGAGAAATATTGAGAGAAGGAGGCAAAAGAAAAGAAAGGGTTTCATCTTCATCTTTACTGATGATATTCTTAGGTACAGTGAAAAGATCGATGAAGACTATGAGAGTTTCTCAACATCTATTTATAGTGCTGAAGGAGAAGTAGTAGATGCAGACGGAACTCACAAAAAGACAGCTAGCTTTAATGCAATTTGCCATTGAGCCAAGCCTCATTTCATGCTTCGGTATTTGGATCAGAGAGAAAAATAGTTTTGGTCTATGGTTCTTATCAGCACCGAATGGTTCATAAATGAGTTTAAGCAGGACGTGTGCATTTGTTGAGCCAAGCAAGCTTCTCAAACAATGGCAACTGTCAATTCACTGTAGAGAGTGTGCAACTCTTTTGCATCATTGTTGACTGAGTTTGGCTTTTTAAACTATTATCTGACAAAGTTCCATTAAATTGCTATCGGCACTTCCTACCATTGCTAGGCTATCTTGTTTTCACATATTTCGAGTTCCAGAACAAGAATTTTTTAACTACGAGGCTCGGGTGTCAAAAATTTTGTGAAATTATACAAGTTTATAATATTTGAGGACATTTTTTGGGGTTGTTGCTTCCACGGTTCTCTCCATCCACTACTGTATGCTTCTTCAATTTTGGCCAAACAAAAAGATACAAGTTCAACTACATTATTCTGTTACCTAGCTATGATAAAGAGCTTATTATGATACAATTGAAGTTAACTATATGCTGAAGCCAATTGGTTTACATGGTTATGATTTGATATATCAACATATAAGGTTATTGTCACGAGTTTAAACTCTATTCGATGCTAGTTAGTGGTCTCGGTTGATTAGCAATCATTCTTACAAAGATCTTTGATGTTTCAGTGAACTCGTTGAATTGCAGCATCTTACATCTGATTAATCTTGCTAATAATTTTTAAGCGGACTTATAATAACCGCCTTAGTGTATATGTTGTTAGTGTTCTGACCGGTGAAATTTGAGAAACCTGTCTATCCTTCAATATTTTGTAAGTTATAACTCCAAAAAAAATATTGTCAACTATCTAACATATTTTAACATATCAATACATAACCACCGCTTTTTTTTTTTTTTTTTAAAGTAAAGATATAGGAAAATTCTATGGTACACCTCTAATTAAGTGGTGTACTAATGCACCATCAAATGTGACCATTGATATGTCATCATATAACATGCAAAATTTGACTTTCAAAAAAATAAATAAATTTAATGTATGGTCATATTTAGTGGTATATCAATACATCATTAATTAGTGATATACCATAGTTCCTCCCACATATTTCCTACGCGAAGGGCCTTTTTGTTTTTGCTTTCACTTTGATCAAATAGTCTTTATTTGATAGGATTTGCTTCTATACTCCATTAAAAAATATTAATAAAATTTTATGTAAAATTTTCATAATATCATACTACCTTTATAATTGTAATTTTTTAAATAAAAACTTGCATATTTTGAATAGGACACTTAAATATTCTTCATAAATTTTGCTATCTCTCACGTTCGATTGGTTATATAGTAATCTTTGAGTGAGTCTTTGCTAGCAATTCCTATATGTAACTAGCACTCTGCCTAATAGAATTAGCTAGGGTGTATTTGATAATATTAAAATATTTAGCATAAATTTACATAATAAATTTTAAGTGTTGAATCCATTGAGTATAGATTTTTACTACAACAAATATAGTCTATACAGACGATATCTATTCAAACAAAAATAATTTAGTTGTTTGTATAAATTTTCTAGAATTTAAAAAAATCCATATAGATAGTATTTATCATTTGTATAAATTTTTTTAATTTAAAAAAAGAAAAAGGAAATTCTATATAGAAAATATTGTGTTGTCTATATAGAGTTTCTAATTTTTTTAAATAAGAAATTCAAAAAACCTATATAGATGAAAAATGTCATTTGCATAGGTGTAAAAAAATTTATTTTAAGAAAAAAATATAAAAAACCCCATATAGATGACACAATGCTATTTGGATAGTCTTAAAATTTTTGGATCCGCAAAAAATTTGGCAATCAAATGTTTCCTAAAATTAAAAACAAGTTTTCTTGATATATGACAATTTGTTATCTCAATAGAGTCAAAATAAAAAACAATGCATGTGCCCCTGATTTCAAGCCAATATCAAAAACAATTGGCCTCAATATAGATGATATTTGTCATCTCAATAGGCTAGAGGGATAAAATGATGTATGTGCCCTTCCTTCTAGACTATTGAGACAACATTTGGACCTATGCAAATGAAAAAATGTCATCTGTATAAGGCCTACCTATATATGTCGTCCACTCGCTCCTCCCCCTTCACTTCACAATTTTCACAGCTCTTTGTCTCCTACTTTGTGTCTTTTCTCTTACTGTCTAGGTATGTCATTCTTAGTTTTTTAATTTTTTATATTATTTTTATATTTATTTACTAATTCTTTCATCTTATATGGTTAAATAGTTAGGTTATGTTATTGCATTTTTTATTGTGTTAATTGTTGGTTCATTATTGTGTTGATGTATGTTGAAAAAGGTTCATATACTAAATTTTTTTAATAGTTCTAATATTAAACATGAAAATAAATTTATACTGCCATAAATTAGTTTGATATGATTATTATTTTGTACAATATTATATATATTTAATGTGTAAAATTTACAATGAGTATGAATAAGAATGGCATATTTTATTATGATATTTTATGTGAAAAAAATTCTTTAGTTTTATATGATGATTACTTCAAACATTCAATGATATTTATATGATAGTTGAATATTAATTTATTTTGGTGCTTTATTGTGTTGGTAGGTGAAATTAGTATGTTGTAAACTTTGGTATATTTATTATGTCAAAACTCTAGTCAATTTAGTAGAAAATAGGACAATAAAGTTTGTAATAAGTTTAACTAGTACATTAATCAAAATATTAAATTATATTAAAAGTAAAAGTGTATAAAAAATAATAAATAAAATTTTTGACAATTACATGAATAAAAATATAAAATCTCTAATAATGTGAAAGATCTAGTAAATTAAGCAATGATTTAAAATACTAACAAAATAAATGATTTGAACATTTACAAAATAACTAAATTAAATTTTCACATAAAAATTTAATATGAATAATAGTGTTCAACACTTAATAAAATTATACCATTAAATAACAATAGAGAAAAAAATATATAGTAATTTAATATTATAAGTAAATCATATGATTTTTATTATATTGTTAAATTTAATAAAAATGAAAGTAATAAAAAATAGAGATAATTTATTTTGATAATTATAGTAATGAATATAAAAAATTCTTTACGATGTGAAATATTTTATACTTTAAGTAATAATTTAAAATAATAAAAATATAAGGAGTAATAAATAGTAAAATGCATAATAATTTAATATTATAAGTAAGTGACAGATTGGTAATTAAATCATTATATTATGTAAGAATGAAAGTAATAATTTAGAGTATTAAAAATATAAGGAGTAATATATAATAAAATGCATAATAATTTAATATGATAAGTTTGTCTTATAAGGGTATTTTATAGAAGAATTGAAGTAACAATTTAAAGTACTAAAAATATTAGTAATGGATAATGAAATGCATAATAATTTAATATTATATGTGAATCATATAATGGTAATTTATTTAATATTAAGAGAAAACTAATTTGTAACAAATCTTGAGATTAAATTAATCAAATGTATGCAGTATTTGATATAATATTTGATGATATGTAATATTTACATTACCAAAAAAATCATTTAAAATAGTAAAAAAAATAACAAATAATGTTGGTCAAGAATTAACTATTAGAATATATATCATTGAATTATCAATATAACAACATGTAAACAAATGAGTTTAGGGTTTTATTAAAACTATTATAATAAAAAATTATAAAATATTAAATTTAAAATATATTTATACTATAATATTAGATCCATTCAAGGATTGGTTGGTCTTTCGCAATAAACCTTAGCTATAGTAGAGCAATGGATTCTTTATTATGAGCAAATGCACCAACAAACTCACATTACCCTTAAGGCAATGCATGTTACTTTGTAATCTATGGGATTTTCTCTACCTCTATCAATTATGCCTTTTCCTCCTCCTTAAATGAATATCCCTTGATTGGGAGTACCATCTAGATTCACTTCTTAGTCACCCCCCATTCAATAGCATCCCCTGTTTTCCCAATTATGGTGACCCTCACCCTCACTTTAGCCATAGTTGCACCCACCTTCATCTTAATTTTCATGTATGCCTTCAAGCGATGGTGAGGATAAGGACGAGAATGAGGATAAGGATGAAGATGAGGATAATTATTATTTATGTACTAGTTGTATATATTTGTATATATTATGCATTTATTTTTTATTTAATTCTTTATATTATATATGGATATGGAGTAATTTTTATTATATATATTATTGGAAGTTAGTATTTATTTAATTTATTTTTACAATTGATATTAGGATGTTTACATTAACGATGCTTGATAGTTATAAAAAATATTTTATTATAAATTGATTTTTTACCAATCATTTACAAATAAATTTTTTAAATTAAAAATAAATATGTTAAAAATTGGTGAAAAAATAAAAGTGTTAAGGATATAAAAAATTAATCAATGGATTGTGATTTAAAAAAAATATAAAAAACCTATACAGATAACATTGTCATCTGTGCAAATGGAGATAGGCCAGACGTACACAGACAACAATGTCATCTGTATTGTCATCTATATGGGCTAACCTACATAGATAACAATATCATCTATATAGGTGCAATGTGGTTGATCATATCTATACCCTATGTAGATGACTTTATCATCTGTATAGGCCCAACCTATACAAATGATACCAAAACTTGTCTATGTAGGTTGAAAAATATGCGAAGATATATAGATGATTCAATACAGATGACAATATCATTTGTGATATCTATACAAATATAAAAAAAGTTCTATATAGATGATAAATGTCATCTATATAGACTTTTTTTTATAATGTTTACATATTTTTAAAAATATCCCAATTATAAATTTAAATAATTTTATACCCAAAATCTTAAAATATGTGGCATTTATTATATATCTTATTATTTTAAAAGAAAAATAAAGATAATATTGAATATTTAATCAAAATATAAGTAATTGTTGAATATATTTAGTTAGATAATTACTTTAAAGAAAAATAAAGAGATTATTAAATATCTTGTCAAGATAAAAGAAACTGATGAATATATTTAGTTAAATAATTCTCACTCAATTTTATGTTTAGTCATAGTAAATCAAATAAATAAAAAATAATTTTAAATATGAATCTATTCAATTGGATATTGAATTGAATTTATGTTTTTCAATTGCACTATTGGTAAATTTCTACTTAATTTGATATTAAAAATGAAAATATTAAATAAATAAAATATAACTTTAAGTTCAAATATATCTAATTAAAAGTTGAATTTTTTTTAAATTCATCTTTAGAAAACCCTTACTTCATACCATATATATATGTTAGATTTTATTTTATTTTAGACCTATTAATTTAATAATAAAATAAGATATAAAAAGTTTAACCAAATATTAAAGTAACTATCTAATTTAAGCTCAATGGCAATCTAACCCATTGATATGGTAATATGTGATTTTCGACGATAAATTGATTCACTAACTATTACGATATAAATAAGGGTTCCTACTCTTAAACCTTAAGTTAGTTTTGATTATTTCCCATCAGTGATGAAATATCTCCTAAATACCAAAATATACAACTAGAGTTGATAGGAGTAGTAATTTTTATTAGAGTTAATGATCAAGTCTAATTATGAACAAATCATGATATATTGGGAGATTCATATACATTATATAGTATGAATGGATTTATCAAGTAATTCTTAAATATTATCGACATCTAAAATGTCTTCATATTTCTTTAAACATTGAGTTTTTATTTGAACTGATATGATAAGCTGCATTTATTTACAAAAATATCACTATGTCATTATATATATATTGATTTTCACTTTAATTGATGTTAATATGTTAATGTTAAAGAGTAAATTTGTAGCAAATGGTAACTCCTTTAAACAAAATTCATTTTCACACCCAATAACAAATTTGACCTAATTGATGACCATTGACCTTTCATTTTGCATAAAACTAAATTTTAAATCAAAAACCACTTTATGGTGATCTTCACAGTCAAGCACCCATCAATATGTTTACTGTAGTTACTAAATTGACAAACTAAACTTAGTAACAAATTGATGTAGATATTATTCAGACCAACATTCCTTCATCAAATTATAGAGTAAAATTAGTACCATCCTTTACTAAATTTAGAGTCCTAGTGAAATTGCCACTGTCATTTGTAAATCATAAAGTGCAAGTACCGAATCAAAATACTACGAATGCAAGTTGTCTACGTAAATATACGAAGGAAAACATATTAACACATCCAACTCAATTTCCTACAATCTTGGAAACGTAAGATTTTAAGTTAAAATGAAATTTGGTCCAAGTTACATGCATCACATTAAAAAAAAAAAATCAAGTAACCTAAACTTTTTTTTTTTTTTACTTCCCACTGCTGTTTTCTACCATCAGCAATGGATAAAAACTCAAAACAACTTCAAAGTGTCGACACTATTTGTAAAGTCACTAGTCACTATACTATTACACTCATATTACTACAATAGTTAGTAAAATCATCTTCCTATTTCTACAGTCCACGCATACGTAGCCCATAACAACATTCCTATGGCTTCTCCCATTTGTATCCTATGTTTTTTCGATATACCAAAATGGACAAAGCAAGGCTGAACATCTATCTCTCCATTGGACGAATTAAAGTTTTCCATTAATTGGTTTTCAACCTCAACATGCACACCACCGCGTTGAAAACCAAATCTAGCCTAATTAATTTGTTGTATTTAAAATTAAAATAATTAATTTTATTATAAATATTATATGAATTAGCATTAATTAATTATTGAAATATTTACTTAAATAATTAATTTTGTGTTTTAACATTATGTATAAAACAGATTGGGCCCTAATTTAATGTGCATGATTTATGATAGGTTGGATCATGCATAAGCTCATATGAGTAAAGATCCCAACTTACAACCTTTTAGTGGTCAGTAGTTTCCTATCACAAATTTGATCTTAAATAGAAAGATCAGAATTATTATTTTGATACTAAAAAATAAGAATGCCTACTCTGAAAATTTTCTCTCCCTTTCTCTCTCTATCTGGATAACCTAAAAGGCGAAGTAAATTGCAATTCTTTTCATCATCATCATCATTCAGATTAGTCATTGCCTTATCAAATTATGCTATAAGTACGCTCATAATTTTGTTATAATCAATTATATATTTTAAAATTTTAATTCATACTTCTAATAATTAGTATCAGAACATGTTGACAGTATGAATTATATGATTATGAACAATTTTAATTATCTTGGCAAATTCATGAAATTTCTAATTTTTTATTTTATTTTCGTACTTTGAATTGCCAAAAATTGAGGATTTTTTTAATTTTGGAACAATTGGATCTATTTTTCTTTTAATGAAATCTTGAATCCTGATGTTATGTACATTAAGAATATTATTCTGTGGTTTGATTGTATTAAATTTCGTGATTCTTGTGGATTGAAGTTTGAACTTTTCAAAAATTTATGAACATAGATCACACAGTTTCACAGCCTTTTATCTTTTGATAAATACATAAATCTGTTTTAAAATAAATTGGATAAATTTTTTTTCTAATATTAAAAGGGGTTAAAAAATAATTTTTTAGAGCTTAAAAACACCATTAATGGCTGGAAATTCGGCCATGAACGAACAAAAAAAATGTAGAAAGGTTGAAGAAAACCTTGTTTGGCTTCACATGCATTGGAGAGGCGTGTGAACATCACGGGCCTTATTGATCTCCAGATGCTTCAGCCTACCGTTGCGTGCAGTCACGCACTGTAGAATGCATGATCGTCACACGTTTTTCTCAGCCAGTCTACTGCACCAGAATCGTCCTTGTGGGTTATGTCCACAGTCAGATCCTTGATTTTGATTGGATAATGAGGTCAATCAAGGAGAACACGTCTTGGCTGGACATCAAGGACGAGAAAGATTGTCAATGTTGGCATTTGCTGTTCCTTTGGTCTGGGTCTCATATTTTATGGATAATGTTTTTTTGACCAAATTTTTTTAGTCTAGAAGTTTTAAATTTAATTTTTTATTTATTTATAATTTTTTTGGTGACCATTAAATATTTATTTTAAATTTTATATGATTTATAATATATGAAAATATTTTTTATTTATGAAATTTTTGGCCTAAAAAAAATTCATGGACATTCTTTACATTTTTCTAGATTTGGTAAGCTGTCACTCTCTCTAATTATGAGCATAACTACATTAGCTAATTTTAAGCCCTTAATTATGTAATTTGTACATATAAAGACACTTAAAACCATTTATTTCACACCATTGATAGATCAATGATATAATAAAACTATTTTTCATAAAATATTATCCTTCTAAGATATTTAGGAGCATATTGCATTGATGATGGATACGCTCTATCGGTGTGACATTGTTAATGTAATTTTAGGGTTTAGACTTCTTAGAATAGATATACAGTAATTATAATGTTTCAATATTTCTTGTACCCTATCGGTATGGCTATATTGATTACATTCTTGTGTAAACTCTTGTACAAGTCAAGTCATATGGTACATGTAATTTTGATACCACTTTATTATATAGTTGTTTAATTGATTTATTTAATTAGGAATCTTGTGTTATAATTATGTTGTGCACGCATAATTAATAATTTTCCAATCCTATTACATCAGTCTCAATCTTTCAACAACTATCTGTGGTGAGGACTCTTAATGAAACAAATTATGATGAATGAAAAGAGTCTTTGAACATGTACCTAACAATCTCTAAGGAGGATTTAGCTTTTAGAGAACTGAAGCCAGTTAATCTCTTACCAGAGTCTAGTGCTGCAGATAAGACTTATTACAAACAATGGTATGAATTGAATCAGATCTGTTTGGTAATGATTAAGTTCACTATTGAAAAGGGAATTAGAGAGAGTATCAAAGATAAGGACACTGCTGTGGAGTACATGAAAGCTGTTAGTGAAAAATTCAAGAAGTTTGACAAGACTCAAAAAGTCTACTACCTCTCCATGCTTGATAACACTCATTATGATGGAGTTTCAAGCGTCAGAGAGCATATCATGAAAATGATTCATTACTATAATAAGCTGAGATCATACGGTGTTAATCTAGGAGAAAGTACTTTAGTCTACAGAGTCCTTCAATCATTACCAACTGAATATAGTTACCTAAGAACTTCCTATAATTCACAAGAAGGAGAGTGGACAATAGACCAGATAATTTCTCTAGTAACTCAAGAGGAAGAGACTATGAAAAGCAATCCATAGCCACATTCCATTAACTACTTATCTCAGGACTTCAATAATAGGTCAAGTGAAAATGATAAAAGAGGAAAGAAACCAAAGATAAAAATATCTGGAAAGCCTGAGTTCAAGAAAAGTGGTGATAAAGGTAAGGGACAAAAATGAAATTTAAGGTCAAGTGCAATTATTGCAAGATCCCTGAACATAAAAAGTCTCAATGTTATAACCTAAAGAAAAAGTGTGAGCAAGAAGGACCTCAGAAACAAGCGGATCCCAAGTGAGACGGGGGAGATTATATTCGAACTAGCAAGAAGTAGGGATAAAATTAAATACATAGGATCATTTTCTTTTTTATGTTTATCTTCTGGACACTTTTAATTTAAATTATGTCATTTATGTATCTTTTTCAAGAAGAAATTTAATTTCTAGTTCTATTTTGAATAATTGTAGTTATTCCTTTTGACAGAGAAAATTTATTATGATTTTGCTATTTTTGATATGTCACTTTACAAAATGATCCGTATCATTTGAATTTGAAAGATTATCCTATTGTATCTTCTAATATTCCCATCAATGTTATAATTAGGCATAAACAACCTAGAATGAATTAGAATTCTTCCATTTTTTGGGATTAATTTTAAGCCATTTTTTTAGAGAGAGATTAGAAAGATTGGTAAAACAAAACTGTGTTGTTAAACCTAAATTTCTCATATTTTAAAACTTTTAAGTGTGGGGTTATAAAGTTAAGATGAGACTATATAATCCCTAGTTAAAGAAATTAGACTAGATCAAAAGGTTGTAGATTTTCTTGTCCCATTTATAGTACCAAGATCATCGAGTTTGATTGGACATTTTATTTTGAGGATGACTTAGATAGTAGGAGTTCGATACTTAAGGCTATCAATTTACGTGACAAAGCCACCATTCTACCTATACCTATTCTGATTCCTTCACCACTAGAGGAGATAATTTTGATAGTCTAGTTTAGATAAATAAAGATCCTCATGTTGAAGAACCTGATCAGTTAGCCATTGAATTTAGACAAACTTAAAGGGTTTAGAGATTTGCAATATCAAATGACCACATTGTGTACTTGTAGGAATTTTAATAAATTTAATAGGGTAATTTTATCATCTTACTACTCTATATTGATGACGTTTTGCTAGCTAGTAACTCAATTTTTTCTAGATGAGTCAAAATGCATGTTATCATGTCATTTTGATCTTTAGCAAAACATCGTTTATTTTGAAATTTAGATCCATCGTGATAGAACTTATAGTATTTTGGGTTTGCACCAAGCCAATTTGATTGAAAGAATGCTTGAAAGATTTAAAATGGATATTTGTGCGTCTAGTCCAATGCCTATTTAGAAAGACGATACGTTATCTCAATCATATTACCCTCAAGCTGATATTAAAAGGGCTAAAATGGATAAAATTCCTTATGCTTCCGCTATTGGTAATCTTATGAATGCACAAGTCTACATTCATTTAGACATAACTTTTGCTATTAGTATGCTTAGAAGATACTTAAGTGACCCTATGATGGATCATTGGAAAGTAGTCAAAAAAGTAATGAGGTATCTTTAAGATACTAAGAATCATATGTTGACTTGTAGATAATCTAATTTACTTGAGGGTATTGGTTATTCAGATTTTGATTATGCCTTATACATAGATGATCGTAAGTTAACATCTGGATACATCTTTATGATGTTTGGAGTAGTTGTTTCATGGAAAAGTTTAAACAGACACTCACAGTTACCTCAACTATGAAAGCAGAGTTTATCGCATATTATGAGGCCACTTATCAGGCTATATAGTTAAGGAAGATGATACCTGGCATGCAATTAGTTGATTCTATATCATGACTTCTACTAAATTTTATTGTAATAATTCTCTTGCTATATGCTTCTCTCAAAATCACAAGAATTCTAGTGATATTGAATATTTTTATATTAAACTTCTATTTGTTAGAGAGAGAAGATTGCTGAATCTCGGACTCACATTGAACACAACCCCAATGAAGACATGCTAGATTCGTTGACTTAAGGCTTACCTATAGCAATATTTTAAAATCAAGTAACTCATATGGGTCTTGTTAAATCTTTTGATAAAACCTTAGTTTAGTGGGAGTTTGAGATATGCTTATTTTATTTTGTTGATATTTATGATCAGTAATTGCTCGTATTGAAACATTGGTGATATGTTTTATACATATATAAATCATTTGTTTTCCTATTTGATTCAATAATTTTGAGTTATTTCTCTTATGAGCTGTGGTCAAAAGACTAACCTTATATATGTTCAGTTCCTTTAAGATTATGAGACATTAATTTTACATCACTAGTCTCCCTATTGGATTCAGTGATTTTGTATGATCTCATTCCACTTATGTAATCATTGCTTAGTTTGGATATTGAAACATTAGTAATATATTTTATACATATATATAAATCATTTGTTTCCCTATCAGATTCAATGATTTTGAGTTATTTCTCTTCTGAGCCGTAGTCAAAAGACTAAACTTTATTTTGTTTCCCTCAAATTATGAGACATTATATCACTTGTCTCCCTATTGGATTCAATGATTATGTACTCTCATTCTTTGAATTAAGTTTATAGCTTAATGTATAACTAATTGCTTAATTATTGATATTTCAATTATTTCATATAATTAATTAATGCTATCCAAGTGGGAGATTGTTATATTTAAAAATAAAATAATTAATTTTATTAGAAATATTATATGGATTAGCATTAATTAATTATTGAAATATTTATTTAAGTAATTAGTTTTATGTTTTAACATTAAGTATAGAATAAATTGGGCCTAATTTGATGTGTATGATTTGTGATAGATTGAATCATGCATAAGTCCATATGGGTAGAAGTTCCAACTTACAACCCTTTAGTGGTCAGTAGTTTCCTATCATAAGTTTGATCTTAAATAGAGATATCAGAGTTATTATTTTGATACTGAAAAATAAGGATTCCCACACCGAAAATTTTTTCTCCCTTTTTCTCTCTATCTGGATAACCTAAGGGGCGAAATAGATCGCAATTTTATTCATTATCATCATCATTCAGATCAGTTATGACCTCATCAAATTATGCTACAAGTACGCTTATAATTTTGTTATGATCAATTATATATTTTAAAATTTTAATTCATACTTCCAACATAATTATCATTTCCATAACTTTTTATGCAAACCAGAAACTACATATATAACTTTAGGAACCTAAATCACACTCTAAAATGGATGCGTATGAAAATGGACTTAAAAAAAAAAACCTAAAACAAAGGCTAAATCCAAGCCTTAGAGAGAACGTTGTGGACTTCTTTGCTTTCATTGTGGTACATTGTTTGCTAACAAGAACCAATTTTTCAGTTCGTCTGCTTCCTTCACCGATTTGCCCGCCAATTGATGAAATTACATTGATCGTCAATCACAACCTTCTCGACCACAATTGTCGACAATTTAAATTTCAATGTCTTCCTATAACTGTTTCTTCTTTCCTAGTAACTGGAAGTTTTTGCAGCATGTGTCTTGCTTCCATTGGGTATTAATTGTGAATACCAAAAAGTACCACTTATGAGTACTATAGATGCCCGCTTATATTTATTATATTATTTTAATTTTTCTATTCAATATTCTTTTCTTTACTATTTATATTTACTATTTTACTATTCAATCAAATTTTAAATTTTAGAACTTATTATAGTTTTTTTCAATATCTATATATGTATTTTTTTCAGAAGTATTTTGTTGAATTTCTATGCATGCATAATTATTTATGTTAATAAAGGCCACTTAAAGAAGAGGAAAATCGTTTTAATTTTTTTATATAAGTTATTTATAGTTAACCAAAAAATAACAAATTACATGTTTAGAAAAGTTTTCGTCATTGAAATTTATTGACATTAATTCATAAATTTTTCCATACTGTATTAAGAGGATGATAGTTATTTTAATAATACATTTTAAAAGGTTTAAAGAATCAAACAGAATATAATAAATTAATTTTTATGAAATGTCAATTCTTTGATGTTAATCAAATAATTATTTTTGAGAACTTCCCAATAAATTTATAAGGGAATTTATTTATTATAAATTTAATCTTCTCGGACGTACTTCCTACACAAAATTTTGACAGTCGACTTCCTCACTTAAAAATTGTTTCTCTGCGACTTGAAATGTGTGAAAACTAGATAGCCTAACAATGGTGGAAGTGCCAATAGTAATTAAACACAACTTCATCAGATAAGGTTTAAGGAGCTAAACTCAGCCAACATTGATGCAAAGAACTGCACACTCTCCACAATAAATTGCCAGTTGCCATTGTTTCAGAAGCCTTGCTTAGCTCAACATATGCACTCATCTTACTTCAACTCATTTATGATTCATTCGGCGTTGATAAGAACCATAGACCAAAACCATTTTTCAATGTCATCCAAATATTAAAACAGGAAACAAGGCTTGGTTTACGGCAAACTGGTCGAAGCAAGCTGTCTTTTAGCGGGCTCTCAATGCATCTATTGCTTTTCTTTCACCACTATAAATAGGTGTTGAGAAACTCTTATGGTCCTCATCTTTTCAAAGTGTTTTGAATATCATCAACAGAAATGAATACGAAGCCCCTTCTTTTCTCTTGCTTCCTCCTCGCAATGTTTCTCATTGCTGCTGCGGCAACTTCCAATGATGAAAAACAAGGTTTAATAACTGTCACCTCTTTTTCATCTCTAACATGGCTATTTTTCTTCTCAATATATTGAAATTGAATTGGGTTAAGCTGTAATACGTCCTAAAAAAATTGTATTCATACGTACATACTTACAATCATAGATTTAAATTGTGATTGTAGTCACAATTACCATCACATTGCAATGTAAACGAATACGGAAAAATGTAATTATAACAGTCTAAAATTGTAAAAAATCACAAATGTATTCTGGTTCACAACCATAATATTTATGTAATATTGTAGTCATGGACTATTTTTAAATCTTAGCTTATGGGTATTTTATCAAAAGTTGTAATCTTTTTACTTTCTTCGTAAAACCTTGAAACATTTTTATTAAATATTACAAAAAGTTCAAAAATTTTGTTACAAATAATAAGGTTGTAACTTTTTATGTATACTTTAACATTGCAAATTTCTATGAAAAATTCCTAGTATTTCATATAAAAGGTTGCAAGTTTAAGACCTTCACATTAAACTTTTATAAAGTTTGTAACTTTTTTTTAAAGATATAACGTAGCAAAGCTCAATTTAGTTACACATTATAAAAGCATAAAAGTGTTGAATAAAAGTAATATATATTTAAAAGATTTTAATCATTAACATCTTTTAAATTAGTTTTTACAAACAAAATAGAAATTATTGGCTATCATTTTTTGATCTAAAACCAAAGCCAAGATTTTCTCCAACCTTTTGATATGCACATGGAATTAGCAGATATTTTTCTCCAATAATCTCTCCAACTTACACTTTTAAATGTTATAAATAGAGTTGGCCTTTCTCACATTAGACATAGCACAAAAAGCAATATTAGTGAGAGTAAAAAGTTTGTCTCATCCAATTGGTGTTCTACTACAAGTTCTTTAACTAGGTATTTTTTATGTGCTTGTTACCTACTTTGGTCATGCTTTATAAAAAAGAAAAGCTGTTGTATCCCTAGGGGAATTTTAGGTCATACATCTCTTCATGAAGAGCGGCTGATAATTCCTTAAGGATAGTAATATTCTTATGCCTCAAATTACTTTTATTTCCAACTTTATCCAATAATCTCAAGGAATTATATCATAATGGCATTTGTCGACTCTGTCGCCACCACTATTGTTGCTACTGTGACTAATGGACTACCTTCTACTATAGAAATAGGACTTGTTTACAACATAACTCCTTTGCCTCACACTCTTCTTTATGCTAAGCCATTTCCGGACATCTCCCAAATTGAAGTGTTTGATAGATAGAACTTCAAGGGATGGCAGGAATGCATTTATTCCACATTAGACAAGCAAAAAGTTACAGATGCCCTGATTAATGCAAAGCTAGAATAGAATGTTAGGGAACAAAAGTTTGTAATAAGAAATTATTATCGATGGACTATGACTAATGATAAGGAAATCAAAAGCCAAACTAATGAATATCACAAGCTAATTGAAAACCTAAAGGCAAAAAATATGAATCTCCAAGAAGAGTTTGTGGTTGGATTGCTCATCGAAAAATTACCAAGTTCATGGTAATCAATCTAGGAAACAATGATCACCAAACATTTTGTTAAGGATGTTGGGAAATAAAAGTTCGTAATAGGAAATTATTATGAATGGACTCTGACTCATGATAAGGAAAATAAAAGCTAAACTAATAAATATCACAAGCTACTTGAAGACCTAAAGGTAGAAAATATCAATCTCCAAGAAGAATTCATGGATGGATTGCTCATTAAACCAGTACCAAATTCATAAAGTGATTATAAGCAGCAACTTAAACATAAACACAACAAGTCACTCTTAGAGAACTAATCACCCATATCATAATTGAAGACAACCAATTGCAAAGAGCTTCAATCTACAAAGCCAAAGTTATTAGCTTCAAAAGCTAACATAGCGGTGCATGATCTTCCACACCAAACAAGGTACACTAACAAGTCCTCTTTTAATAATACAAATAAGTCTAATTCCAACCCCAAAACCAATTCCCCTAATTATAATACTCCTACTAATAAGAAAAAGAGAGGCAATTGTTATGTATATGGAAAACTTAGTCATCATGCCCCATAATATAGAAAGAAGAAGAGAACTAACAATCCTCCTAAGCCAAATGTCAATTTCGTTGAAGGAGAAGAAATTATTACTATGGTTATTTCTCAAGTTAATTTAATAATTGATGTAAAAGATTGGATAGTGGACTCAAGTGCCATTAGCTATATTTATACAGATAGAGATGTTTTTACCTCTTACTCACTAATAGGAGCTAAAGAAGAATTGATCTATTTAAGAGACTTTTGAACTGCAAAAGTTTTGGAAAAAGGTAAAATCTACTTAAAGCTCAAATCAGGAAACACTCTAGCTCTTAACAATGTACTATATGTTCCTAACATAAGAGTTAATACAATTTCTATGTCATTGTTGGGAAAAGTAGGGGTTAAAGTTTCCTTTCAATATGAAAAAATTGTGATGACCAACAATAATGTGCTTATAGGGCAATGAGTATTGTAATCAAGGCTTATTTGTATTGAATGTTTAAAACATTATAAATGAGAATGCTTTTTCTTCTTTTGCTTATATGATTAGCTCTATTTCCTTGATTAATCCTTATAGTTTATGGCACTCTAGATTAAGACATGTAAATGCTTCATATGCAAGAAAAATGCCAACTTTAGGCCTAATTTCAAGAATAAAATCCTCTAATAATAATGTTAAATGTGAAATATATGTTGAGACTAAATTAACCAAGAAAATGTGTGTGTTTGTTAATAGAGAATTAGAGTTATTAGATTTGATTCATACAAACTTAGGAGATCTAAAACAAACATTAACTAAAGGTGGTAAGAAATATTATGTAACCTTTATAGATGATGCTTCACACTACACTAAAGTTTATCTTCTTAGACAAAAAGATGAGGTCTTAGAAACATTTTTATACTATAAGCTTAAAGTTGAGAATCAACTAAATAGGAAAATCAAAAGACTTAGATTAGGTAGAGGAAAGGAATATAGAATGTTAGATGACCTTTGTGAAAAGGAAGGCATAATACATAAAATCACTTCACCTTATTCTCCAGAATCTAATGGAAAAGTTAAGAGAAAAAATACAAATTTAAAAGAAATGATGAATGCATTATTAATAAGTTTCTTAGCACTAGATAACTTATGGGGAAAAGCTATTTTATCTATGTGTCATATACAAAACAAATACCCTTTAAGAAAACCAGTAAAACTCCTTATGACATATGGAAAGGATTTATACTAAACTTAAAATATTTAAAAGTGTGAGGGTGCTTAGCTAAGGTCATGTTACCTAAGCCTAAGAAAAGGAAAACAAGATGAAAAACTTTTGATTGTATATTTATTAGTTATGTAGAAAATAATGTTATATATAGATTCCTTGTATTAAGAGTGATGTACTTGATTGTAAAACAATAGTTGAGATAAAGAACACTGAGTTCTTTGAACATATTTATCCATTAAGTCATAAAATTTCTCATACAATAAAGACTTTAGATGCTCTATTATCTAACATCGAACAAACTAATGATGTTTTGAGAAAAAGTAAAAGACAAAAAAGAGACCTCTTTTGAAAGTGATTTTTATACCTCCATTATTGATAATGATTCTTTATCATACAATGAAACAATTTCTTCTTCTAATACAAAATTTTGGAAAGAGGCAATCAAGATTGAACTTGATTTGATTTTACAAAATAAAACTTGAGAACTTGTTAATCTATCCCTTGGTACAAAACCAATTGGTTGTAAATGGATTTTTAGAAGGAAATATGTTCCTAATGGATCAATATAAAAATATAAAGCATGCTTCATTGCCAAAGGTTTTACCTAAAAACAAAACATTAACTATTTTGATACCTTTGCACTAGTGACTAGAATATATTTAATACAAATTTGTTTGCTTTAGCTTCTTTTTAAGACTACTTTGTACATTAAATAGATGTAAAAAAAAACTACCTTTCTAAATGGAGATTTAGAAAAAGAAATATGTATGGAGCAAGTTGAGGGCTATAAGGTCCTAAGACATGAGAATAAAGTTTGTAAGTTAAAAAAAAAATTATATGGTTTGAAACAAGCACCAAAATAATGGCATGGAAATTTTGACCAAATTTTAAGAAATAATGGTTTTTCATGTGTAGAAGTGGACAAATGTGTGTATAGAAAATCTGAAAGCAATGAAAGTGTAATTATTAGTCTATATGTTGATGATATACTCATCTTTGGAACAAGTCTTGATAAAGTGCTTAAGATTAAATTTTCCTTAGCTTAAAACTTTTATATGAAAGACATGGGCAAAGCTAATGCTATATTAGTTATTAAAATCATAAGGAAAGAGAATGCCATATTGTTATTACAAAAATATTATATTGAAAAACTTCTTAGAAGATTTAGCTATTTTGAAGAAAAAACCTATTAATACTCCTTATGATGTTAATACTAATATAAGGAAAAATTTAGGTGATCCAGTAGCTCAATCTGAATATGCTCAAATTATTGGAAGTTTGATGCATTTAATGAATTTCACTAGACCAAACATAGCATATGCTATATGTAGACTAAGTAAATATACTCTCAATCCTAACCAAGAACATGGGAATGTACTAATAAGACTTTTAAGATATTTTAAAGATACTATGAATTATGTTATCACCTATAGTGGATTTCTCGTTGTATTGGAAGGACACAATGATACAAACTAGATCTCTTACTTAAATGAGGAAAAATCCACTAATGGTTTTGTGTTCACTCTTGGTGGCAGAGTAATGGCCTAAAAATCAACCAAGCAAATAATTATAACTAGATCTACCACGGATCCAAAATTTTTGGCTTTAGAAATAGTTGAAAGTGAAACTGAATGGATAATATCTAACATACCATTAGGTACAAAACAAAAACCTTCAATATCTATGCATTATGATTGCCAATTGGCAATAGCCATTATTAAGAATAAATCTTTCAATAGAAAAAATAACATATTTAATTAAGAGACAAAGTTGTGAAGCAATTGCTCAAAGATGGAATAATTTCCATCAATTATTGAAAATTAGAAAGGAACTTGCTCAATCCTTTGACAAAACCCTTAGGTAGAAAACAAATATTTGAAGCATCAAGTGGAATGTGACTAATGCCAAATCAAGAAATCTAACATGGATAGTAACCTAACCTATGTAATTAGCAATCCTATGAATTGGGTTCATATAAGTAATAATAATTCAATGTTAAATCTAAAAGCACTAAAGTGAATGGTCTCTCTTACAAGTGTATGTGAATAGTGCTTTGAAATAGTGTTTTGAAACTGTAAAACTAGTGAGAATGAATTAAGCTCTTAATGAATTTCATACCTTTTATAGGTGGTGTATTTAGTTATAGTGTACACTTGATAAAATCATCTATATGAGTGTAAAGTAAAGCCTCTCCTATGAGACCCTAGCAAGTCTCTAGAACACTCATAAATAACCAGGTATGCACATGGCCTAAGAATGCAAAATTATTTCATACAGCAAAATAATTTATTAGTGAAAATGACATGTACGAAATTTTCTCTTACAAAAGATTTATTGGTTCATAGAAATTGTAAAATTTCACCAATATTTCTATAAGTTATGTCTTATTATGTTTAGATTTGGTTCATAATCCATAAGATACCAAATTGATGTTTTCACTTTTATTAAGAGAACCTAACAACTTTTTTCTTTATACTTGCTATTTTAAAACCTTTTGAAATAAGTGAGGGTTATTGAATAAAAGCAATATATATTTCAAAAGATTTTAATCATTAACATTTTTTTACTAAGTCAAAAGACTTGTCTTTAAATTAGTTTTTTACAAACAAAACAAAAATCATTAGCTACCATTTTTTGAACTAAAATTGAAGTCAAGATTTTCTCCAACCTTTGGATATACTCATGGAATTAGGAGATATTTTCTCCAATAATCTCTCCAACTTACATTTTTACATGCTATAAATAAAGTTAGCCTTCCTCACATTAGACATGGCACAAAAAGTAATATAATGAGAGCAAAAAGTTTGTTTCATTGAATTGGTATTCCATTACATGTTTTTTAATTGAATTCATTTCTTTTGTTGTGCCTATTTCCTCGAGAAGGTTAATAATTCCTCGGGGATAGTGACATTCTTGTGCTTCAAATAGACTTTATTTCCAATTTTTTTCAACAAAAGGCAATTAGAGATTTAATACATGGTTTCCTTCTAGCTATTACTATATGTAAGAAAAAAAATATCATGCTATAAAATTCTTATTACTTGAATCTTGGCTATGATTATAATTATAAATCACAAAATGCGGAAGTAAGAAAATTAGATGAAATACCTTGATCCATAATGAATTTGATAGGTACAACAAATAAAATAAGATATAGAATTAGATAACACCTTAGTCTTCTCTCTTCTTACTCAAACAGCACTATAATATTTGTGAAATAATGGGAGTCACACAAACTTATATTCATGAGTGAAGAGAAGGACCAAGAGCCCTATTTATAGCTTTCGTGACTCAACCCATCAAAAAGTCTTGACTCTTTACTTTCCTCTAATATTTATGAATCCAATTAACTCAAGTAATTAAGTAGAAGACTTTTCATATGCAAAACCATCAAATGCATTTAAGGGCATATTAATTTTACATAATCATATTTAATTTAAATAAATGACATTAATCTTTCATAATGGATATTTAAGACATTAATCATGCATAATGAATATTTAATTCATATTTAATTTAGATAACTGACATAACTAACATTAATCATGCATAATAAATATTTAATTCATGACATTAATCATGCATAATGAATATTTAATGTATATTTAATTTAGATAAATGACTTTAGCTAAATATTTAAATCTAATTTATGATGATATCTAAATTATTCTATGATATAGACTATATCTTTTCATGTAGTCATGAAGGCCACATTAAATCTATCATAAAATCCATCATAAATCTAACACTATAATCATATTATCTGTTGTTATTATTTTGGTGTTGAATACTGCTGATCTATTTATTTATTCGCTACTTATGTTTTATAAAATATCAAGTTGCATTATGATGATCGATCTTTATTATGGGGCATGTTCTGAAGCGTTAAGTTAAACAATCTTGCATTAAAATGCATTTGATAATTAATATACATAAATTTACGTTCATGCAGTTGGTGCGGCAGAAGTTGAGGAGTCAAAGGTAGATTTTGCTGATAAATATCGCGTAGGTGGATATGGCTACGGCGGCGGATGGGGCGGTGGCCCAGGAGGATGGCGCGGTGGAGGAGGTTGGGGTGGTGGCCCAGGTCGATGGCGTGGTGGAGGAGGATGGGGCAGCGGATAGAATTGAAGATGCACTAGATAATGTGGTTGCTGGTGTTGCTAAGGTGAGGTCAATCCACTGATATGTGTAAGATCTAAGAAATAAGCATGCGCAAGTTGTCAGCCACGCATGGCCTAGGTTACTCTAACTTTCTTTAATCATAAATGTAATGTCTTTATGTTTAGGAGAATGACTAGTTTCGAACAAGCTATGCAAGTCCTCTCAATTTATTTCTTTGTGTTCTAATATACATGTCCCTGATCATTTTTGAAGATCTGGTCCAGGAAAAATAAATAAATTAATGCATGCTAAAATTATGTAAAAATAAAATTCAAACTAAAAAAAGCCCAATATTTAAGAATATTAAGAGATCTTGATGGATTGGGATTTTCATAAATGTCTTGATTAGTTTTTAGTTGTGAGCCTAGAGGCCAATAGATGGATGTGATACAAACAATTTACTCACCTTTATGATATTCATGTGATTTATCATTTAAAAATATTTATTATGTATTTATCAATAATTAATTAATTCAGTAAAAGCAGATTGAGTTTAAGGTATTCTAAACTTAGTGAGAGTGGTATATTGTCTACTGTTTTTATCCTAAACAGACTCTTAAAGACATCTTTATTGAGTGTTCTTTGTTGGAATAGGGATTAGTTTCATATCTGATAAAAAAGATAGATATTATTTTATTATAAATTAAACAAATAAAATTTGCATAGTTTATATAATTTTGTTACGAGATTTTTTTTCCTCGATAAAATCACAAAATCAAACAAGATAGCAAGAAACTCTAGCTTTAAAAAGATTTTACCTAGATTTTTTACTCAAATCGCTAGAATATTAGGAACTTGGAGAAAAACAATGAATCCTCCTTATTTTTAATATGTCGTTTTTAAGTGTTAAAATTAATTTATATGATATTTGTTCCATTATATTTGGCTAAGATCAGCTATTTTTCCATTGTAAATTTAACAAATAACATTTGCATAGTTTTGTCATGAGAATTTTTTTCCCTAGTAAAATCACAAAATTAAATAAGATAACAGCAGATTCATGCTTTAAAAAAATTTTCCTTTTTTTTTTATAAATTCCCAGAAAATTATGAATTCTCAAGGAAAGTGCCAACAAATGACTAATTGAAAATTCACACAATTGAGATTGTGTGAGTGTTATCTTTGAATTTGAATCTACTCTAATATACTACTTTATGGATCAAATAGTTTGGTACTATGAACTTTTCCTCATCATGCCCGTACTACTTAGTTTAATATTGTGACTTTAATAAGAGAGAAAGAAGATCATGTGCTAAAAAGGTATAAATTCAGTATTTTTTTCAAAACGAAAAATTAATAGAACAAATTACGCATTGGTTAATTTTATAATTTTAAACGACATTAATTACTGTGCAAAGTAAACTTTTCATCATTCCATTCCTTGATAAATGAATGTGTAACACCAATATTTAAATTATTCCCAATATTTACTGTAGTTATATCAATTGTCGCATAACGGAAAACTGATACATAACTTGTGCTTCAATAATAAGTTATTCAACTTAAATCATATAATATATCTATAAGATTTTTATATCATTAATTTGTAATATAACTTTTTTTTTCATTAAAAATGCCACCATAGCTTTCTATAGTGTAAAACTGCTTTATACTCATACTGATATTTTTCGTACTTATGGTAATACTTTTTTAAAAAATAAGGTTATATCTGGTATTTTGTAACTATACTCGAAATTTTGGATCAGCCTAAAACACTGTCACTAAGAGCCAGCCAAATATTAAAGCATGAAATGAGGCATTATTTATGGCAAATTGATTGAAAGCAAGATGTCTTGCAGTGAATTCTATTTTTTGCATCCTTTACTTCTCTTTCACCATTATATAAAGGTGTTGATAAATTTGTATGGTATTCGTCTTTGCAAAAGACCTTCGATCTCATCAACAAAAATGAATACGAAACCCTGTTCTTTTCTTTTGCCTTTTTGTTTCCTCCTCTCAATGCTTCTTTTTGCTGCAGCGGCAACTGATCGTTCATCTAAAGATGAAAAAAAAGGACTAGTAATTAGGTCATGCTTCAACACGTCCTTTAAAAATGGTGTTCAAACGTATTCTTGCAACTTTTTTATTGGGGACTGTAATTTTTTTATATAAATTATTGCGACATTTTCATGTTGCAAATTTTTCATAAAAATTCTTCAAAAAAATTTTTGTTGCATTCAAAATCTGTACCCATTTACAATTATTTATTATAAAACTGTAAAATCTTATAAGAGAAATTTCAAATTTTACAATTTCTTTTCTCAGCTTTTTAAGAGGTACCGTAGCCTTGAAGGTTGGTTTGATATCAAAATTTTCTAGAATTTATTTCAATAGAAATAATTTCCATTTATTTATAAATCAATTCCATTATTTTGAAACTTTGCCAAAAATAATGATTTCAATTCTTTTGTAAATAAATTCTTTTGGTTGGAGTGTATTGAAAGAAACTTGAAATTTAATTAAAAATAGACACTACAACAAAAAAGGGCAACACCGACAATGACTTTAGTGACAACAAAAATTCGATCACCCATGATAGTTTTATCAATGATATTGACCCATGATAGTTTTATCAATGATATTGCTGTTGATGAATACCAAAATAAAAATAGGGCCATTTTTTTGCGACCCAAAAAAATTTGGTGGAAAAAAGTAATCTTCAATGATGACATTGGTCATCAGCAAAGGTTCCAAACCTTTACTAATGATAATTGTCATCACTGAAGATTGAATAGGAAAAATGGGTGAGAAACAATATTTTTGACTACAACAATTGTCATCATTGAAAGTGTAACTTTCACTGACAACAAATATTGTCATTGAAAACGATACCTTATTTCCTGTGCCACTCTTCAGCGATGACAATTGTCATCTGTTGTCACTAAAAATCCTAAACTTTCAGCGAAGATAATGTTGTCACTGAAAGGGCTGGGAACAATTTCCCATGCCACTCTTTAGCTATGACATTTGTCGCCAATGAAAGCGTGGAAGTTTCAACAACGACATGAAGAATGGCACAAGAACTTGTACTAGTAGATATTTCATTTATACTGATGACAATGTCATTGGTAAAGATTTTGAATTTTTACGAATAACTCATTAGCGACAATTGAGAAACTTGTTATCATTGAAGAGTCTATCTATAAATTTGCCCCTTGTGCCTCTAAACTTTCATTTTGTGCAGTGATGAGGGAAGGAGCAAAGACGAGAGATTGAGGTAAGTTTTTCTATAAGTTTTGATTCCTTTTTAAATTTTTTATTATAATTCATCTTTCATTTTTAATGTGTTCTAATTTTATATCTATATAATTTTGATTTGTTAGCTATTATTGTAGTTCATTGTTGCTCATGATGGGCATTTTGAGACAATTAGTTCAATAGATATTTTTTTATTAAGGTATGTAAATTAAAATTTATAATATTTTATTATAATGTGTAATTTATGAGATAAATAGTTTGAAATAAATTTATTTAATTTAATGATGTGATTATTTTAGTATGAAATAAATTTTGATTAGTTTTATATGTTATAAATATTGAATGTACTTATGTAGTTTTGTTTTAATGTGGAAGTTATAAATATACTTTTTGTTGTTGTTCTGTAACTCTTGAATTGTAATATTGCATAATACAATATATGTATAAATTATTTAGTTAGGCCAACATGAGATTGAATTGTTATGACATTTTGTTTACAAATTTTAGAATTTAGGATGTTGTTTAGGAGAACAAAATTCTTAATTACAAAATTTTTAGTCTAGGATGTAATTTTGCACAATGAATTGATTAAGAATTTAATATAAAATATGAAATTAAATAATATAAAATAGATAAAATAAAATTTAAAATATTATAAAATATATTCAATATAAGATATATCATAACTTTAAATAAAAAGCTTCAAAAATTATTCAAAACATTTGCACAAATGAAAATCTTATATTATTTAATAATATAAAATAAGGATCAAAATCTAAAGTTTAAAAAGTAATAAAATCTAATGAAATTTAATAAAATTTATGAAATAAGGATCAAACTTTATATTTTTAATAAAATTCAATATTTGAATACTATTGATATATCTAAAAAGTGATGTATCTTAATCATTATCATAGTTTTACTTTACTATATAAAAAGTAAAAATATTCCACACAAATATTTATCAATCAAATCTTAAAGTTTATATTTTAGATACTTATGTGAAAAGATAATATAAATATAATAGAGTATATTTAATTTTATATTAAATATATTTTTAATAATTTAAAATTTTAATATTGAAAGTATTAATCAAAATAATTAGTTAAATGTTTTATTATTTAATAAAAATAATGTATAAATTAAAATTTATTTATTTATTTAAAATTTATCAATCTATATTTAAAATTGAATATATATATATATATATATATATGTTTCAACTTTTATAGAACATCTTTTTATATTCTCTCATAATATCTATAATTCAAATGTCAATATCATTAAGTTGTATATTATAACATGATATGGTATATTTTATGCTTATGATGAAAATATACTTAATAAGTTAAAGATTTAATTGAATTGAATTAATTAATTACATATTTTATATTAAACTCATGTATTAATCTCTCCAACTCACTTATTATTTTTCTTCTTTTTATTTTCTATATCTCAAAATAATTTATAATATTTTATAAAAAAAAAGATCAAAACTTTAAATAAAATAAAGAAAATAAAAATTTAAATAATATAATAAATAATATATTATAATTTAAAATTATTTAAAATATTAAATAATATTTTCTAACACAAATTATTTTTCAATACAATAATTGAGGAAAGTATAGCATTTTGTATACTAATGAAAACTTTCACAAATCGGGCACAATTAATGGCCTCACACAAATTAAATTTTGTACAAATGCAATAAGATTTTAGATATTATAAAATTAATTCAAATTTAATTTGAATAAAAACCCAATAAGTGTGCTAATTTCAATACTTTGTATTATACCATCCTAAAAACTAATAGCCATCATAATGTAAATATTGAAAACATGTAATTTTGTAACTATACTTTAAATGTATAAATAGAAAAAAAATTAAATCTTACAATTGTATTTAATGAAGACTCTATGATGATATGAATAGGAATTTCAAAAAAATTGCAAGAATTTAAATTTTGACATCATTAAGATTTCTTATACAAAATATAATCCATAACAATACTTATAAAATATACATCTCATCAAGAGAGTTCAACTATACATCTAATGAATGTAGTAGATTAGGTTACAAAACTGAATTTCTAATTTAAAAATGTTAAACATAACATTTTACATGGATAGTTAATAATTTTAACAATGCAAAAAATAATATAACTTGAATAACGATACTCATAAAATATCATAATGTAAGTTTAAAATTATTTTAAATATATTTTTACAATAATATTAAATAGAATTGCATTTACATTTACATTTATATTTGCATTATAAGCTTAGACTTGTTCAAGGGTTGGTTGATCTGTATACATCAATCAACCCTTGAATTGTCCCATGAAGTTGGATAGTTTGGGATATATGCTATAGTTATAATTAACAATTTATCTTGGTCTCATCTGATATTATAAAATTTTCTTAGCATCCTAACTATTCTTTAGGTGTGAACTATACTAATGTATAGTTTACACACTTAGAGAACTATGGGGAGATGTTGTCAAAATTTCTATGTCTAAAAAATAAGGAGCGTGGATAAATTAATGAAATTATAACTATAGAAATAACTCAAATGGTATAAGATTTTACCATTTAGGATTATAGTGATATAATAGATTTAGGGCATAGTACAAACATTGATCATAGCACTTAATTCCATAAGAAGTTATCTTTTTCCTATTCAGTGGTACAATGTTTGTGGATAAAAGTTCGATCCATCAACAAAATCATTTATCAAAAGAGTATTGGAATGGTGCGATGGCATTTGTTAAGAGAGCTAAGAACTTTATTGATGAAAGGAGTTTAATGAGATGCCTATGAAAAAAGTGCATGAATTTATTATTTCAAACATTAGGAACGTTGGAAGCGCATATAAATAATAGATTTCATCCATTATACATAAATTAGGTACACCATGGTGATGCAAATATTTCAACTTCTAAGGGGATGAAAGAGTTGTTGGAAATTCATATTATCATACACAACGAAAATTCAAAATTTGATCCGAATTCTACCTAGGATTCATGCAAAAGACATAAATCAATTATTATGATTTTACCTTTTAGACACTTGTATTTTTACTGATCAAAACTTGAGAGAGTGGATGAATCAAATGCCAGCCGAAAGGTACAGCGTCTCTATGATATCCACACGGAGTGAACAACGACCTTTCATCCTCCACGAATCTGCTAAGATGCATTTTTCTCTCTAGGATTTAGGATTGGAGGTTTTATAGGTGATTTAGGGTTTTATGGAAGTTTATGAGCGTGTATAAAGTGTTGCCCTCAAGTCTCCTTTTATAAAACTTAAGCAAGCCACAATCCTAGTCCTACTAAGATAATGCCTCCAAAAAATTCTAATCACACTTAACAACTCATCTTATCCTTATCCTAGAGATAATGAGGAAAGATAGGACTTATCTATTAATTATCTAATATTAGATAATAATATTATCTCATAATATAAATATCTTAATATTAGATAATTATATATAGTTATCAAATATCAAAATAATATTATCTCATAATATATTTATCTAATATCTGATAACGTAATTATTTGATATTACTTTAATATCAAATAATATCACATAATAATAATTATATTTATTACATGAAAAATATATTATTATTTAATAACATATATATGCACAAAAATAAGTCCAATTAATTAGATATTAATCTAATTAAAGTCTAATTAATTATTATCTTATTCCTACTTCTTTTGTGTGACCCTATAGGTTCTTACTACGTTGATAATGACTCATTATTGAATCATAAACAATGAGTGATATCTAGCAATACATTATTACCACTCAAGTAATAAAAATATCTGTGATTCGACATTCACCTAATACATGATTAACGTTTTGCATCATAATCCCTTTTGTAATAATATCCAAATTGAACTAGAGGCATGGAATATGTCATCCTCATCAAAATTCAATTTATATTTTTTTATATTGAGTAGACTTCAAAACAAATGATCAATATCACATATTGATCCATTTGAGCATGGCCATGTATTTCTAAGTCTCACTCAATCAAGAGGCCCAAGAATATATCTCTTTTTTATAAAAGTAATAAAATCTCATCTATATCACTCACTTCTCTGTGCATGATTCATGACACACCCAATCAACGCCCTACTTGTCATCTCGATTAAAGGTGACATAAGATGATATTAAAGTAAGTAATCCCTCATGTAGGGAACCATAATGACTTCAAGTCAAAGGACTATATGCAATTATGACCATATGAGAACTACTAATGATATAAGTCTTATCCATATAGTATTCTCATATTGGATCAGTCTAGTACATCTGTTCACTAACAATGTACTTATGTATTGACTTGATATCACATATTCATGATTCATAATCATCAGTCACTATACATGCCAGTCTCAATGTATTATTACTATCCCTTTCGTAATAATACTTAACTAGGGGCATTTTAGGAATAGTAAAATTATTTCAGAGACAATTATTATATTAAGTTATAAATTACGCAAAATTAATAAAATGAAAATAAAATAATATAATAATTGCATTGCCTAAAATAAAACATAATACATTGTGTATTATTTCAATCATCTATATGATTGATTCCTAGGACACACATCAACAAGAGTATTTCCTGATGATAGGGATAAAATGGTGGATATTATACACGATTTCATCAACCCTCATGTAATTAAAGATGTCATTTGTGACAAAGGAGTAGAGAATAAGGATACATCTAAGAGGGAAATAGGATTGAATTATAATGGTTATGATGACCTATCTGACAAGTGGAAACTTAACTATATTTAAGATGCATATCATTTTTAGCCCTAAACTTTTTAGTAAAACTCATGCATTTGAAGGTGCTACATAAGTGGACTAATAAGTCCTTTAATGATCTTTTGAAGTTGTTAAAAGAGGCACTTCCAAAGGACAATAAATTGCTCGAATCACATTACGGTTCAAAGAAATGGCTCAACATGTTAGGGTTGGGATATGAGTTAATCCATGTGTGCAAGCATAACTATGCACTTTTTTGAGAAAAAAAATGCTTCGAAGGATAATTGTCTAATTTATAGAGAGAGTCGATAGATTAATAAAAATACAAAATGAAAAAAGGTAGCTCAAAAAATGGTTTGATATTTTTCACTAACTTCTTAATTAAAATAATTGTATGGCTTGAGGAATATCACAAAAGATATAATATGGCATCATATTAGAAGATTAACAGAGGATAGGGTAATACGACATCCTATTGATGAAAAAGCTTGGCAAGAATTTGATAGAAGGCTTCCCAATTTTTTAATTGACTTATGAAACGTTAGGCTAGGCTTAACTACAGATGGATTTAATCATTTTAGTGGTAGGAACTTATCATATAATATGTGGCAAGTGGTCATGACTACCTATAATTTGCTCCTATGGATTTGCATGAACTAGTCTTTTTTCCTATTGACCTTGTTAATATTGGGGCCACAATTGTCAAGTAAGGATATTGATGTCTTTTTAAGATTGATCGTAGAAGAGTTAAGGCATCTTTAAGAAAAGGGGGTTAAGATTCAAGATGTTAACACAAATATAATGTTTAACATGCAGGCTACTCTATTTTGGACTATAAATGATTTCCTTACTTGAAATAGTCTTTCGGGTGGAGGATATAAAGCATGTCTTGTGTACAATGACAATACTCCATTAGTTCGAGTTAGGGAGAAAATAAGTTATGTTGGTCATCATCATTAGTTTATAAGGAGTCACATATGAAAAAATAGGAAGGAGTTCAATGAAAGGCCAAAGAGAAGAGCCACCCTCATCCTCTTACGAATGAAATAATCATAGACTAATTAGATAAGGTGGCACAAAGGCTTCTTGGAAAACATGTTCATTTTAGTGGTCTAAAGTAGAAGAGAGATGTTAATTAACTTAATAAGTAAGAGAAGAATATTTTTTTAACCTTCTGTATTAGCTAACAATGAACTTAAGTATAAAATAAAAGATATAAATAATACAAGATGAGATCTGGTGAACATAAAGATAAGACCATACTTGCATTTGTATAAAGAGAGAGGCTAGCTTTGCAAATCACATGCTACATACAACCTCAACCATAGGGAACGAAGATGGTTTTGTTAGTTTATAAAGAATGTGAAATTTTTTAATAGGTCTTTTAGGAGTCTAAGTAAGAATATGACTAATTATGATATGAAATTGAAAGAGTTGAAATCACATGACAATCATGTTATCATACAAAGATTGTTAGGGCCCTCAATTCGAGTATTTTTGCCAAAGGAATTATCATATCCAATTATTAAGTTATGTAACTTCTTTAACCAAATGTGCACTAGGACTCTCAATAGGAGGGATGTCTTACAAGCTAAACAAGACATTATCATCATTTTATGCAAGCTTGAAAAGATATACCATCTAGCATTCTTTGACATAATGGTTCACCTAGTAATGCACCTGCCTGAAGAAGCATTGCAAGGTAGTTTTATCTATTTTCAATGGATATACTCATATAAGAGATACATAAAAGAGTTGAAAGATTATGTCATGAATCATGCTTGGCTTGAAGGTTCAATTACAGAAGGATATGTTGTTGATGAGGCGTTGACATTTTATTCCATGTACTTAGAAGAAGTGAAAACTAAATTCAATTGGCCTGACCGAAACTAGGATGTTGCATCTAAACATATAAAAAGGGCATTGTTAGTGTTCAAATCTCAATGTCGACCACTGGGAAAAAGATCATATCCCACTTTGATAGGAAGGATTGAGATATAGTCATATGGTATATCTTCAACAATTATGTCAAGATTGAAAAGTATCTTCGATAAGTTTCTATAATTATTCATGTTTTTTTCCTAATTAATTATAATAAACTAACGTATATATATTCTATAATGAGCACCGACAAGAGCTCAAATGAAGTGGTGCTAAAAACATAATGAGTTACAAAGAATAAAATTTATTGCATGGTTTTACTTAAAGTTAAAGGTTTATTTTTTCCAATTATGCTATACTAATCACGTAAATGTCATTCTTTACTCATATTTTTCCCAATTTAACTCTTCATAAAGATACTATATTCATAGATGTACCATTTATATAGGAATGGTTCTCTGGAAGCCACTAAAGAGTTACTATCATTAACTTTTAGTCCTAGGTTTACTATCATAGTATACTCAGTGTGTATTGTAAATGAAGTGCGCTTTGTGGTTAAATCCTAAGATATGATGCATAAAACACAAAATAGTGGTTTTTCCATTTTGAGAATTGATAGTAATATGTTTTATGATATACTAGAGGACATTATAGAGTTGATTTATTTAAATAAATACAATGTGACATTATTCAAATGCAAGTGGTATGATACTAATCTTAAAAAGAAGAAGCTTTATGTTGATAAGAACATTACAAGTATCTCTATCAGTGGGCAATGGTACAAAGATGACCCTTACATACTTGCAATTCAATCAAAATAAATTTTCTACATCGAGGATCTTCTTAATAGGTCAAATTGTAAGGTCACCCATAATATGGTGCATCGTGACATATGGGATCTACTTGATGATGATGTTAATGTACAAGACTTGACAATCCTGCAAGAAAGCAACTCTTCCCATTTCAACCTCATAATTGATCTTGGATATTTCCACTTAGTTAACTTGAGAGATCAAAGAAGTGGTCCTTCAATCATTTCACTTTCAAAGAATACTAGATCTACCACAAAAGGAATGGACATCTTCATTGATAATAAAGATAGTTTGAAAGATGAAATGATTGAAAATTATATAAGGGAGGGACTTCCATAGTTTGATAATGATGGAGAAACTAATGATTGCGAGGATGAGTTTATTGGTTCATCGATACTGATTTAGATTAAGGAAACTATTTTTTTTTTGCATTATAACTTATAATTGTATAAGAGCTAGTGTAATTTCATTATATGAGTATAACAATTTATATTTGATTGTCATTTAATTCAATTATGGACCTTTCTCTTAAATACTTATAAAATGTGTATTATCTCAATTATGGCAAATGTTAAGGCATGACACCACGGAGGTGACACTGGAAGGGACCCTTTAGGTCATCCTATATCACAATACAAGGCATCAAGTATCTTTTCTTATTATGCACACTTAAATTGTTTAGTTATTAAATTTGAATTTATGGTATTGATGTTTTCTATTATCCATCAAAGTTGTAGCTGCTAGAAAAAGGAGCCCAAATAGGTCCCTTAAGCTACATGAAAAGATGGAAAGGAGCAGAGGGTAACCAATACCTATCCAATTTGATATGATTGATACATGGCATGTGGTAGGTAAGAATGCTAACCATCTCCCCCGTGATATAGGTAACATTATTCAATCACACCTACCACCTTTTTATAAATCATGATGGTCGATACCTCAACAGCTGCAAGATAAAACCTTGTAGGAAGTTTGCATAAGTATCCATCTTTTCCTTATCTTAACTTAGTTATATTTAACTTTGAAATTTTTGGATATAATATTCACTAATTTATTAAATGCCAATGCAATCTTATTTTGAGTTCCAAGGCATCTCTAATGCTAAGTGAGATAGAGTGCTCAGTGGTCTAATATGGAGTGTTGCTGACCTGTATAGAGATTGAAAGGACAGGTTGAACAAACATTTTCTTTAGCACGGAGGCGATTGAGACCAAGATTTTGACCTAGATCGTGCTAGGCACTACATACCATGATTTATCTCTCCCTAAACATGGCAAAGATGTGTGGATTTCTTCAACAGCGATGATTACAAAGTAAGTACGATATTTAATAAAGTTACATCATTATTTCATATATCTAAATTATAAAAGTAACTATATCATATGGTCATTTTTTTATTTGCAAGAGCTATCTATAAAGAATGTAAATAATAAGGCAAAGAAAGTGGTGAATGATTAACATGGGTCAAAATTCATTATCGCATATTGTTATGATAAGATAATTCAACTTATTATTCATGATTTAAATGTATATTCTCTTTCCAATGTAATAATTATACTCATTCCTTTTTTTCTCTTATAAATTGTGAATAAAGAAATAGGGAGATAGGTGAGTTGTAGTCGATCCCA
Organism: Sindora glabra; assembly: GCA_020226215.1. Classification (NCBI taxonomy): domain Eukaryota; kingdom Viridiplantae; phylum Streptophyta; class Magnoliopsida; order Fabales; family Fabaceae; genus Sindora; species Sindora glabra. The sequence continues at coordinate 61,309,032 of CM035227.1, forward strand.
AAGATTTAAGGACCAACACACATATGGGAAGGAAGAATAGATGCATCTAACCCTTGAGAAGCAGTATGTAAGTTAACTAAACTTTATATCTTAAATAGAATTTTATGAATATGTATTGTACATTTTATAATTGATTTTTATTTTAATAATTTAAAACGAGGATGACTGAGCAAGTAACCCAACACCTGCAGTCCAGTTGTGTCATCCACTGGCTCGCTTGGCACTCTTGCACAAGTCGACGAGGCCGTCATTACCGATAAGGTTCTTGGCACTCGTTGAGGGTATAAAGGGGTTATTGGTCATGTGCTATCTAGCTAGACATATCATTTAGAGGGCACCTCCAGTTCCAAGGCAAGTTCTCAGTACATGTCCTAGGTAGGTGAGCTACAGAAGCAAATGTAACAAAGCCAATAGCAACTGGAGTAGAGCTAGGAAGAACCTAAATAGAGCAATCAGTTGATTTAGGAGTAGTAATAGTAGTTTACTCAGAAAAAGTAGATGCAATAATAGTTTAGGACATATCTAATGGAGCTCATGTATCTACTTAGACAACAAGGTCTTGTACTGCCCATGCCTCCATTTATTGCTGCACAGCTTGGGCCAAGTAGATTTGCAAGTACTCCCCCTGCCCAGCCACCCAGTCCCTCCCATCCATCACTTTTGATGTATCATCCACACTGTCAGGACGATGATAATGATAGTCATGGCACAGATAATGATACATCAGGTTATCTGCACCTTCCTTCGTTTTCGATTGTTTTGTATATATAGTTCTTTTTACATGTAAAGACATTTATATTGGTCATGTATATATAATTTTTTATCTATGTATAAACAATTATACAGTTATAAATATAATTCTTTATTTTTTATATGGATGATGTTGCATATTATTATTAATACCACTAGTGTATTTTACTTGTACAATTTAAATTAGATAAAATTAAATTAAAAAATATCAAATTAATTTAATTGAATTAAAGTAAAAATATTTTTATATTATATTATTAAATATAATATATTTATTCAATTATATATAATTCTAATTTTAATTTAAATTAATTTTTTATATTTTAAAATTTTTACTGATAACATTGTCATTACTAAAAAGGTGATTTTATTTTTAAAATTATTTAATTTAAATTTGACAATAACAATATTGTCATCATTGAAAGTTTAAATCTTAACAATGATATTGTCATCGCAAAAATATTGCTAATATTTTATTATTTTTATTTCAAACTAATAATGATGACAATTGACATCGTTAAAAATTTAAAATTCAAAAATTTTTTTAAGATGACAATGTTGTTATAAAAGGGTCAACTTTTGTCAACGACTGCATAGTCATCGATGTTGCCTCCTTCGCCAATGAATATATACCAATGATATCTTCTCTGATGACTTTTGCTTTCAGCGAGAACCGAGTATTCTATAGTGATAATAATTGTCGTCGCTAAAAGTATTTTTTGTTATAGTGGGATTTTAATAATATCATAATAAATATAATTTTAAAAATGATTTAAATGTTTTATGTTATGTATACTTTAAGTCAAATAAAATGAATTTTAATGAAATTCTTGCTAAATTTAATGAATCTCATAACAGCATAAATGTAATTTAAAAATGAAATAAAAATTCTTATTTTTAGCTATATCAAATGAGTCATTAATAATTAGTAGCTTTTGTTCATCTCTAACATGCATGATATTTTTTTCTAGTTTCACCTTAAGAAATTATTACATCATTTTGCATGGATTAGGCTTGCCAAAAACTATGCCAAAAAATAAGCAGATATTTGTAAAATTTAATAAATGATTATAGCAGCAAGTAGAATTCTCGTTGTCATGTTATCTAAAATTTAGTGAAAGTAGTTATTTAACTATAGGCAAAACCTGGAGTATACAATACTTGAAGGTATATGTTATTTAACACTAATTTAAAGATAGCCTCTAAAGGCAAAAATTGGAACACAAAATGCTTCAAAGTATATTTAAAAATATTATTTAATACTAATTTAAGGATAAAGTCCCTATCATCCATGTATTTCAATTTATTATATTAAAAAATAATTTTTACTTAATATCTTAAGCTTGTAAAATCATAAAAAAATATTAATTAAATAGAAATATCAGTATGCAAAGTGAAGGACACTATTATAAAAATGCAAATAAATGTTGGCAAATAGACATTGGTCAAAGTAAATGTTAATATTTTTAAAATTATCGGGAAACTTACCATGACAATTAACAAATATATTCAACATCTATTTGAATATGATAACATTTTTAAAATTATTGAAAAAATGAAAACATTGATTTATCACTAAACTAACATCTAAATTCTTGCAAATCATTACTTTTTAGAGCTTGATCAAACTTATTAAGTTAGATGTATTTAAGAAGCAACATTAAAAGTGATGCAAGTGATGGTTCCTTGATAAATATAAGTCTAATTTTATACATCTATATTATATAAATCAATGTCATTTATTGAAGATATTTATTATTTATTAAAAAATAAATATTTAAAGTTTTTACTTACATAACTTTTATTTCATCCTTTATTTCACTCTCACTTTTGTTTTTTGAAACTTACATTTTTTAACAATGATCTCCACTTTCATTATTTCTTTGGCAATTCCAAAATATTTATCACGTTCTTCATTTCATTCATAGTAAACTTCAATTTCATTTCTATCATCATAACCATTCCCAAGTATGTTATCCTACCTTATTTTCATTTTTTTAATATTAGTATATTATTTAACTTTGTTTGGTTGTAATATGTGTGTGTGTGTGTGTGTGTGTGTGTGTGTGTGTGTAGACATTGTAGTAGCCTTTTTCATTGCTAAGTTTACCTATATTATCTATTGGGTCTAGAGATACTTTTTAGTGTCTAGTCACCCTTGGGATGTTTTATTTAACGGTGATGCCTTTGCAATTTAAAATTTTTCCCTTTGCTAATGCATGCTATTGATTCTTTAGGGTTATGTATGACCTTTACGAGTCAACTTTAGCTTTCTTCCATAATTCTATATAAGAAATGGAAAGTACCCAATTGGTGTTATCACCCTCAATTGAAGCACATCTCTCTTTCACCAACTCTTACTCCATCTTTTAACAGCTTGCCCATGAGAACCTATATGAATATGTGTTCTTCCTTTACCTCACATAGTTTGCCACACTTAACACATATTGATAGAAGAATATATATTAGTTCACAAGTACAAATGATATGCATAAAGACATTGAGTAGAAGTGGCCACTAAAATGCTCAAATTTACCTGGATATGATCAGTCCTGCATTATTCCAAAAACTTCTCCTTTGATTGTTGGTTGATGAAATTGAATTTTTAAAGTAGGTTTTTTTTTTTCTTGGTTTGAGGATCAACACATTCCCTATTCAACCTTATCTTGAAGTTCTTCAAATTTACCACCCATAATAATGCTTTTCTCCATGTTTAATAGGTGTTAAGAGGATTGAAGACATCCTACAAGAAAAAACACATATAAAATAGTTATATGTGATTACTATATGGATATAGTTTTACATTTTAACATATCTTTAACACAAAGAAAAATAATTAAGTGTATTTACTAAGACCTCCTACCAAATGTTATCTTTCAATGCCAACTAGGCCTACTTCTAATCAATATAACCTTTTGATACTTTTGTCCATTCTACCAATCCAATATAATGCTCATAGTGCTTTATTTCAACCAATTGTTTGCTCTTTGGCATTAAACTCAACACGTGACTTCTCACTCCTAGCTTATACCATAGCAATGGACCTTATTGTTATAAAGCCCTTATTGATCTTTTGGCAACATGTAATTATACATGTGCTTTGACTCTAATATGACTAAGGGGTTATAGAAATACCCTACATTTCTCTAAAAAAAACATATGTATAATTACGCTTTTGTATATGTATATGATATGTATTATTGGATGCATGCCTTATTTGCTTGTTATTTCTTTAAATAATTAACTTAATGTTTCCACTAAAGGATTGTTGTAAAACAAGACAAAGGATCCTATGAAATTTCAAAAGGAAAAAGGAAAAGAAAATGGCTTTCATCATCATCAAAGGTAAATCATAAAAGGTGCTAAACATATATATATATATATATATATATAAGTTTGAAAGTATTGATCCAATTAATGTATAATTACTTATTTTTAAAAGGACTTACTGAACAATTTTCAAAGAATTATTCTAAAAAATATATATATCTAACTTGATTTTTAAGAAAGAAATTAGATTTCTAAATTTTAATAACATTATGTTATCTCTAAAGTATATCATGAATAAGTTTTTCTAAGTTTTATTAACTTGGTCCTATTTTATTATATTTATTTTATAGTTTGAACTTTTGAAATAAATTTAGTACTTAGTTTTCTTAAAGGAATTAGAAGAATTCTTTATAAAAATGTCTTTTTGGTTTCTTGAAAAATTTTAAGATGAAGTATTTTTGAATCAAAGTAAAAATTTGTTTCAATTATTTCTTGATCTAAAAATGAAAATGTATGTTTTAAAAAGGAAAATTTTAAATTTCATATTTCTAAATTTCAAAATCAAATATCTCTTCAAAAGAAATTATCTTATGTTTAGTTTTAGAGTTTTTAAAAAAGAAAAAAAAGGTCCTTGATATTTCTATTTTCTTAAAATGATTTTGTTTAATATAAACCTTTTTTATTATTTTCCATCAAAGAAGTTTTTTTTACCTAAATTTCTATTTTTTTTAAATGAGGTTCTTTCTATTGGAATTATTAATTATTTTTAGAAAAAGTATAAAAAATTATTTAAAAAAATAATTTCCTATTAATTATATATATGCAAAAAAATTAGTTAAAATATCTAAACTTGTATTTTCTGCATATTACATGTTTTTAGGAAATAGTAAGTCTTACAATATGATTTTGATCAGAAAGGCTTGTAAAAATATCTATTTAATATCTTTAAGCTAGTCATGAAGGTCCAAAAATGGGTCATGACAAGAGACAAAGATATCATAAAGATATTTTAAATGAAGATTTAAAGCAAAATTTATAGGCAATCTAAAAATTCTTAAATGTCAACTATTATAACAAAAATTGATATCTTAATCATGCATGTTTCCAAGAAAACTGGTGATTGTCATATATTAAACTTTGATTACGTGCTAAACTAACATGTTAAAGTTTGACATTTTTTCACTAGATAAATTTGGAATACCTTTCGATGTTGATTTTGTTAACAACTGACTGAAAGTTATTTGTGTTTCAATATCTTTTATTTTGTACACTTTGTAAACCAAATGCCAAATACAAAAAATTTTGGTAAAAATTAATTGTCGTCAAACAATTTATTATGAAAGTACAATCAGTTGAGAAAAGAGACAAACAATTATGCAAATGTATTCCAACATTTTATTTCTCTTCAAAACATTACATCTATATATATATTCCATAAAACAATCTAAATAAAAATTATACTAGATTATCAATATACATTTACAACATAATCATTATGTATCTTAATTTACATAGGAAAATAAAAATTCTTGTTGCAAATTCTCATGTGTTGAAAAAAGTTAATCTATTTTCCTTATGTTAAAGTGCTCTGAAAGATTCTATAAACATACTCATTCATTCTTTGTTCTATAGTACCAAGTGATATATGATAGCAACACATTCATCCTTACTACACATTTAGAAATGCTTCAAACCTTATAAAAGCATTCCATCCTATCAATTTTTTAAAGCAAAAGATAATTGTGGTTGGATAGAATGTTCCATTCAAAATATTTCTAAATGTATAGCCAGAATAGGTGTGCGATTCTCATATTCCACCTAAAGACAAAATGGAGTAAAAAAGAAATTTATTGGCAATATAAAAAATAATAAACATCAGTCGTTCACATAAAATCAACATCTTATCTATCACCCTTTTCAAAGTAAGCTAGTGATTGTCATACATTTAGATAATGGTGTTATCCAAAACTAATATGTAAACAATTTACATCTCCCAACAAGATGCTTCAAATGCTTTTTAGATGACAATTATATAGAAAACTAAACTCCTAAGTTTTCACAATTTAACTTTAACCATTGGTTAAGTTTAAGACCGACATCGTAAATTTTTCTACTAATTTAAAAAATGTCATCATATCCAAGTAGAAGTTAATTATAAATAACATCCATATCTTAAATTTTCACATGATTTCAAAAATATCATCACATTAAGATAGATATTAGTGATAAAGAAAATTGATGTTGGTCATTAATTTAGTAATAATGACTCTTGAATCCAATACTTAAAAATGTAATGAGCATTCATTAAAAATTAATATATGTTGTTACACATTTTATATAAATAAATAATAGATATTATCAAGAATTCCATAGAATATTAAAAAATTAAATTTCTTACTTGTACAAACATACAAATGTTACTTCCATTACTATAGAATCGTAGATTTATGTTAGCCATTTAGGGGATTAGACATTAATTTCAAACCATCATTTTATCAAGCATCATAGTAAATATTTGAAAACATTAATTATAAAATTATTATAAAAAAATTATGCTAGCTCTCTAATAAATAAATTATCATTATTTCTTATAGGTTGTACCACTTAATAATCAATCACATTTAATGACATTAATTTTATCTCTATATCTAGCATTAAAAATTGTAACTTAACATCAAGTTATTTTACTAATTGACGTGGAATATTTGATATACCATTTTAATGATTCACATAACTGATGTTGTATTATATTTCTAAAAAAAAGAATATTATTTACAACTTTTCCATTTTGTATAGTGTCTCATGACATTTCCTACTATACCACTTCTAACCTAAAATACATCTAAAACCCACAAACCATAATACTATAACTTTATAATATATACAAACCCTATATTAAACAAAAAATAGTAAGTATTTCATTTTAATTACAATACATAATCCCATAATCCCTGTGTGCAATTCATAATAGAAAGAATAACCCCATTTTTCCTTTATATTAATCCCATACAATTTTATGTGGAATAAGGAAATATTAAGTGATTTGCATTCCTAAATGATATACATCTAAAACATTTTCAAATTGCAAGGGAATAAAATAAGCAAATAAAAATTTGAGTGTTAAAACAACTACTTTATAATGATAAAAGAAAATTTACTTTTTAATTTATTATTAATATCATTCTATTTGAGTATGTTTAATTCATTGTTAACATGCATCTCTCAAATGGGACTTGCATTATTCAAATATTTCAACATACTCTATAAATTAGGAATCAAGCAATTGTGTATGTAAATACAACTTAAAAAAAAGTAAGATTAAGTTGCAATAACAAAAGATAAGCTAAGAAAATTTTTATGTTTACTAGTCAGCTAATAGATCTTTAGTGATGCAAAACAATTGATAAGTGTAAACATAAAAAACTAAAAAGAATCATCTTAAGGATAGAATGTGAGAATGCCTTGATAGAAAAAGAATTATTTTATGGTTAGAAGGACTTCACCATAAAATTTACAAATAGCATTATGGCTTTACTTCTTTTTTTTCATATCGCATCATGTAATTTGAATCATTTTATATTAAATGTTGATTCTTAAGAAAAAAATCAACATGCATACTAAAATGATGTCATTCAATTATAGAGATTTAACTGTCAATTTTCAATAAAAATTTGACATCATAAATCAAGATATTTTATTTAAAAAATATGTTTCAAGTAAAAACTTTATAATTTGACAAGTCATTAGCATCAAAATATTTTTTTACATTGAATAACCACACTTTTTTTATACATTTATACAAATACAAATAGCAACAACAATAAATACCAAAAAATTTTAATGAACAATCTAACAAATAATAATATATACAACAACAACAGATGCAAAAATTGCATAGAACAAAAATTTTTCTCTTATACAATTATACAAACCACATTAGATTAAATAATCTAACAATTAAAAAATATAAATTTTAAATGAAAATAAAAAGTGAGATATCTCTTTTCATAATTTTTTTATATTGCTTGAGGAGTTCTAAGTTGAATGATGCTCTAAGTAGAAAATTAATGATAAATTATAGTGAAAAAAAAGTAATATAACCATTTTTTTCAATGAACTCAAGCCTTTCAATACAAAAATTGATATGTTACTTTTTCTTATTGCAATTTCTTCTCGATTTTATCATCTTTCCATCATTTCATCATATTCAATCTTTATTATTTGCTTTCAGCATCTAAGTATTCTTATTTTTCAATGTAAGAATGGTGTTACTTGTTCTATATATATATCAAAGTTTAATACAATGTATAGAGCATATAAGATATCAATTCTCATACTAAAATATAAGAACAATCAAATGCTCGTAGCAAATAAAGCAATCAAGTACTATAAGGAAAGCTATCATAATAATTGTAATAAATAGGTAATGAGAGCCTTATTTATAAGCTAAGAGCAAATTAGTGATAAACTTTCATGATATATAAGTTGTTGATGAACAATCATAATGTGTAAAATATTGATGAATTGTCATAACAATTAAAATGGTTTACCAAACTTTAGACATCTTTTTTAATAAAAATCTAAAGTTATATGTCGATACATCGTAAATGTCCTCCTTAATAAATGCTTATTGTATTATTTATTAGAGTTAAGTTACCTATAGTAAATGTTTATTGCTAATATATTAAAGTAAGGTAATGGGTGCTAGGCCTCTATATATGGGTTTGGTCAAATAAATGATGTGGGTATCATAACAATTATAACTACATTAGTTTTAAAATAAATAATTGATATGATTTTTTTAATAATTTTTTCATCTTTAGATATTTCTAAAAATATATACAACAACAAATCATTATTGTCCTAATAACATTATCACCATTAACTAGTAAATATTGTACAATAACATTACAATTAATCATTTGATCTTATAACTTTGAAGAAAAGTGATGTTGAATATCTACATAGTATCCATGAAGTAATCCCTTCCTTTTGCTTTTGTATCCATAGCAAATTTCAACAAACTATGCTAGCTCTCATATAAATGATGTACAATTTACAAATAAAATTTCCTTATCAACAAACACTTATGTACCTATTCTTTCTTGATATCAATATACTTGTATAAATGATGTAAGACTTGCAAATAATAGTATCCAAGAGCAACAACTTGCATTTTGACAATTGATGATTAAGTAACATCAATCTAATATTGTCCTCTTATATCACATAAAAAAGATAGAGTGAAAGAGAAACTATGGAATGAAAACCTAAATAAAAAAAGAAATAGAAGAGAAAAGAAACTCTAAACACAATTTATAGGCAGCATATGACATTTTACATCCATTACCAATTAAAAAATCAATGTTACAGGTGTTCAAATCAATAACCACAAAATAGATATATTACATGTATTTTACTTCATAAAGGTTAACTATTCATGTACCTTGAAATGTCATAATTTTTTACAGCTTCCTAATACACATTAATTTATAAAGCTTAGTATTTCTGATCCATGTTTTAATCTCTAAATACAATGTATCTCATAAATGCCATCATTTATATTAATAAATATTTATTACAAGTTAGTAAATATTTATTAAATATCAGTTTACTATTATATTACATTTAGACGTCAATTATAATAAAAAAACCACAATATAGAAATCTAATTTTCACACATAACATCAATTTTAAGAAATAACTAATATCTTTTCTCTCATATAATTTTAATGAATTTATATAATATATCAAGTTTTAGAAAATTATTTTAATTATTAGAAAATAAATCAACAATTCTACGAACTACCTAGGAGATAGATCAAGTGTAAAAAAATCTAAAAATTGCATAAATAAAATGAAAGGTTTACATTATTTTAAAAGATATTAATTTTTGTAATTTTTAAAGAAAAAAGAAAATTTGTTTCAAAATTAATAAAGAATGTTTCTTCAATTTTATCAAATATGAAAAATTTGTGATAAGTTATATATTCTTTTTATATATTTTTCTTACAACAATACAAATATTAATACAATAAATGTGAATGTACAAAAATATAACAAAGAAAATATCGATATAAAAAAATTTAATCTACAACTTTCTTCATTTTGTATATCATTACATTAATAAACATGAATTTACAATAATATCACACAAGGGGAGAAAAAAAAAAGAAGACTTTGGTCTTCCATTGTCATTTCGAAACTCAATGATAATTTTTGTAACTATTCATCAAATTTCGATATTGGCAAATCATGGATCTAGACAATATATTTGCCTCCATTACTAACACCAGCCTATGTTTGAGGAGGAAAATAACTCTTTTACCATCTCATTTGACATATGTATGTGATACTGATTAAATTTTATAATGTCTATGAAGGTGATAAATGAAATGATAAGTGAGTTATTTTTCTCCTTCTCAAACATATACTAGAGTTAAATAACAGAGGTTAAGGCATCGCTAAGATATTTTCAAAATGGAGAGTGAATATGAAATATATAATTAGTAAACTAACTTATAGACATAATTTATTAATTAAAACCTACATCTTAGGCTTGTTCCACTATAATTAAGTGCTGGTTGCATTGCTAAATGAAACTTTATAAATGTCTTTATAGGTATATTAATAATAAAACTAATGTGGAATATTTTCTTATTCCATATAATCTTTTAAATGCCTTTTGGATGATGGTTTTCTTACTTAACTCTCATATTAAGTTTTTATGTAAATTTCAAAATTGCCATTGATTCACTATAGAGATTGGTTTATTTTAAACCCATTGTCTTATGTGTCCTAAAATATCTTCACATTTATATAGATGCTAGTTTAACTTACAATTAACATCTATCAACTGATGTAGATTGTAATTCTATAATAGTGATAAAAATGATAGACAACAAAATGTAGTCAATTATGAAATTAGAAACTAAATTGCTAGCAGAATCATAAAAATCAAATAACCCCTTATATATTCTACATTTTTTCAAGCAGTGCAAAACCAAAAATATTTAGTGATATGCTAATAAAAACTTCAATATTGTAAAATAATTTATAAGTATAAACACAAAATTAAAAAGAATCATACTAACATTCGAAGGTAAACATATCTCATTAAAAAGAATTTCATTTTAAGGTTAAAGTTAAGTGGCACTAGTGTTTTCCTTATTTTATTTTCACCTTGCACCAAAGGTTAAAAGTTATCAAGACAATGTCATTTTCCTTTATACATTTGTTATGTCATCCAACTAAGAAACATTAAGTTATTAATTATTTATGAAATAACTAATGTGGTGATTTGATATTCCATGATGGTATCTATAAAAACCAATGTCTTATTGTCAAAAATATTGATTTTTGGTGAATAACTAACATCTTTTCTAAGACCTAATTTTCTTTAACTCCCATAAAAAACAATTAATTAATAATTATAAAAATAGATAACATTGGATAACAATAGCAAAAATGGGAAGCAATAAATAACAACAAAAAACAAATTTCTATTCAAACAATAATGTTTTTTACAAAAAAACAAATACTTAAAACAAGTTATTTACAATAAATCACTTTTATCAATGTTTGTAACATGTTATAGCCATTGCATATTCAAATACACCTAAAACCATTTAATTTGATTCAAATGTGGCCTTGAGGAAATAACCTACCTAAAGATCGTTCATTTAATCAAGCTCATCTTGATTGAATAGGTTAGTGTTGCAAGAGCGTTGCAATTTGTACTCTATTAACATGTTAGCATTAAGACTAATTCAAATTATTAAATGCATCAAGAGTTATAAATAAGTAAATGATTACTAAAGTTAGGTTTTTTCAAAGACATATTATATCAAACATATATCAAAGGTACTATAATGAAATAGCAAGTTAGTTTCATCCTTCTAACTCACAAATTTCCATTTGCAACATATTACAATCTTACTTAAGAAACTTACTTTCACATTAACTCATTTCACTTTCTTGCTTTTCCCATTAATTGCAAGTCCTTGTCGTAGCATTCATATCGAGCTACATCTAACAACTACCATAATATTAGTCATGTTTCTTTGCCAATAAATCTAACTAAAGATGGTTTTCTTCTTCAGGTACACCAAAGAAAGCATTTAATGGCAATTACAATATAAAGATGCAATAAAATGTCAAATTTTGTTTATGAAAAATAGAAATCACAACTAAGATATAAGTGAGACTTACCCTTTATGATATAGTGCAAAGTAATAGGCTTTCTTAGGCTTTGTTAATAATGCAAACACAATGTATTGCTCTCTCAACTTGTTAATGTGATATGGATACAGGAATCCATAATGAGCTCTTGTTAATGATATAGTGCAAAGTAATAGGCTTTCTTAGGCTTTGTTAATAATGCAAACACAATGTATTGCTCTCTCAACTTGTTAATGTGATATGGATACAGGAATCCATAATGAGCTCTTGTTAATGATATAGTGCAAAGTAATAGGCTTTCTTAGGCTTTGTTAATAATGCAAACACAATGTATTGCTCTCTTAACTTGTCAATATGATATGGATACAGGAATCCATAATGAGCTCTTGTTGCTGGAAAAGACTAGGGATCATAACAATACATATAAATGAAGAAGCATGAGCTAAACTTCTATTCAAATTACAATTAAATTAAGTTATGTTTATGCAAAAAAAGACAAAATAAACTTAACTTATCTAAAGACAAATGTAAATAACATCAAGTTTCTTAAATTTTAGAAGTTGCAAGAAAGTGTCCTTCTCAATAAATAATGAACAATATGTTCCCACCATCTTTAACTCTATCATGAAATAAACCTAGGCCCATTGGTCCTAAGAGTTATCAAACTTCATTTATAATGCCTTCCGATGATAATCAAGATGTTATTGAAACATAGATAACATTAGTTAGTAACTTTAAATAATAAAACTGATATAACTTTAATTGTATTAAAAAGTTAAGGGGGATATAGAATGATACCTCTATTGGGAATTGAATTAGGGCCTTCAATCATATGATAAAAGTATTATGAGCTTTATCCATTATTCAAATTTCATTGTTTAGCACTAACACCTTAACCATATGATCTAAGGGTTTGTTAACCATCACATTGACTTAATTATTTAACAATGGTTAATGGTGGAACTCATAACTTATCAAAACCCATCCAATGTTGTAACATTATGTATAAGTGGTTCGATCACCATCAAAGTACATAGGGCTTCACCTTATTCAATGTACACTTTCACTATCAAAATTTTAATTCATGTACAAACATATATGGGAATGTGTAAAGCTAAATGGTAACATTTACCTTGGGCATGCCTCATAATATCTCCTACCATGACAGGCAATGCTAGAAGTGCTGGCAAGTCTTCCTTACTAGTAGCAAGAAGGGCCCCTCTATTGAATAGTAATCCTAAAGGCAAGTTAGGTTGGAGTTAAATGGGCTAACTCATCCATATAAGCAATGCCCATAGTGGCTGATTAGACAAACATTGTGAAACTTAGCTATATGATCTATTGGAAGGGAAGATGATCCATTAGAATGTGAAGCTACTTATGCATGTGCTTTTGTTCCTGCTACATTTACTATTGCATCTACATGTACTGCTATTACATATGCAATATATTTGCCATCTAATCCACATTGAACTGAGCTTTCAAATCATAGGTGATGCTTGCTCTAAAGTCTTTTAGCTCAAAATGCAAAGGTCCTGTGGGATAATGCTTTAATGCTCTAAAGTAATTCCTCAGGCTAACACCATGTCCAATACCCTAAACATGGTTAAGATTCTTCTTTAATCCTAATGTTATGGTCAGGATATCCTTCTTCCTAGTCAGCTAAAACTTACCTTGGAAGGCCTACTATGTGAGGATGCCTTGTAACATTAATTAAATAATAGATACTTAGGTTCAATTCACATGAAATAATAGCTTCAAAAGCAAACAATATTTTTTTATTTACGTATAAACACTCACAATCTTTTCCATAATGGGCTGGCTCTTTGAGGTTGTATATTACCCTTACTTATTAGCTTTAGCTCATTTTCATAACTCTATGCAAGAAACGAATAGTGCCTTATCAATGTTATTACACTCAACTTTTATAACCCTTTGTTCCACTAACTCTTACTCTAACTTTTTAGTAACCTCTTTAAGAGAGCTTGTATAGGTATATATTCTTCCTTCATCTTTCTTAGTTTAACCTACTTTACTCTTATTAATAATAAAATATATTAATTTACAAGTACAATAATATATAAAAAGACATTGAATAGAACTACCCACTAGTATGTATAAATTTTACCTAAAAATGTTTGTCATTCCTTTGTTGCAAAAATTCACCTATGACTGTTAGCTTGAAATGGGTTTACTTTTGTCCTAGTCTCAATATTAATGTATTCCTACCTCAACCATGTCTTGAAATCCACCCATTGATCCATCACATATGATAGTAATTTTCTATGCATGTTTAAGGTGTTAGGAAGATTGAACACATTGTAAAAAAAAAGAAAAAACACAAGTAAGTGATAACATTACTCATATTTATAGTCTTGATGAGGTAATGGCAGGGGAATTAGTAGAATTTGAAAAGGCTACAATAGGCATGGCTTTGAATTTGGAATCCAATAATGTTGGTGTTGTATTAATGGGTGATGATCTAATGATACAAGAGGGAAGTTCTACAAAAGCAATAAGAAGAATTACTTAAATATTAGAGAATTATGACATCGGCTTGTACCAAGTCTAAAATCGAGTTAATTTATTTTTGTCCTATAACCTTCCACTACTAACATAAAATACATAAAATGACATGTCCTATCCGAGTGTACTTTTATTTATTTACTTTGATTTATCTATCTTTCCTATTTTTGCATACAAATAAAAAAAGTTATATGTGGTTATTTTACAATGATAGTTTTATATATCTATGACCTAAAGCTATATAAATCAAGTATATACTAAGATCTCATCCAAAAGTTATCCTTTAATGTTTGGGGGACACACTTCCAATCTACATAATCTATAAATATTTTGAATTGTTCTACTAATCCAACATAACTAATGTATATTGCTTTATTTCTTTTGCTTGCTTGCCCCTTGGCATAGAATGTCATTAAACTAAACATTTAACTTCCCTTAACCAATGCCATAACAACAAATTCACCATTATGGAAACCCTCTTGGTCCTTTAGGTAGGAATAGCTACCTCTCATATGGATATATATTCTGGCTATTTCTATAAAAATAAGTGTTAAACATGTATAATGATGCATAGATAAAATTAAAGGTTGACATTAATTATTGATAAAGAAAGTAGCAAGTATACAAATTGTATTCACAACAAATGCTACACGGTAGGCATGACAAAATATATAACTTGTATAACAAAAAACTAAACTAAGATTATATCAATCATCATGCTTTAAAGATTCCTCCACTAATTTACAAAACCAAGTAGAAAATAGGATTCATTCCATATTAAATATATATGACACCTAAAAAAGATACAATTACATGCAATAACAAATGCAACAATTTAAAATGGCAAAGGTATCACCATCAAACAAAGTATGATAATAATAATATACCATATATTTAAGGTTAACTAAACCCTAAAAATAGCACCAAACATAATAGATAATATAAGTCTAAAATTAATGATAAAAAAAAGTTGTCATAATATCATCACACACATACACATGTATCCCTTAACTAAACAAAGTTAAATAATTTATCAATATTTTAAAAAAATAATGAAAACAAGACTTGAAAACATACCTAAAAATTGGTTTAATGACAGGAACAAGCATGAAACTAGCTATAAATGTCACTGAAGACATGGCAGAAGTTTGAGAATCATCAAAGAAATAATGAAAGTGAAGAGCATTACCAAAGAAATAGATTTCTCAAAAAGAAAAAGCGATGCTAAACAAATGACAAAATGAAAAGTTATGCAAATAAAAAGTTTACACATTGGTTTTTACTTTAATAATTGATATTTTATAAAAATGACATCAAATTGATACAAAATAAGTATATAAAGTTAGGACAATGTTTACAAAAACACCACCATTCTATCAATTTCAAAGTTAGTTAAGTAAATAGCTAACATCTTGAATTTGTTAAATGCTTCACAAAGTAAGGGTTCACATTACTTTTGGTATCGATTAAGTAAAAAATTAACATCTTAAGTTTTATAATAATTTCAAACATGAAATTACGTCCAAATAGGCATTAGTTATAAGTTTCAACTATTGTCTTAAATTTTCTAATAATTCAAAATTGTTGCCATCTCCAAATAGATGTGAGTTGAATTTATTAACTATTATTTTATTATTTTCAATAATTTAAAAAATGTCACCACTTCAATATAGATGTCAATTTTTACTATGGTTGATGTCTATAAACTAATGTGTAGTTGCAATTTTGTAGTAATATATATATATATATATATATATATATATATATATATATATATATATATATATATTAATATTAATTGTGTCAAAAATGGAAAATATTTAAATGAAATTATTTAATTTCTCTACCATGTCATGTATCCTTGGATTAAATTGACAAAGTCACAAATGAATTTTTTAAAAAAGGCAATTTTAAAACTATAGTTATCGAAATTGCAATGAAATAAATTATATTTCAAAAATTACAAAACAAATTAGGAAAAAAAACCATTATAAAACTTCAAAAAATTTTAATTAAAAAGACTACTACAACCAAAATATTTCTAATGAAATTAAAATTACATATTTTTCACTCATGCATAAAATAAAGGAAATTTTTATTATTTCAGTAATCATACTGCTATTCTTACTTAAGAGATAATCTCGTCCTCTCTTGTTATGGGCATTTTTTATGTTATAATTAGGAGTGGAAGTAAGCCATCCTATAGCCCCTAAAAACATAATTTATTTTTAATATAATCTATCTTAGTTTATTTACAAAATAAAATAGGCTTAAGCCCCTAATCCGCCTTGTCTACTCACACCCACAATTACATGAGGGCCTCCATTTCTTATTTAAATTTTTATTTATTTATTTTGAGGTCTCAGCCCCTTATTTCATTGAAAAAGAAAGTCAGTAAAATAGAGAGAAGTAAAACCTGGTTTAATTCTATGAAAGTAGGATAGGATAACAAATTATGACATAAAGATACTTATGATCTACATTTATTTTAGCCACCATATCAAATCAAACACAGATACAATATATATTAATAGACCTCATCATGCATCCTACTACGGAAGAACCCAATTGAACAAAGCAAAGCCCTACGTATATATTAGCTCATTAGTTCCACCATCTATTGTCCCAATTGTGTAGTAACGCATATGGGTCCATAACGTAGTCATTGCTCAGTCCAAGTGGATCACTTCCTTGACGACCTCTCAATCTACCACTTATTAAACCACTAACATCACATATTAATACCATTTAATTAACATCACATATTCTATCTTAATCTCGTGTAAAAGACATTTTCTACTTCAGAAGAAAAAAAATAGATAGACACATGCACATGTTCATGTAATTCATGTGGGTCCCACATGAAAAGGATCCGATCAGAACGATCATGTATGCGTCTATTTTTCTTCTTCTGAAATATAAAGCTATCTTGTTACGAGATTAAGATAGAATGTTTTCAACTCAGTTGCATAATAAAACAGCGGATTTCTTCTTAGAACTTCTTATTCAGTCTTCTCAATAGGAGTTTCATTGCTTTCCTCATTCTTCTCAGGAGCAGCTGGTGCTTCTGTGCTCACTTTCTCCTCTTCATTCTTTTCAACTGAAACTTCTGCTTCTACCTTCTCCTCCGGTGGGGTTTCATTGCTTACAGCATCTTCGTATGTTTCCTCGGATCCTGTTTCTGTCTCTTCTTTATTCTCGGCCTCAGGCTCAGCAACCTTACTCTCCTCTTCTTTCTTGTCCTCATTCTCAGGCTTTTCTTCCTTGGTTTCCTCAGGTTCAGCTTCTTCTGTTGTCTTCCCTTCGCTTTTTGGTTCTTCTTCAGCAACAGGAACAACCTTGTTGTTTTCTTCTTGAACTATCTCTTTGGTCTCAACTTCAACGGAGACCACGGGTTCTTCTTCCTTTGGTTTCTCAGAGACAGGTTCTGGTGTGGGAGTCACCTCCACCTCTTCTGGGGTCTTCTCCTCAACCTTCACTGTTGCTTCTGTTGTTTCCTCAGGAAGAGCGTTTTTTGCTGATACTACCTGCAGGATCCAATTTCAATACACAAATACGTTTAAATTTCTAATGTTTTGCACATAAATCGGATCAAGATTTAAACTTTGTAGATTAAAGTCATGAACCTCAGAAAAACTATGTCTTCAACATATCCTTTTTTTTCCCCCTTTAAATGGTTTAGTTTGAAAACTGCCAGATCATAAATTTGAGATTTTTTTTTATAATTATACGAAAAATTTTTAAAATTCTATTTAAATGTAGTTTTTTTCTGTTTAAAATATTGATTAAAAAGGAGAACGGGAGAGAAATTTTCTTTTTGGGCCAGATTTCGGCGCACTATTTTTATAGTGCATCAATCTAATTGTTTAAATTTACTACTCTATGCGGTACTACACAAACGAATAAAATTTAATAATTTTTAAACAGTAATGCACCGTAATGTCATGTATTATACTCTGGGCCTTTCTTTTTACTGGATACCGAATACAAACCTAAGACAATAAAAGTTTCTCAGTAACTTACGTACAACTGCACAACTAAATTACTAGGAAAAGAAAGGAAAATTTTAATTTTAAAGCACTGCGTCTGCGATGCTCATATTTATACCATGACGCTGTTGATGTACTGTCTCAAGTCAGACCCATAAAATATTTGTGAGCATGAGCAATTAGTGTGTATGGCATGTATGTGAGAGCTGATCTTTACTTTATTAGCATATATATAGCTACTATTCCGATGCTTTGAAATAATTCAATTGAACACACAAATTAGTTTGGAAGGAACCAAAAGCACCCAAGAAAGTTAACTTAAAATTGCGACAAATATAGAACATAAGGAAATAAAGATGTTGAAAAAATCCTATAGAATTACCTCAGCAGTGGCCATTTTGTAATAAAGACACCAAGCTAGGAATATGGAACTGATCTAATAGAGCAAAGCAAGTCTGTAAAGAAACTCCGCTTTGTGATGCCAAGTAATAGGCAAAGAGAGCAGTTTATATAGAAAGCTAGAAGCCACTAAGTTGATGAGAGAGAGAGGGAGAGAGAAAAAAGAAAGACAGAGATAGAGGGGTGGGGACAAGAAAAGAATCCTGAGATTTGACACTGAGTATTAAGATATGAGCATGTTTGGCAATAATGGTGGCAATGCTTGGAGATGAGGTTAAATAATTAATTTTATAATGGGTATTGTCTTGGATCTCTCTATTTGGAATGTGAAGTTGAATAACGGAGGCTTCGTTTACTTTTGATTGTCTGCTTCGGTGTTTTGTGCAGTCGGCTACTTTATATGATACGAAAATGAGATGGGTTTAATGGAATGGTTGAGGATTGATATAATTTTATCGATCTTTAAATTGAAATTGATATAAAAATGATGATAATGTTTTGATATATTAATAGATTGTGATTAATTAGTCCAAGTTAATAAAGAAATAGGATTGATAAGTGTTTGTTCATTAAGTTATTGAGTTAATTTATTAGTATGATAATATTAATAAATAATAAATAATTAATATATTATTATGTGTATATTTATATATATTAAAATTGTAATTATAATTCTAATATTAAAATCATATTTTGATATATATATATATATAATATTAAAATTATATGTATATATGAGTAATTATATAATTTTTAATATTAAAATTAATGAGTTTATATATTTAATATTATAAATATATTTTAACAATATTATTTAAATAAATAATTACATTAAAATTAAAAAATATAAATTATGTGAGAAATTAAATTTATTATCATAAAATTTAAAAAATTAATAAAAATGATTACAAAAATAATTATTATAATTAAACATGTATAAAATAATTACTATAATTACATAAATATATTAATTAGAGTAATAAAATATTATTAGTATAATAAAATAATGATGTATATATATATATATGTTTTGGGAGTTTTACATATTAAAGATTGTTGTGTTTTGATTTATTTTCCTTACTATTTTAGTTGTGTCCAATAACAACAATAATAATAAATAATAATAATAATTAATTTTAATTAAATAATAATATAAAATTAATAATAAATAAATAATGTAATAATAATAAAGTATATCAAGCTAAAAAATTTGTTGGAGATCACTTGATAAAAAAGAATTTGGAATTTGGAATTAGGACTAAAACGGATATTATAAGTATAACAATCTAACTTAATAAAAAAGTAATTAAAATTAAAACTAATTTAATATATAATTTTTACTCATTTGATTATTCTAATAAGATTGAATTAACACATTTTGAGAGCTTTGCTAATTCACTTTCAATATAAAAATATTATATATAGAAATAAAAATTTCAAGATTTTTGGGTAGGCGAACCAGCTTCTTGCTCCATTTCCTCCCTCTTTTCGGCAATAATTTCCAAAGTAAAATTAATAGAAACTTTTCTTTTTAAAATTTTGTTTAAAAAAAATTGTAGCAACAGTCATACCCTCATATTATATGCAGTAACTTTTGGCACTGTTCAAAATTTTATCTTACTCCCTGCACAAGAATTTCTTATTACAAGTAAAGGGAGTTTTAAAAAAAAAATTAACTGTGAGGGAATAATATTTGTGCAGTTGGGACAAAATTATCGAAGGTCATTTATGCCTACAGTAAACAAACAGTATGACTATTGTAAAATAATTCTTTTTGTTAATAATCATACCGGTACCGCACTCAATCACAGTTCCTTGTAAAAGAGTTCCTTCTTTACGTGACGGTGGTGTAAGATGAAAATTTTCAACCAGACGAATGAAAGAATCGCATAAAATAAGCACTCCCACGTGGAAGTGGGCCCATTTACAATGGACGTAGTGTACGAAGTGACGTGGCAACCCAAAATCTGAAAGATTTGGATGTCTGCGCTTAGGTATGTGAAGCGATAACAATGTCATGGCCAAAAAAATAAAAAATAAAAAAAGTGATGACGATGAAAAGAGAGAGGAGAAAATATTAGTAATATATTGATAGATTATTAAATTTTAATTTTTTAAAATTAAAATTAAAATATTATATATTAATAATTAAATTTAATAATATATTAATATTTTATTATATTAAGAATGTATGATAATCATTTTTTAATAGTTAACGGTTTTAAATCTTATTCAATTAAAAAATTCAAGCTTAAAATACTTTGTTAGGCTTCAAAGTTTCATTTAATCTTTAATTAAATTTTTATAATTTAAAATTTTAAAGTAAACTTTTATGCTTAATTTTTAAATTTAATTATATTTCTTATTATTTTTTAACAATTTAAATTTTATTTCATACAAGTAATTGCTAAATTAGTTAATTATTAATAGTTAATAAACTAATTAATAATAAATAAATTAGTTAAGAGTTAATACCTAGTAAGCTACCTAATTATCTAAGAAGTATTGCACAAAAGTAACTATTAAATTAATTAAAATTATAAAATAATATAAAAGGATATATTAGCAAAAATAGATGTATAAATTTATATAATTTATATTTATTTAAAGGTCAAATCATATTAATGTAATTAATATATTTAAAATAAAAATATATAATTTAATATTTAATTAATTATATTTAATGAACTTACACATATATATTTACTTACATAATTTTTATTTTATTATTTTTAATAAAAATATAATTAATTATATTTATTACTTAATAAATTCATAAAAATAAGGATAAATTTTTAAAAAAATTTAAAGATATAGCAACTTATAAGTTATAAACTACTTATTAAATTAAAATATATTTTTTTAATAAGTTAGTGCACAAAAATATCTCTAAAAATTAGCTTTTAATCTATAAAGTAAGTCAATAAATTATAAATTAACTTATTTATTATAAAAATGATAGTCTAGATAAATAATGATTTATTAGTATTTTTTGAAATAAGTAACAAATGTTTTATTCTTTTTAAAAAAAATTAAATAATTTCATAAAATAACTTTTTGCTTTAAGTTATTTATGATTTAAATATAAATAAAAATTATTTAGTTATTTTACGTCAACAATCCTTAAATTATGTTTAAAGAGCATTGCCTATCTATATAGAGTGTTAATAAAATTTAACAAGAAAATAATACAAAGTATCTAATCAGAAATTATAAGTAAGTATAATGATTCAATTCAAAGCTTTTAAATTATAAGAACTAAATTAATGATTAAATGAAACTCTAAAGACCAATAAAGTAATTTAAGTAAAAATCAATTATCAAATTAATATTTATAGATTAAAATTTTTTATTGTCATTAAAATTTTTTATTTAATATTATTTTTAATAATATAACATATTTTATTTATCAATAATGTAAAATTTTTTTGTTGTACTTCAAATTTATACCCTTTTTGATTTTATGAGATTTAATTGCTTTATAAATTTTAATTATTTTATTTATATCATTTTTATTGAGTAAAAATAAAAATATGTATTATAACTTAAAGGGTAGGGTATTTTAAAATACATAATACATTTTACATGATAAATTACAATATTATAATCTTTAATAAAAAAATATTAATAGAGTAAGTAGTTATAAAATTAAAAAATATATTTTTATTTATTATCATTTATCAATATTGAAACCCTATTTTTTGCCATTAAAAACCGCAATATTTCAATTTAACCTTTGAACCATATCTGCCACGGAAGCACAATCCGTAATCCAATCCAAATCCAAATATACAAATAATTCTCTTCGGCTTCCATAAGTGAAGGACCCACATCAAACAATAAGGTTGGGACCAGTCAAATCTTGACTGAACATTTGAACCTAATTTTGCGGTGTGCCAACAGTCAATTTTTTTTTTTTTTGGGGGGGGGGGGTGGGGCATTCCACGAATTGATTCATAAAAATTTATGGAAAAGACAGTTAAATTCTGAATGAGTTAATTTAGTCTATATTTGTAATTTAATCTATATATATATATATTTTAATTATATATTTAGAATTCGATTTATTTTAATAAAAACTAATTTTTAAATAGCATAATTTATCGAAGGCTGCGAATTGAAGCGGAGTAATTCAGTCGGTGAATTCTACGGATATAATTCTTTTCCTTCAACAAATGCACCATCTCAGCAGGGAATGTTAACTACTGTAGTATTCGTATTTCCTGCATAAGGGAAGCTCAATTTCAATATTTGTTAAACTCGACTTAGTTTTTTCTTCTTTCACACAATCCAATAGAATCAAATTCAAAAGAAATTCCAATATTTTATTTAAAAATATGATAAATTCATTCTTCATTATACAGTTGAGCGCGTTTATGGTGCATTAAGTGCACAAGGACACCACCAAAATAAAATATTTAAATTAATTTATTTGTACAATTAATTGTTATTAAATATAAGACAAATATCAGATGTAGTTTACAGTATAAAATGTTCAATTATAACTATTTTTAAAAACATCAACGAAACAAATTTTGTTTTATTATATATTTAAATTTTACTTTTAAATTAATTACCATTTTTATTCACCCAAGCTTTTTATAAATAACCAATTTTTTTTTCTTGGAAGGCAAGATTTTATACAAGATATTACTAAAACATATTATTAAATAAATTAACAAATAATTAATTATAACACTTTTTAATTTTATTTTAAAATTTTATGTACTAACATTTTAAATATTTTGAATTAGTTAATTATTATGTACTACATAAAATTAGTTTAAATAATTAGATGGACAAAAGTTAAAATCAAAATTGCAAATTTAAAATGAATAATGACTTTTTCGTATCATAAAATAGGTATCACTAAGATTTTATACTAAAAATATTTAAAAAATAAAATATAAAAAAGATAAATTATGATGAATATATCAATGAATATTTGGAGTATTTACATAAAATGATGAAATAGAAATTCGTATAACTCAGGAAAATAAAAACACACATGATTTGATGTACATATATAATGTATATAACAAATAATATACATATATATATTTAGTTCAAGATTTACATATAATAATATTCTTAACTATAGTTTTTATATTTTTAGTGATATATTATAGTCAAACATCATTATAAAATTAATCTTGGCTAATAAATATTGAAAAATTTTACTTGTAAATCAATGTGAAAATTTTGTAAAGGAGAGATAAACATTAAAAGATAAGATATAATATATGTAATTAATAATCAACACTCTGCCAATTCAAAAAGGACATTATTCAAATTTAAATTTATGGGAGCCAATATTAAAATTTAAGGAAGATAAATTATATACTTATATATTTTATTCATAATGCATTTTATTTTATTTTTTATAACGTGCATTGTTAACCAAGTCACATGGCTGAGATAGAATTGTTGGGTGAATATTATTTTTTGAAGAATGTAGCATTACAATAATGTTATTTCTATTTTTTATTTTCTCATTTAAATTCTTTTAAAATATTATATTTCACTCAAAAAACCAAAATTTTCACTGGGAAATATGAAAATTTTATATCAAAATACATTTGATATGTTTCATTAAAAATATTTTTTATAAAAATATTATTTATATGTATTTAATAAAAATGATATATATATTTTTAATTTGTAATTAAAAAATAATATTTAAAATTATGATAATAAAAAATATTTTTTAAAATGAAAAAATATTTCTTTAAAATTCTTTATATATAATATTCAATAAATTGTGTTTTAGTTTTAATATTTTATAATTATATTTTAATAAAACTATTTTTCACCAAAAACGCGGGAGACGTTTTCGGCAGCATTGACATCATTATTGGATCCCAAACAAGTAGCAGAAGGTACCGTACGCTATCAGGCCGAAGATGATGGTTCCCTAATGGTGCTGGGAGCATGATCCAGCCTTGTGCGTCGCCTTTGTTTCCCCCCACAACAGTACTTTAGGCCTTAGCTGTAAAGTCAAGGTTAACAAAACAGCTCCACGGCATAGGGACAAGGGTGAAAAACCCAGGGGCGGCTCCATGTGTGACGGTACAGCAAAAAATTATGTATACAAATTTATAGTATATTTACAAAATAATTTAAATTATATTAAATAATAACTTTATTTTTAAATAAGGAATCATTTGATTCATATAGTAAATAATTTCTTGTAAGAAATTAAATTTTTTAGAAATATGAAATTATTGAGAAGTATTTAAAGTTATTTGATTGATATATAGGAAGTGATATTTCTTGAGAAATAATTTTTTATATTTTATTTAGTTTAACTTTGAATATCATAGGAAGTGTTAATAAAATTATTATTATATTTTAATATATTATAATATAAAATAATAAATTTTAATTATTATTATTAATTAAATTTAATAAAAATAATTTTATCATTATATTTATAAATAATATAAGATACAAAACTTATTTAGAGAAAAGGTAAGGAAACAACTTTCTATATTTTGTAAGAAATCCCTAATTTATAATATAATAACTAATTAAACAATTCATCTATTTTTTATTTCTATAAAACTAAAATTTCTCATACCATTTAAGCGAATCATATATGGTTAAAGGATATGGTTAACTCATATAAATAATTGTATTTATAAATAATATGGTTAAAGGATAAAATTATATATATATATATATATATATATATATATAATTATTATTTGAGAATAAAAGTATAGTTATAATTTTATATATTTCACATTTTATAAATATTTTATAATTTTAAAAACTAAATTAATAAATTTCTTTAATATTAAATCGAAAGTTTTGCTACCGTAAAACTTTAAATAGGAGAATTTATAAAATTAAAGAATTATAATTTTTACATAAAATCATGGGTTCAAGATATAAAAGTATTATATATTTTTTTAAAAATATTGCAATTCTTTTAAGTTCTTCTCGAATGAAAAATCATACTTATGATAGAAAAATATTTCAGTACTTTATAAAAAAAATATAGAAAAATCTTATAAAAAATTTTAACATTTTATGAAAAAGATGAATAAAGTTATATTGATACTTTCCTTTTTTCATGGAGTATAAAAATAAATTTCTTCAGTTTAAAATTGAAGTATTCAATACACCACTCATCTAAAATATGTAACAATTTATCCGCATAAAATAAGAAATCAAATTTATTACTTAAATTTCAAATTAACTCAGCTGATTTTATTTTCTAAAATTTCAAGTAATATTTTATGTATATATTTAAAATATAATTTAATATTGACATTCTTCTTTTATAATAAGAAGTCCGAGTATTGTACTTTTAATTATCTATTCTATTATTTGATTTTTAAAAATTGAAAAGAAGTCTGTATATTTTTATGTAAGTATACTGCTAATATGCTATTAAATAAAATTGAAGAACCTCTTCTTCCTATCATTTTTTATGAAATTAAAAATAATTTGTTTATTTAATTAGTAGGATTCATTGTGTTTAATAACTTATGTATCTTATTTTCAAATCCATTAATCATTATATATATGCACATGATTACCTATTTCTTTTGTTTTGGTATTTTTCACACAATAATTATTATATTTATTATTTAAATATTATAAATTATTTCGTCTAGAAAAATTTTGAATAGGGTGTGTATTTCATTTTATTTTATTTTTTCAACTTTGACCCTCCCAACTTTCCCTTATCACCTTGGCTAACCCCCTTCTAATTTTCTCTTGGCATGGGTATATTGTATAACTTCTCCATTTAGACACAATTTATGACACTCGAGGGCTTTTGGAACCCCAGGTAATGTGGATGCATGGCAATCATTTGATGTCTACTATGTCATCTCAACCATTGAAATTAAAAATTCAATTTAGTTAGTTTTAGGAAATTGTAAAGAAGACCCTTTTATTTTATAGTTAGTAGAATAACTTTAGAAGTAAGAAAGAATAGTGGAGGGTAGACAGCGGATGGCAGAGTGGCTAGAGATGACATGGACTTTGTAGAAGCTGCCGATATGAATGCCATCATTGTCAATGACATGATAACTCAAAGTGCTCTCATCAACATGAACCCAAATGTCGTCAACAAGAACAAATTTATGGCAAAGCAAGTCCATTAAGAGAGATGTTATCTCCTTCTTCTAAATCGATGAGATTATATTTACACAACGCCAATAACTTCAATGGATTCTTCTTTTCAGCTCCAAGCATTCTTAGGTTTTGTTTCAAAGGAGAATAGAGCTTCTTTGTTGCAGGTGTGGGAATCAAATTAGTTATGCTTACGATTTGCCATCTGAGTCGTGGGATGGCATTTTAGATTCCAGAGTCTACGATATCAAGCTAAGCACTTACAATCCTCATTCCATGAGAAACCCAGGATCTAATTTTCTTCATTTGATTCTTAGCATCATTCAATAGCCCTGCCCTGGAAAGCTCAAGTAAATTAGTTGTAAAGTCAAATTTTTTTGACATCATTCTATACGGTGTCCTTGTCAGAAGGATGTCAGATCCATAGATGGACAAAATGATAGTAGATTCCATCATTAGTTGAAAAGCTTCGATTAATACATGAAACTTGTAGAAAACAAATTAAACTTGTAGAAGATTAAACTCATTTTTGCAATTTTCTATAATTTTCTACAATTTTCTTCTTGTTTGGGAATGCGGTGGCATGGGTTTTTCCTTCTTGATTTAGAAGACGACGGAGGGGTTAAATTGTTGTAGTTGAAGGGTGGAAGGCATTATACCTAACTTTATGATCTTTTTCTTCTCGTTCTGGTTGGAGAAGATTAAATTTATTTTTATAATTTTTTTGTAATTTTTTTTATTCTAGAAGGCGGTGGCATGGGTTTTTTCTACAATTTTTCCAATAATACTGTCAAATTTAAACTCATTTTTGGATTGTAGCTCATGCACGTGACAATTTTAAAGATTGTCACATGTCCTGAGTTTCAAAACCCACATTTCCCCAAAGATACCATAGCCTTCCCCACTTATAAAAGGATTAAAGAAGAATGCTTTATAAAGTAGATTTTTCACTTAGACATCTTAACAACCCAAATATTCAGATAGATGATTCATATATTTTAATTTGGTTATTTTTCTTCTTTTTTTTACTTATGAAAAATATTCGTACTTTTTTAAAAAACTAAAAAGAAAAATTTTAAGCAATTAATGTGGTTAGTGTCAACTTTTTCTTTAAAAATTAATAGAAGAGTACTCTATATTCATTTTAAAACATAATTACTGTTTAAAAAATAAACATGTTACTACAGTTTCACTAAAATGCTAATAGTACCAAAAAAATTTATACTTCATTGATTACAATTGACATCTTTTTATATTAAATTAACAAACTCTAAATTAAAATAATGATTTCATTCTATCAACCATATTAACGGTAGAAATCTTAATATTCGGATGTGTGTTATAAGAATTTCTCAATAAGAAAATAGAGGTACACTTACATGTATACAGTTGAAATAAAAAGTTCGCATGACTTTTTTTTTTTTTTTTTCGTCTGATTTTGAATTTAGTTTTTAAACTTTTTCTACATTTAAATTTGAAATACTCTCTCACAATTGAACCAAAAGATTACTCTTACTATAAAGCATTAAAATTAAAAAAAATTAATGAAATAAAGTACAGAAAAAAATTAAATATACATGTTTTAATGCATACATGATTACAGTTTTTTCCTTAAATTTTAATAAACTGTTTAATATGTTTTTATAAAAGTATGATATTTTTATGCCTCGAAATAGGCTTGTAAAATCTTGTATTATATTGCATAACCATTCTGTAGGGAATTATAATTTTGATAAAAATAAAATTTATTTTTAAAACATAACTTATTTTGTGTATATTAACCTCTTTTCATGATCACTTCCGTACTTGTTCAAAAAGCCATCTTTTCACTTCAAGAAATTAAAAAAATAAATTATTGTTATTAATTTTTTATTATAACATATCTTATACCAATAATAATTTTTTGTAATAAATAAATTTGTACAAAATTTAATACATTATAATAAATATTTTATCATTATTATTAGAAGATGATAATTATTCTTTTTTTAAAAAAAATCTTTTAAATATGTACAGAAAGGCATAATAAATCGTTACTAATTAAAAGTTTTTTTAAAAAAAATGCTTGCATTGTTAAGCAATATAATTAAATGAGAATAGTTGAAAACAAAATTTTATTATGAAATTAAAAATAATTGGCTATTATAGTTAATGAAAAAATTAAGAATATAATTATATGAAAATTTAAATTTGATTCATCATATAATTCAATTTTATATTGTTATTCATCCATATATCATTATGTCAATAAGAAATTCTTAAAATTCATTTATTAATATTAAAATTTCTTAATTATTATTGCTTTTGTAATGATATGACTTCTTTTCACTTATTGATAATATAAAATATTTTATATTGATAATGGATGAAATTTAAATTTGTTATAGATTTAAATTTAATTTATTATTAATATAAATCAACTTTATATATACTATCATCTATTCATTCTTGTCATGTTAATGAAAATTTGTTAAAACTTCTTCATTATTATAAAAAATACTTAATTATTATTTTTTAATGATGTATCTTCTTTTCATTTATTCATAATATAAAATATTTTATGTGATAATAAATAAAATTTAAACCCACCACCCAATTACTATGAACATATAGAAGGCCACTAAAATATAATTTTTTTGTAAAAAAATTGGATAAAATTATATAGGATCAATTTTTAAATACCAAATTATTTAACAATTCTCATATTATTAGTTGTCAAGAAAACTGTTTTGGAAGAGAAAGAAATTGTAAGAATTTAGATCCATTCATAAATAAAGATTATAGTACTTAAATTAAATAAAAACTTATATATCCTTAAATACTTAAAAATGTCAATATAATATTTAATTAAAAAATGGTAAAAGTGTACATCAAATCTACGAACCTTTTTATACAGTAAATTACACCCAAAAAAATTCCTTTATAACAAGAAAATAGATTTTGAAATGCACACTTTTGGGTGCATTTTAATGACTTTGGAGGTGGGTTTGAAATTTTTAGGAATACGATGAAATATAAGTTGTTAAATAAAATTATTAGTAATTTTATTTATTTATTGATAATTTTATCTAATTATTTATATTTTATCACATTTTTATAAGTTTTGAATTTATAAAAGTATCATAAAATTTTTCAAATTTCAAACTTATAAAAATATGATAAGATATAAATCATTAAATGAACTTACTTATTTAATAATTTTAATTATCCAATAATTTATAATCTACTACAATTTTTATGCACTTCAAACCCGCGGGTACTTTAAAATTTCCTGCACTTTCGTTTTTCAACATTTGACCCCTACAAGAAAATGGAAATTCATAGCCCCTACTCTTCCCGCCTAGTCTGGGGGACGTACTTTCTAGTTTCTGGTTGGGCGGTGGAATGACGCCGTGGGAGCGGACCCCACAGCAGATATACACATATGATTCAGTTCTCTTCATCCAATGGTTGATCGACACGTGGAAAGCATTCACCGACCACCTCGTATCGAATGGCCATGCGTTCATCGATGTGACGAGGATTTTGCTTCCCTTGGAAATGATATGAGTGTGTGGAGTGGACAAGTGGATGGATGATGGCATCATTGACGGAGTGGAAATAATGCAACTTTAGTTTGACACTTTTTTTTTAATTTCAATGCAAAATAATTGTTATATTTATTTCTTAAATTTATAATCTTAATTAAAAAAACAGTGAAGATCCATATTCAGAATTATTGAATTTAGATTAGATTGTAATATTTTATTTTTTATGTGATAATGGCAAATTCCGTTCAAAGTATAATAGAATTTGAATTTTCAACTTTTTCTCCCTATGTTTTTTTAGATATTTTTTCCCTTATTGATAAGAAATAAAACTAAAATATGTGGTTGTAGTAAAATCTTAATTTTACCGGTAGATGTTAATGGTGCAAATACTTAATATTACGTTGGAAATTTCATTTTTATCAAATTTAAAATTTAAATTCAAAATTTTATAAGTATATATTAAATTAATTATTACTTTTGTTATTATAAAAAATTAAAAATATGATGAAAAAGAAAAAAAAAATCCTAATCCTATGAGATGGGGTTGATTTTCAATAGCCGCCTTCGACGACACGTAGGATGGATTCTTCTGCCTAGAATGATGAAAGCAATAAAACTCCACCAAGCCATCGAGCTCATGGGAAATCTGCAATCAAGTATATATATGACAGTCCAAATCGAAATTATTTTATGAGTATAACCAGTGGTTTATAACTTGAAATGAAGGGTATCGCTGTCCCTGTCATGCAAGGGGCTTAAATTTAGAGATGTGATTTTTTGTTTTATTGAATGAGATTGTGTCTCAATACATAATTTCACCATGTAAAAAATTAAATTTTATTTAATTAATTTGTTGAAATTGTTATTAATTAAAATAAAAATTCGTTGAATTTCTTTAGTTAAATTAATTTTTATAACAATGGAAATAACAAATTATTTAACACAAACGTAAAATTATTTTAACCTTAATCATTACATGCACTATCTAATAATTATCATTATTTCTCTCTTTTCTCACATAAGAAGATTCTTCTTCAGGGATAGAGGGTGGGACGATAACTAGGAGGGGCCAAAATAATGTTGATTAAAATATAACAAATTTAATAATAATAATTAAGGTTTAAAATACTTATACAAAGTATAAATTAAAAATATGTAAAAATGTAATAATAAATATTTTAAATAAGAATTTATGACTTATATTATTTCTATTCAAAAAATCACTTGTAACTATTTATATTTGTAAATTAATAAGAATTGGAAGATTTATTTCCTCTTATATTTGACTTATTTTTATTAATTTGATTACTATCAGATTAATCCTTGATAAGTTCAAATGTCCATGAAAAAGTTGAAGTTCTTTTCATTTGAAAAATGATAGGCCGAATAAAAGCTTTGTGTTCCAAGGATTACCAATATAATTTGAAAGGAAATTTAATCGGTTAAAAGCCATTTTTATCGATACCTACAGAAATTATGGTATGAGTAATATGTCCACAAAAAAAGTTTAAAATACTTTATAAACTAGACTGTTTATATTAAAAACAATTTAACTATTTTTTTATCTTTAAAGTATACTAATATCTGACTCGAAAATTTTTATATACCAATTTTTAAATATCTATTCTATAAACACGACTCATATAAATGCAAATTAAAGTTATTGTGCATAAAATTATGAAATTTAAGTTGAATAACTAGAATTTCTCTATTTTTCAAAATATTTATTATATACAAACTCAATATTTTCTCAAATTTTAGAGGGCTATGGCCCCCTAAGTTTAATGACCCACTGCCACTGCTCTTCTCATTTAATATTTAATATGTTATATATATCATTATTATTAAAAAAATAATTACATGTCATTTAAAAGGAATATTAATATATATATATATATATATTGAAATGATGGAATTTTTTAAAATATGATGAACATTTAAATATTAGTTCTTAAAAAATATCTATATATATTATTCTCATGAGATTTTAGATGGTAGATTCTAAAATAACTGATATCCAAAGTCATGAGAGCGATGATACTTTTTTAAATATGAAGAAACTTTAGATTTAGACATTAGTTCTTAAAAATCAACATATCTTATTCTTTTGAGATTTTAAACATTGATTTCTAAAATAACCAATATTTAAAATCATGAAAGTAATGAGTTTTTTGAAAATATAAATAAACTTTAATTGTTGATTTTTATTGAAAATCAACTGATTTTCTTCCCACAAAACTTTAGACATTAATTCTTAAAATAACTGAATGAGAATAGTGACATTTTTAAATATTTGAAGAAACTTTAAACGGTAGTTCTTAAAAAAAAAAGAAATCAACACATTTTCATCCTACGAAACTTTAGACACTAGTTCCAAAAATAACCGACATCTAAATTCATAAAAGTAATGACATTTTTGCACTACAAATAAATTCAATTTATTTATCTTTTCTCATATCACTCTTACTTTTCTTCTTATGTATTTTCAAACTCAACCTTGGTCTTTGTTCGATTATCTCTATAGAATCCTAGATTTCAATCTATCATTCATAACCATTAGTGAGCTATGGATATTTCTTTAATTAACATCTAGCATGAAGAAAATACATTGTACCAAGCTATTAGTTTGAAACATAAGATGTTCTTTTCTTACTTTATTTTTTAGATATTTGCCTTTTCCATTTTTTCCCTAATATTTTTATAAGATTTCCTATTTATTTTTTCTTTATATAACTTTTAAAGTCACACTTGAGTTTTGCATTCCTATTATATATTTAAAAGTGAAAAAGTCCATCAAAATCCCCACTTTTTACAATTCTAGTAGGCTAAACTATCTTTGACAATTTACAAATGAATAGATCTTGAAAAATTATATGAAAATACAAAAATCATCCTAGATGGACAATCGAGTATAAAATTGTGGCCTTTTAAAGTTTTTAACTCAAAATATATGTTTTTGGCAAAATGTTAGATGTATTCAATTTTTACTATAAATACTTTGATAGGGAAGTCAAAAATTAATGTTAAAAAATATTATATAAACATTTCATACTAGCTTTCCATTGATGTGTTTTTTTTAAATGTTCGTCATATATTTACATTTCTACAATAATAGTAATAATAGTTAGTATGTGTGTGTCTATGTGTCTATGTTTATGTCTGTGTGTCTGTAGTATGTATGTGTATATGGAAGGTATGTGTGTATTTATTTATATTAGATTTACCAATAATAAATTTTATCCATCACTAAGTACTTGAACATGTTTGGTGCAAAAGCTTCCAAAAACATGTTCAAAAGCCTCTAAAGTTAAGTTTAGTTTAACAAATAAGTTAGGTATTTCTTATTGATATCAGTAAGTTATAAGCTAGTTCTTAGACATGTTTAATGCATTAGTTTATTAGGAAAATGTCATGACCCTCTTCAGGTTATGATTGGGATGGAATTGGTCCACTAGTTTCTAACAACCTTCCTACACTAAAACATGACTTAAACAACCTAGATCAAGTGTAAAGTAATTACTAATATGCTTCTAATCATATTGTGAAATATCACTATTTAACTTAATCAATTTTAATTCAAAAGGGAAGTTAGATTTACTTATAATTTATATTTTCTATTTGATGATAAATAGGTGTAGCCAACACTTATGCCAAAAATGTATAACATTTATATAATCTATCCTAATCTAAAGCCTTTATAAACCAAGGCCCTTCAAGGAATAGTTTATTAGTTAAATATAATTACATTCAAAATATTTATTTTCTATCCAAATCGATTGATGATGGTTTCACAAATTTATCCTTGTTGTGGTGGTGGTGCATTTACTTGAGAGTCTTGCAAAATAAATATGGAACAGTAAGTTCATGGCTTAATGAGCAAATATTCTAAACAAAAAAAGAATATATAGTAAACTAAGTATTACTACCAAATTACTCCCTCTTTAACCTATCTTATAATTTGGATAATTCAATAATTCAACACATTAGTGTCATGTATCTAGTACACAAGCAAATGCTAATAATTTCTACCATTCCATATTTAAATCATATCATATCACCATTATTTAGCATGATACATAAAATGAAAGAAAATAAACCTTATTGTATCTCTCATCCATTCTTATCTCTCACTAGTCCATCCTTATCCTAGCCTTTTTGTCATCCTTATACTTGATGATCAATTCTGAATCCAGTGAATAGTCATGAGTAGAAATCAATTACCCTAACATATTCCTTATTTCAATTTACAAGAATTGTAATCAAATTTCACTAAAATTTTATGTCACAATCACTATACATGCATTTTAAAATAGTTAAAATCCCTATTACAATACTCTCAGTTTATTTAGTATATAAACATACCATAAATAATCAATTATATTTGGTCATGCAATTAAAACATAAAATTTGGTTAGATAAATTGATTCATGACCTTTATTAACCTTTTGTAAGTCCTAAATTGATTTAGGAATCAATTCATGTCATTTATTTTGATTCTGGAAGGCCTAAATTGATTTAGTACAAGGTTGTTAGTCTCTAATCCTCACTAAATCAATTAAGCTCCTTTGAGTATTAATTCTATAAGAGATGAATCAATTCATGAATTAATTCATCATTTACTTTTTTGGGATTTTATGCCTAATAAATCAATTCATTTATGAACTTCTACACTTCTATAGAAAAATTACTATTCATACATGAAATTATTTATTCTAAATTCATCTTTTAAGCTAATACAAGTCACATAAGCACCTTAAAATAGAAAACAACATCAAATATAACAATTGCATCAAGTAACTAACCTTATACATCACTTTACATTAATTTTCACCAAATCAAAGCACATATAAATAAACCTAATTTGTTTATGACATAAAATTTTTGATTCATGTAAGATAGAGTAGAATGTTTACTCGCAATGTATAGAGGAGACAATTGATAATTTGAATGAAGAGTAAGTTACTCCTAAAAATTGCAAAAAAACCCAAATTTTGAGATTAAGGCTTCAAGCCTTATCCAATCCCATAAACAATCAAAAGAAGAAATAAAAACAAATTATAACAAGATTGGAGTAAGAGATCTTTACCTTGGTTAAATTAAACATAAAAGGAGATAAAGGTAAATATTAAAATTTATTTCCAATAAAGAAGGGGAGAATGAAGATGATGATGCTAGGGAAATAAGGAAATGGAGCTATTAAGGGTAAAATAGGAAACTGTTATACCCCTTAAGAACATTTAAAAATAATTACAAATATTTTACTTGGAAAATAGATGCTTAATTATTAAGGTTAAATATAAAAGTAACATTCTACATAGGAAATGACAAAAATTTGTTTTAACAAAATATGAGATAAAAGTTCGTTATGGAATGAAGTATTTAAATGTTAAAGCGTGATTAGAGTTAAGCAAGTGTGTATAAAGGAGATTTAGGACATATTCAAAATTTGTCGTAAGCTCTTTTATCCATTTTAACTTTTGTTACCTAACTCATTATTCCCTATTTTTCAAACAATTCCAACTCTTACTAGTCATTCTCCTTATCATCTATCTCTTTTCTTTCTCTTATCTCTAGTCTAAGGCACCAACCCTGATAAATTGCATTTTATCCTCAATTTATTAATGGCAAGTTCTTAAAACATTAAATTCTTGGATGATTGCTTTTATTTTTCTTGTATATTAATAAAGATTAAAAGTTTTGCTCTAAATTAGGATTTTGAGCCCTAACCTAAACTTTTAATGATTTTACTTAATTAGGAGTAAGCCAACCTTAATTACCCTTTCTATCTATTTCCTCAATACTAGATAAGTAAACATTGTAGTTAAATTTGTTTGATCTTGTATGATTTGCTTATGAGAAGTTACAGTTTCAATGCTTGAAACCAATCTTGAGAATCTTACATTATATAGGTATTAATCTTGATTTTCTTGATGAAAATGATGAGTACTATGAGAAAATTACATTATTTGATGATTAAATTTCCAATGGTGGCTTACAAGATGAGAATTTAATGTTAAATGCATGAATGAATAGTACATTTCATGAAAATCTACAAACACCTAGGTGATAGTCAACTTTGTGCCCAAGAACCTGCTTCTTAGGCAAACATAGTCAATTACATAATTGATTATAAATTACTCTCTGATCTCTTGTAATTAACTACATAGTTAATTAGAACTCTACAAAGTTACTCTTGAAAAGCTTATAGCTAACTATATAATCAACTATAAGTTAGCAAATTTGCTCTCAACTAGTTAGTAATTGACTACATAGTTGACTATGCCCTAATTTTTAGAGTTCATAATCGATTATATAATTAATTATGAATTTATCCTATTTCTCTTTGGATCTTTATAGTCAAATATGTAGTCAACTATACACTATTTTTAAGGAAAAGCATAGTCAACTACGTAGTCGACTATTCTTAAAGATATAAGTAGCTTTATGAATAATTGTTATAAAGTAAATGATGTGAAATCAAAACTTTCAAAGCTAAGGAAGAAGCCATGGAAAATTATGATGTAAATTGAAACATAAATTCTTGATATACATTGAGTTGAGCTATGGCATTGAATGTGAGAAAATGTGATTAGGGTGAATTAATGATATGTGTGTGATTGAAAAATCAGATTTGGAAATCATATGTGAAATGATAAAGCAGATTCTAAAGGGATAAAGTTGAGTTTATGAAAGGATAAGGATAACCAGGAGGCATAAGGAGGTTCATTTGTGTTTTTTTTACCTAATTTTGATAATAAAATGTTTTCTTATTTGATCCAATTCCAATATGAATGCATCTTACATATAATATTTTGTATACTATTATTTTTGTTATTATGATTTACAAGATTTAATTTGCATAAGAAGGAGGGTATTATAGTTAGTTTAGTTATACAACTATAGATTTTCACTTTAAGTTAGTTATTTTAAGGTTTTAATGTTAGTTCCCACTTGACGTATATAAGAAAATCATTGTGAATTTGGTACATTTAACATTGGTTTCTTAACTAATGTTAAATGCTATAACAATGTCAATTTTTCACAAGAAAACTAATATGTTTAGTTATAGCATATTATTAAATAATTAAAATATGACATCAAATTTTTGATGTAGTAACAAATATTGATAATTGATTTTCCATGATATAAATTTTATTTAAAATGTTAGTTTTATTTAAACAATTGATATTGCATATGTAATATGATGATGGATTTATAAATTAACTAATGTTATTTCCTTTTTCTTTTAAATCCTGGATAATTCTTCTGAACTCCATTACCCTTAGAGTGATATCCAAGACTAATTATAGAATTGAGTAACTTATATTACTATAGAAACAATAACAATAATATTCAAGCTCTATCTCAATATCTTTGTTGTCAAAACTAATATTCTAAATACATTAAGTTAGAAAAAGAT
This sequence comes from Sindora glabra, assembly GCA_020226215.1. Taxonomy (NCBI): domain Eukaryota; kingdom Viridiplantae; phylum Streptophyta; class Magnoliopsida; order Fabales; family Fabaceae; genus Sindora; species Sindora glabra. Next base: position 61,347,185 of record CM035227.1, read on the forward strand.
AAAGAATGATACATTTATTTGGATTTGAAGAGTAGATGACATGTAATTGATGCAAAATTAAAAATATTAATGTCTAATAAATAACTTATGTGAAATGTTTTCTAAATTTCTTTTTAATAATTTTCGGCTTCCTTGTGAAAATGTTTATAATCAAAATTGAATAAACTCAGCATCTAGCATAACAATATGTATTTTGAATTAAAATTTTTGAAAGGTTATAACTTTATACTTGGTTTCCTTTCCCAAAATCCTAAAAAATGGCCTTTTTCATCAACTGTCTCCATTTTTTTGTCATTGTTCAATTATCTCAATTTCAATTATAAAATTTTATTAAATACATGATAGGCATCTAACATTCAAATATAACCTTAGAAGTTATATAAGGGAAACATAAACAAAATTCTTTTAAAAAAACATATGTAAAAAATTATAGAAATAAAAAAAGATGAAGATTTGAGAGAAATAGAAGAAAGAAAATATACCTTTTATGTTTTTGAACTAGTGTGACATTTACTTTGTACTTAAAATTAGTTGAACAAGTATTGGTAACTCACTAATGTGTAATGAAGGATGAAGGAACATATATAATTTTATAGAGGAAGCTAGCCAGAGATAGAGATTAAGCTTAAAAACAAATAAGAAGAAGAGTAAGAATAATAATAAGAAAAAAAATATGATGTACTTATTTATAGTACCAAAATATTACTATGTCAAGGTTTTTTACTACACTTCAATATCTTTAGACATCAATTATTTCTAAAATCAATGTCTTAAATTTCCTTAGTTTTTCAACAACCTTTAAATGTTATATATTATAATATTAGTTAAGTAAAAAATTGATGTTTTGAGTTTTCTCATAATTTTAAAGATGTCATCGCATCCAAATAAATGTTAGTTAATTCTAAAATCTATATCTTAAATTTTCTCATTTTCGTAATAAATTTCAAATGTGATAGATTATCATATCTGTTAAGTAAAAAATTAATTATTTTAAGTTTCTTAATAAGTGCAAAAATGTCACTATATTTAAATAGACATTTGTCATTATATTTAAATAGACATTTGTTAATTTAGACATTTAAAATAGGTGCCATAAAGTTAGAATTGTCCATTCACTAATGTTACATTTTTTTCTTAAATAGTGATTTTATTATTAATGTTACTATTTTATTTCAAATTTTAATTAATACTAATCATTTTTTTGTTTTAATTGTATTTCATCATGGCTAAGAGTTTTGATAATTGAAACTTCTTTGAGTCTTGACCATAAGCAATAAGGAGAGATTGAATCATATGGGTCTTATATATACTCAAGTACACTATAATGGTATAATTTTTCTTTTAGGTATATGTGAATTTAAATAATATATGTTTCTAATAAGAAACATGTTAATGAGAATTTAAGTAAATTTATATTGATTTTTAAATTTACATTTATTAATTTTAGTTTAATAATGACATAAATCTCCAAAGTAAATGAATATTTTAAGTCTTTTATGTATTATACATTAAACTACTTTAACAATGATTAAGTAAGCTTGTAATTATATGTTTGAGGGTATTAAAATGAAATGAATTTATGATCTTGAGATCTAGTAAGATGCATGTTTATTGTCTCTTGTTAGTTAGATTGCATGCATCCATCTTAGTTGAGTGTGCAAGACTTTTGGGCAATATATATCTTTGTAAAAGATAATTTATATAAAAATAATGTTGTCAAATTGATTACATAATTAGGGTTTGTACTTTTTTTAATCAAGTTACAAGAAAGCTTTTGATTATTACATACAATAATCTACCTAAAGAGGGCCATTGTATGTTCTAATTAGAAAGAAATAAAGAATTTTAGAGTAAGCAATGTACTAGCTTAGGATATTTATCTACCTAAGGGGTATAAACTATTCAATGCATGTGTATTTCCTTCATGTTGTTCAAATGTTAGTATTTTTTTTTATGCATGGATATTTCTTGTATATTTGTTGCATTTCTAAAATTAGGAAGTTATGGATTATAGATAGATGTCTTCTAATCATATAAGTCTAGAATATGTTAAAGGGGTTAATAAGTTTATTAGATTTATTGTAAGCAAAGAGAAAGGAATATGGAAAGAACTCATTAGGTGTCCTTATAATAATTATATATGTATTTGGTTACTAAATCTTACAAGGATAAGAAAGCATATGTTTTTAAATAGCATTGATTAGGGGCATACATGATAAATATGGCATAGGAAAAGTGAGTTATCTAGTTTATCTTATGCCTATGAAGCCAAGAAAATTCATAAAGATAATGATATAGATGTGAAAGTAAATGATCAATTAGAAGACATGATATATGATGTTAAAGATAATTTCACTAAGAATTGCATGTCCTTCATAACTTATTGAGTGACACAGAGAAGCCTTTATATCCAAGTTGTATCAAATTTACATGGTTATTTATTATGTTGTGATTATTTAACTTGAAGGTAGGGAATGGTTTGGATGATAAGAACTTCATAAGATTACTGCAACTATTGAAAGAAATTCTTCCTGGATATAATAAGCCACTAGATTATATTTATAAGGTCAGGAAAGTCATGAGCCTAATAGGTATATAGTATAAAAAGATACATGCTTGCCTTAATGATTGTATACTACATCATAAAGAGAATAAAATTTTAAAGGAATGTCCAAAATATTAGGCACTATGTTACAAATTGAGAAAAGATGATAGCATAAATAGTAAAAAGGTTTCGACTAAGGCGTTGTGGTATCTTACAATAATGTCAAGGTTTAAACAAACATTTGCGAACATAATGGATGTTAAGAACTTAGTATGGCATATGGACTAGACACCATCTAATTGCAAGCTTTGACATCTAGTTGATACTCCTCAATGATAGATAGTTGATACATTATTCCTTGTATTTGGTCAAAAGCTAAGAAACCATCAGCCGGCACTTTGAACTAATGGAATGAACTCTCATAGTAATATAAGTAGTAACTTTAGCATATGATTTATTATGTTGGTGATCTATAGTCTAATTCCTCGGTTGTGCATAAAATACAAGTACATCATGTTATCTTTATTGATTTTGAACCTTAAACGATTAGAAAATGATATAGATGTCTTTTTAGCTTCACTTATTGAAGAACTTAAGATGATACGGGAAGAAGGTGTCTCGGTCTTTGATGCATATCATTAAAAGTCTTTCATTTTACGTGTTATACTCTTTTTCACTATTAATGACTTCCTAATATACCTTAACTTGTTTAGCAATAATATTAAAGGCATAAAATATGCCCTATTTTTGAAAATGATACTTGTTTTTCTTAATTAAAGTAAGAGAAGTAAATGATGTATATCAATTATTAAATATTTTTACCTTATGGCCATTGATATTGCAAACTAAGGAAGGTTTTCAATGGGAAACTGAAAAAAGCATTAGTTTTAAATCCTTTAATTGAAGATTAAGTTTATGAAAGAGTATAATTAAATATTCAAAAGTATTCCTCATTTTATTACTGATAACTAACTAATGCATTTGATTTATTAATTAGGCATTATTAAAAATTTCAAGTTTATGAACATGTTAAAAATGTCAATGTCATTTATTTGCAAAACTTAAAAGCCCACATGTGGGGAGATCTAATGAAAGAAGAAGCCTACATTATTCGATCTTTCATACTAGAGAAAACAATCATAAGACACAACATTGATGTCATATACGTGGAGGAAAATATTTATGATAGTTTTGTTAGAACATTATTAGACATACTAAGAAAAAATAAGGATGAGTCAAAGCTAGGTTGAACTTAATTGAAATGTCTATTTGGACAAAATTAGCATTAAAAAGAAACGATCAATGTATGTATCTTCTGCTAGCTTGCCATACCTTATCTAAAAAGGAGAAGATTACTTTATATGAATACCTACTTAAGAGAAATTTGAGCAATAAATCATAGTTTGCATTGATTATGAAAGTTTTGATACATGGTGGTTCTACTTTCATTTTTATGTATTCATATAGACGTATAGTTTATGTTTATTAATGATTTAGTATAGTTATTATGTATAAGTTTGTAAATATTATTTCTCTTTACTCATTTATACTTTCATTCTAAATAGAACAATGATAATTAAAATTATACAAATTTGTAGAATTATTTCTTTTTGCTCATTTGTAGGTTGTTTTTACTTTAAAATACTATAATTGCCATTTATATTACATAAATTAATAAAGAGAAGATATATCAAAGCAAATATAACTTTTTATATTAAATTGGTTTAAAAATAACTTTCTTTTTATAATTATAATTTTTACTTAGATATATTGCAAAATTTATATGAACATAGTTCACATTATTAAAGTGTTAGTTAACAATTCTTATAATGTCAATTGTTTATATAATAGAAATTAGAAGATAATAAAAAAGTCTCTATTGAGAAAATGGAAAACATAACTGATAATTAATATGATGACATTTCCTCTAAAGCTAAAAAAATGGTATTTATGAAGAAGTTTAAATAAATGGAATTAAAGATGACTAAATAAATAACATTCATGAAAAGTCTAATAAATAAAAACTAAAGAAAAATGAATGGCATTTATAAAGTTGAGGAACGTATAATATCTTTTTTTTTGTGATAACCATCATTTAAATCTATTTCAATTATCGTTATAGTTTACCAATAGTTTACATGTCATTTTATTACTTCACCAACATCTTAAGGTATCATAATCGTCATATAATCAAACATATGATGTTAGTTTTTAATTAATAACTAACATTTAATAATTTTCTTTTAGCCTATAAATAGAACTCTCCCATCCCATTTGTAAGTAATTAATGATCTATCAAGATAACCTTCCTTTTTAAAAAAAGAGAGCTTCTTAGTTAGGAGTTGTAGATATTAATATTTAGCATTACTGGGACTATTTGGAGAGTCCAAGGATTTTTTAAAGTTTTTTAATAGGGACTTGCACTTACATTTTGGTCATGAATATAGGAATTTTAAAAGGCATGGGAGGAATTTAGATAAGAATCCTTCCAAATGCTTTGTAAAAACCATATGCTCATTGTTGAAAATGTCGATACAAGTCCTTAGAAGGAACCTTAAGATATTCTTGTATTTTCTTAATAGCCTAGGTAAGGTTAATACTATGAACTACACTCTTCATCTTAGAATCCTTCTCCGTTGATCGATTATAAAAGCCAATGCAATTAGAAGGTTAAGGAATTGATTAGATTTCCTTTCAAGAACTTGCACCCATACTTTTGTGATAATCACAAGAATTTTATAGAGCATTTGCAAGGAGATAGGATAAGAATCCTTCCAAGTTATTTATAGAATGTTTATGTTTGTCATTGAAATAAAGGTACAAGTCCCTTGATGGAACTTGGAAGGATTCCATCACTTTTTCAATATTAAATATTATGAGTAGACAAATTATGAGAGATTTTAGTTCTTTTTCAGAAGCCATCAAGTAATATGAAAGAATTATAAATAGAAAATAACCATTTTTCCCTTTAATTTGTGAAAGGATGCCATGTATGTTTATTGTAAATGAAAAGTTTGCTATTCATTGTAAATAACAATTTTTTTCATTGTTTATGTTCATGTACTAATATAAAAACAAATAAAATGGCAAAATCAATTTTTGTAATAAGTTATCCTTTTTTTCATATGTTTGCATTTATATTCAATTTATTATTATTTATGTCTATTTAATTGCATAAGAAAAATATCGTAAGATAAAAAAGAATTTTTATGTTACCAATTTCAATTAGAGTAAGTTCAATTAAAAATAGTATTTCATGAAATGATGTTAGTGGTCTTATAAGATTTAAACTTAATTTACATAATTGCTTCTTGTATATATATGCGATGTATATAAATCATCTTTTAGATTTGGGTTTGATATATATATTTATGATTTATATGTCAGTTGTTATCTACTATTGATCTAATGTATATGATGTGTATTTGGCTATTTTAGAATAATTTTGGAAAGGTTTTGTGATTATTTCAAAATAGTTATGCAAAAACTTGTAGAAGCAAAGAAATATATTTTTTAATATTATAATTTATGTTCTTGTTAGTAATTGATGTTAAACATTATTTTATGGGATGATAATGTTTTTTACTTAATCAATGTTTAATATAGGCTTAGATATTAGTTGTTTATGCTATTGACATGGAAACTTAGACTTTAGGCTTGAATTGAAAATTAGACTTTAGGTGTGAATTAAAAAATGAAAATATTAAAGTATAGCACAAGTTGAAAATGAAAATGCTAAAGTGTGACACCATTTGCAAATTTCATCTCGAAGCTTTTCTAAACCTAAAATTCTTTATCTAATGAGGTATGTTTTCCTTCTAATATCAAAATTCTTCTCTTTATTTTTGTGTCTTTTCCTATTAATTACTTTCCATGACTAAATCACTATTAGCCCATTATTAAGTATGTATGGATGTGCACTCTTGGAAAAATTTAAAATATAAAAGTAAGGATTTGTGAAGTTTTTGTATTTGTTCTAACAATTTTGTTTCTTTATTTCATAGTTGACCATATTTATTGCCTAGCTATCATTTTGATGTAGTTGTTAGAAGTTTCTACAGTAAGAAATTTAATCCCATTCATCTTCATTCATTTATTCATATGAAAATGTGAAATATCATACATCAATTTCCTTATAAATGCTTATTGCATATACATGTATTGTATTGAAAAGGCTTTTCTCAAGCACGTTTCACATATTAAGCAATAGGCATCAAGATAGATTTAAAGAAGCACCCACCTTTGATTGAGTTATTATATATAACCTTCACCATTTTTTATCTTTTTTTATTCAATTTATTTTTTAGATTTATTGAAATTAGGATTCTTTAAAATTGTAAAAGATGTTAGCTTTTATTTCTGATTAAGAATACAAGGGAAATAAGGATGATGAGAAAGCAAAGAATAGGGGATAGTGTTAGGGTTTAGGATAAGGAACTAAAGAATAAAGGTATAGGCTATTTGTCTTGCCACATCAATTATTAAATTAAACCATATGGTATTATAGAAATTTAACATTGATTATTTAAAAAAATAACATTTAATGTTATTTCCCATAACGATTGAAAATTAAATGACATTGATTGTTTTTGATAAAAATTTAACATAATTATTATATTTTATGACAATTTTAGAACCAATGTTAAAAGTGCAAATACAACGACACTCAATTAAAAATTAATTAATTGTTTATGTGTAATCCTTTAAACACCTAATGTTAATTAACTAATTTGTAATAGTGGTTTTAAGGATCCATAGGAATATTCTTCAAACATCAAAAGCCTTGTCTTAATGAAAGACCTAAAGTTAGCCTATTTGAAGTATCATGATTATTATGCTCTAATGCAATAATTATTACTAATGGCTATTTGATCAATCTTACTAAAACATGCTAGACACATTATTGTTAAACTTTATTTTGTTTTTAGTGCTATATGTAGTAAGATTTTTAACCTTAGGAAGTTAGATGACTTGTAAAGAGATGCTCTGGTTACATTATGTCAACTTGAGATATGCTTCCCATCTTTATTTTTTGACATCAAAATGCATCTAATTATCCATTTAGTAAAAGAGATAAAACTATGTGGGCTAATTTACTTGAGGTAGATGTACTTCTTTAAGCAATATATGAAAATCCTAAAAAGGTATATAAGGAATTAATATTGGCTAGAAGGATGTATTGTTGAAGGTTATATTATTACCGAGGTAGCCGAATTCTACAGTGATACTTATCAAATGTAGATCTCATCAAATTTCCAAAATCTGATCATAAGGGAAGAATTGTAGATAAAGGTACATTAAGTGCATAGGTGGTGAGGATACATCATGTAAGTCCATTTTTACTTCTTAAATAATAGTGATGAAGTTCAACTTTATGTAGACAAGCATATGATCTTTGTAAGAGGACAAAGTCATGGAAGGAATGATAAATGGATCTAAGTTAAATACAATTAATCATTCTTTTGTTAGTTCTAAAGCTAAGTTCATTATCGGATGGCACAAAGACTAAATGTTATTTTTAAGATCATCAGATTACTAGGATAGGAGCCATGTATGAAGCTTGTCTCTTATCATGGATATGACATCAATAGGTATTCTTTCTATATCAGACGTAAGATAATAGGAGCACTTTGTAAAATAGTAAGGTTACTTTAGTGACTTAAGTTATGCATGTATATAGCTCTAAAGACAGTAACATTGTCAATGCCAATATGTTATATTACAAAGTCATTAAAGATAGAGCTTGACTATGTCATAAATAAGGTATTTGTGTTTTGATATAAATGGGTTGAGAATAAAAATGGCATCTAGGTTCATGAGTTAGGATTCATGCTAGTGAATCTTAATAAGAAAGTTCATAAGGAAGAGCCATTTATAATGGTATCTCAAGTAAAATAAGTTTTCTATTTCATAAACCCATCATATTATATGTGGTATGTAACTCTATGAAGAAAAAGACAAATTATTAATGATGGGACAAAGAATACATAGGAGATAATATTAATGAGACTTCTCCTTTCTCTATAGGAATACCTCTAGTAAATAACAAAAGTGATGTGAAGGAGTTCTATGTATAAAAAGATTATGTTAAAAGGATATTAATTGAAGATCTTTCTAAACATGTTAGGAAAGATTAAAAGTAATTATGTTCATATTTTCCATGCACATATTTTATATATAATAGGTAGCATTTTTTAATTATTAATTAGTTTGTAATACTTGTTTATATATTCTAATCTTCTAATATGATGTTGGTTTTACATGTAACCTTAATTATCTTGGCATTCAATAGGTAGAATGATGTTTTCAACTTAACAAAGAACACATAATACCATTAAAGTTTAATGGTAAAAGTCAAGTAATAAATTTATCTTCATTAGAATTATATAGTATTAATGTTGCAACTTCTTTTGTTGTAGTAGGTTTCACAAAAGATTTTTAGCAATAGCTATATCATTTAAAGACAATATAACTTCCTTATTTAGCATTTAGAGGTACTATTTATAATTTTTGCAACATGTACTTATTTTATATGTCTTCAATTATTTAAACCCAATTAAATATATGAAATTGTTGCCCTTAGGTGCTTATTATATATGAGTTTTTTTAATTGTAGAGACATTGAGATAGGACTTGAATACTATTGCTTGTAAAATACTACTTGTATAAAAAATATGGTTGTTGGATTCTACAATTTGATTTGAATATTGCTACATGTGTAGTAAAGGATTATATAAGTTTTATTGGATTGAAAAAAAAGGTAAAATTTAAAGTATGAAAGAATATCAATTTTCAATGATAATTTACAAACCAACATCATTGTATGTTTTCCACTTCAATATTATCATTTTTAATGTCAATTATAAACCAATGTCTTATGTTGATGATTCAAAAATATCCAAGAACTAGATGCATCAATTTTCACATAAAAAACTAATATTATTACATTTATTCCATGCAGATTTTAAAAATCGATGTTGAATATGCCAAATATACAACAATGCTTATATATATATCAGGTAATAACCTACATCAAATGTGTTAAACAACTAACACTCATGAATTAATTCTGAGCTTCTAATAACTTTTAGTAGGTTTAGAATTGCTTCGTAAATTGATTTTAGGCTTTCAATAGTTCTTTAAAGGCATGGAATTGCTTTATGAATTAATTTTTGGACTTCTAATAACTCTTTAAAAGTAGAGAATCACCTAATGAATCAATTCTGCTTCCATAAGATGCAATTCAGATGCAAGGAATTGCTTTATGAATTGATCCTAACCTAGTATATCCTAGGCCTAAGAAAGCACTTCATGAAGTGATTCGCATAAGAATCTACTAAGTTTTTCTAGAAATTTTACTATTCATTTACCAAAAATACTATCTTAAAAGCATTTATTAAACCACCCAATGTATACCACATCATAAATGCATAATAAAAACACCCTTCTTATCATTTCCATTATCAAAATCAATCCAATCATCATAAATCATCACATTTCTCCTATACCCATCATAAACCTAAAACTTAAACTCAAGCTCAGTAAATTCAATCAAATATTTAAAATAAGGCTAGATTGTTTACTCATTTAAGATAGAGAAGATGCTAGCTGGGAGAAATAGTGGCTTTTCAACCTTAATCATTCAAAATCATAAGTTTCTTAAGTTAAGGCTCAAACTCTTCCTTTAAGCAAAATGCCCTATATCCTATTAGCACCAAAGAAGAAGGAAAAAGAATCCAACTAGAAGGAAGAACTTATCTTGATTGTATGAAATTTTGAAGAAGATTAGCTTCCTTTGTAGTTTCATTGAAGAAGGAAGTTATAAAGAAGAGGAAGTGGTAGGGAGAAAGACGAGAAGAGAAGATGATATTGTAGGGTTTGGATGAATAATAGGGAATTAGCTAAAATAGGGAGAATAAAATGGGAAATAATGTAAAGGTATTTTTGAAAATATACTTTAAATTTCATTTACACTTACCTACTCACTTTTAAACATATAAAATCCTAAAATATTTTATTTTATATGTCTCTTCTTATCCATTACACATAAAGTTCTCACATTAAACTTATTCAATTAATTTATTCTCATGCACCTAATATCTTATCTTTTCTTATGTTATAATTCTTTATTTATCTCATACAAAAACTTCATTTTAATCATCATCATAGCAAACTAATTATCCCATTTATGAAATAAAATTCTAAAATTCTAAAAAGGGTGTAATAATAAATATTTTTAATTAGCTAAATAATTAAGTAAATAAAATTAATTAAGTATTTAAAATTAATTATTCAATTTAAGTAAAACAATTAAATAAGCTTTTTTAATTAATTAAACATTTAAAATTATCTTTTCTGATTAAGAAAATAAATTAAATCTATGATGAACTAAATAAATTAACTAATTTTTTTAATTAACTAAACATTTAACAAAACAAAATTAACTATTCTATTTAAGCAAACTATGCAATGAAATAAATAGAATTACTTAAGAAATCAACTAAATAATTTAAGTACCTGAGTCTCTCTATTGAAATATTAAGTTAGCAATTAACTAAATGAAATAACCTAAACATTTCTATTTAACACATAAATGAAACTAGTAAGATTTTGCAATTAACTAATTAAACTAAACATAAACATTTTTCAATAAATGAAAGAAATAAACTATCAAACTTTGTTCAAGCAAGAAGAAAATGGAAAGAAAAAATCATTCAGAGACTGTTGGCCAAAAGCACACAAAACACTTAAAAATTGTTAAAATCAATTAGTACAATTAGTAAACAAAGTATTAGAAACAATTTAATAGGTTTAGAATTTTCAAATCTACCCTTAAATTGAAGAAATAGAGCTCAACAATCTTTAAGAACCTAATTGCACCTTAAAATAATCCATAAATGTGAGGAAAGAGCTTATGCATGCTATTTCATAACATTCGAACAATTCAATGGATTTTCCATTGGATATCCATCAAAATAGCAAGATTCTTTGCATAAAAATTTGTGCTACATTTTCAATTATTTTTTAAATTTTTGATAAAAATAAATTCATAAAAAATAATAAGACTTTGGAATTTCGTCGGACTTTTTTGATGGATCTTTGATGAAATTATTTATTATTTCTAATAGCCTAAATCCATTGAAAATCTTAAAATTTCTAATACTAAATGTTTTAATAAACTAAAAAATTTAGTTTTAATTCTTATATATATATATATATATATATATATATATATATATATATATATATATATATATATATATATATATATATATGTATATGAATTTTTTAAATAATAAGTTTTAAATTTAAAATTTTTATTGGGGGTGATATATACATAAAAAATGCATATTTAAATCTGTATTGAAAATTAATATTTAAGTTATAATAAATTAATTTACTTTCAAAATTTATGTTCCTCCTAGGTTTTTCACGAAGAAAAGTTATACCAATTTAATCCCTTACAAATTATTAATATCAATTTTATCTATCACATCTTATTTATTAATTTATTTATCATTTTAGTCATTTTACTTGTATCACTATTACAGAATAGTTGATTTATGTCAACATTTAGAGGATTTAATGTCAAAAATTGACTAACATTTAATTGAGTGTCATTATATATCTATTTTTAATGTTGATTTTGTAACTATCATAAAATATAACAACAACATTAATTCTTTACTAAAAACAACCAACATCATTTTTTAATCGATCATTATGGGAAATAACATTAAACATCATTTGTTTTTAAACAACTAATGTTTGATTTCAATGATACTATGTTGGTTCATTTTCATAATCAATGTGCTATTTCCACCCACCCCACCCCAAACTTTATTTCCTGATTCCTCACTCCTGTATTCCAAACTCTAACCATTTCCTTATTCCTTACTCCTTTATTTTTTTTATGTTCTACATATTCCTAACCAAATATAGAAGCAAACATCTCTTATAACTCTACAAAATTCCAATTTGAATAATTTTAAATAATAAATTAAATAACAAAATATTAAAAATGATGAAAGATTATATGCAATACCCTAATAAGAGATGAATGCTTTGCTAAATCTGTCTTGATACTTGTTGCTCAATATGTGAAGTTTGTCTTACTTAGAAAATCCTTTTAAATACATTACCTATAAATGCAGTAAGCATTCTTGAAAAATTGGTGTATAATATTACACATTTTCATATGACTATAAAGTAGATAATACAATAGAATGTCAAAAAAAGATAAATAAAAACAAATTTTTTATTAGTGTAAACTTGTAAAAGTTGTATCAAAATGATAGAAAATAAAATAATATTGATTAGGAAACCAAAAACCAAATTAGAAAAATAAAAACAAAAGTAAAAAAATCTTCACATTTAAATTTTTTGCTTTTCTGGTAAGTGTTAAACCATGCATATTTAGTTACAGGCTAACAGAGCTTTAATCTTGCAAAGCAACTAGTGAGCAAAAACATTAAATCAAAGAGAATTATCTTAAAGTTAGAATGAAAGCATACTTCATTAGATAAAAAATTATTTTAGGATTGAAAGAACTTTAAAATAAAATTTACAAATGATGTCATATTTTAATCTTTTTACCTTCAACTCATGTCATGCTTTGACCTTTTCATTTCTAATTTTTATCTAAGGCCTCATTTTACATGTTGATTAATATAATAAAGTGAAGTCTAAAGTTATATATTAGATGTCGATTTTGAGAAAATGCCATTTAGTATAACAACATCATCCTATTAAGTAATATTTTTATTAGTTTTTACACAAAAATCAATGTCATAATAAATAAATATCTTTAATTAAAAAATAGAATTTTTTTTGCTTTGATAACTATTTCCATAATTATTCTAGAACAATATTAGAAGCCTTCTAGAATTATTTCAAAATAGCTAGATACAACAAACATGTATATATCCAACTAAAACTGATTTAATTGTACATATCATATTCATTTGAATTTACAATTTCTAGTGTACATTATACACACACACACACACACATATCAAACTAGAATAAAAAACACAATTTATATATATCACATATATATAAAGGCAATAATTTTATATATTAACTTTAAATTTGATAAAGAATGCCAACATCATTTTATGAATTGATCTATTTTATTTCTAATTCAATTCACTCTAAGGGAAATTAGTAGCATTAATTTTTTTAAATTACAATTAAATAGACACAAATACTAATATATTGAATGTAAATGAAATATATGAGAAAAAGGACAATCCATTATGAAAGTTGATTCTACTATTTTATTTATCTCTATAACACTACAAGAACATATATAGTGAAAAAATTTATTATTTACAATAAGCAACGATATTTTCATTTACAATAAACATATGTGGCATCTTTATACAAATTAAAAAGAAAAGTAGTTATTCTTTATTTATAATTTTTTTGTATTGCTTGACTATTTTGTTTGCTATAAGCCTTTTATTGTCCTTGTCTTTTAATGTAGGAATGAACATGCTAGATGCTTGCTCTATATACTATCTCAAACTTGGTAATAAATATTCTATTTATGCTATACCAATTGGTACTATCCAATGCTAGACTATTGTTCTAGAATCTTTTAAATTTTCATGTATAAATGCAAAATGTGGTTGAGCAGAAATTATAAGTTATGGTAAGATTACATAGAATCAAAACTCATACCTTTGTCAACCACGTTTTTTATGGAAGATAGAAACATGGTTCATAAAGATGTGAGTTTTGATGATCTATAATCATATTATAAACTATATTTTGCATTTATGCATGAAACTTTAAGAGATTCTAAAACAATAGCCTTGCATTGAATAGCACCAAATGAAATACCATAATTAGAACATGTTTTACTAAGTCTAAAAGAGATAAATTAAGTAGCTTATCTAATCTTACATTGAAACATAAGAACAGTCAAAGGCCTAGAGCTAATAAAACAATTAAGCACCTCAAAATCAATAGATACAAAATTAATGGAATTATGCAGCTCAAAATCTTTCTTTTTGTTGGAAGAAAAGCTATCTAATAGGTTGTTGATTTAGTTTAAATAGGTAGAGAGAGCCCTATTTATATGCTAAGAGCAAATTATTAGATATTAACTATTAATTCAAAATTGACATCAAAAGTTAGTAATATGTATGGTTATGATGTTTTTAGATGTCACTAAATTACTAAAATGACATATAATTGTTGACAAATTGTCATAGTAATTGAAATGGACTTAGACAACGGTCATCATAAACAACCCGATGTTATAAGTTTCTTACCTTTATGAATGAAATTATTTTGTTGTCTTTAGTTCCATTCATTCAGTCTTTTTTAGTTTCATTCATTTAGAAGTTCCACTCATTTAAACCTTTTCATAAATTCCATTCATTTAATTGTCTTCAATTTATTCATTGAAACTTCTTCATAAATGGTATTAATTTACATTTCTTCATAAATGGCATTCATTTAGACTACTTTAATTTTTTAGGAAATGTCATCATATTAGACATTGGTTGATCTCAAAACTAGCATTTTTATGTTTGCTAATATCAAAATAAAGGCCTTTTAATAATCTCCAAAATTTTATTACATAAACAATCGATGCTATTAGAATCTTCAACCATAATTTTAAAAAACACTATAAACTATTTCATATAAATTTTGTAATATATACGAGTAGAAATTACAAATTTGGAAAGAAAGCTATTTTAAACTAATTTAACCTAAAAAGTTATATTTATTTCAATATGTCTTCCTTTTGTTAATCTATGCAATCCAAATGTTGACTATAGAATTTCAATGTAGAAACAACCTATAGATGGCAAAGAGAAATGATTCTACAAATTTATACTATTTTACTTGTCATTATTCTATTTATAATGAAAGTACAAATAGATTAGCAAAGACAAATAATATTTGTAAATTTATACACAATAACTACACTAAATGATTAATAGACAAAAATTATATGTCTACATGAATAGGTAACAACAATAGTAAAATCACTATATATCAAAATCTCCATCAATGTTGCAAACTTTACTTTGTTGCTCAAATTTCTCTAATTTGTATGCTTTAACAATTTGAAAGTGGAGTGAGAGAATACAAAAGAACCATTATATGTCAAATCATTATCCATCAGCTCTTCCATTCCAATTTTATGCCATTTTAATAAAAAAAGTATAAAAATGAGAGAATTAATACACTTTCTTGATGAAAGTGGAATGAGAGAAAAGTAGAAACATTATTGGATAGTCTAGTAATAAAAGTGGTTAATTGTCTAATAGAGATTGAAAGAATACTAGGGAGATTGAGAGAATGCTAGGGAGTGAAATTTCAGAAGTGCTTCATATGAAGGAAAAAGTTAGAGCAAATATTTAGAGCAAAATAGTTAACATCGATTAATAAATATAATTGACATCTTATGCATTTATAATTTTGACATGCACATGATAATATATAAAAATTAGATTATAACTAGTTTGCTAAAAGTAATGTAATATAGGATGTGAAACTAGGCTGTACTCCTAGTAATCCCTTGATTTATCTTTTCTATATGAATTACTAATAATGATTACACAATTGTTTAAATTATTTATGTACTAAAAATAGAAGAAACAAATATGGATAGAAGCTGAATAAAGATAAGACAAAATGCACATAGAATGTAGAATACAATATGTAGTATTAACATAGAATCAAAATTGGAGAGGTTTGTTATTTAAAATTAAAATAAATGTATTAAATCAAAATAGAACACATAAGAAAATTAGCAAGAAAGAAAATCAATATAGTGAAATAGTCAATTCAAAGATTTGAGAACTCTTAATTTGGATTAATTATGGATTACTTGATATTTGACTTTTCTAATTAAAATTTCAAACTTGAATTATCTGAAACCCCTGCAACAATTTGTGAGCCCTATACTAGATAACCATCTAAAATTTGATCAATTAAGATTATCCAAATTAAGCAATTTCTATAATCCCTAAGAAGTTAGATCAAAATTAATTTAAAGATAAAATTTAGTTGAATTGAGAAATTAAACTAGAAAATCCTAAATTAATCTTTCAACCCTTTATCTCTATGTAAAATTATGATTAACTAATTAAAATTCAACATCAAAATAACAAAAGATAAAAAATCATAATGATGAACACCAATTATGCCAAATTAGTACACAACTCGTGCAATTTCAAAGCAACCAATATAAAAAATTAGGAGAAAAGGAAAATTAATTAGAAAGAGTTAATATTACAAATTAGGATCTCATAATCCAATAGAAGGGAGAGAGCCTCAAAATCCTTGAATCAACTCTAAGTTTAGCCTTCTATGGCTGAAAAACAAGAGCTAGAAGAAAAGAAAAAAAGTGTTATTGAATTGTTTAATCTCTAGAGTGCCTAGTATATTCTCTCTAGTTCTGATCTAACTTTATTATCCTAGAACCCTATTGGACCTAAATTCTATACCTCTTATTATTACAATGATAGGGCCTTGCTAATTTTCAAAAGTCTAGAACTTATTTTACAATACAATTAACTTTAAGAGTTATAATAGTCAATTCTTGCAGGTACAATAGTCATTTTTTGTAGGTCTAAATCCTAACTAATATAAGATCACTAAAATAATATAACCTTAGCAAATCATAAACATAAAATTTGTAAAGCTAGGTCTTAGGAAGATATGAATCTTAGTTTCACATTAATTGAACTTCTGTAACTCCAAATATAGCCTAAGAATCTAAGTTGGCTTTGCTAAAGTAGAAACAAGACTTCAATTTCTTGATTAAATAAGACCTTCCAAGAATCTAAACTAGGCTTTGAACATTAAACTTGTAAGGCTTTCTTTAAGTTTTCTAATAATATAAAGATCACTCCAATCTAACATCCAAATCTCAAGATATAGCCAAATATCTAAAATAATGTAAAATTTTAACATTAACCAAATAATTTCAATTCAATGTAAAAACAAGCTAAAATTACAAAACAAGAGTAATTGTATAAAATCAAGCATATGTAACTCACTAAGGCATGAAATAGGAGGAAATAATATAAATAAAATCTTTCAAATCAAATTTTAATAAGACTTTTCAAATACCTTTTAAACATCTATTACTAAATAAAATATGCATCCTATGCATTTGTTGTTTTTAATGAAACTTTTGAAATGTCTTTTAAATAACAATTAAAGAAAAAGCTGATGTAGTAAAGCTTCCACCATTAACATAGATATCGATCGTATTCTTGTCTATCATTTTAAATTTTTATATGATTTCAAAGATATCACTCCATCTAAATAAACATCATTGCTAATGTAAAGCAAGATCTATCAATTGGCATAAATAATCATTTTTATAGTAATGTATAGATTAATCCATTAATAAAAATATTAGCAGAGGGACAAAATTAATCAAGTTATTATTTATGAGGAAAGAAATCAATACAAAACATATGTTAGGGACAAAATTGATATAATTGAAATTATTGAAAAATCAAAATGAGGTCTTAGTCTATTTTTAACATTACGTACTTCATTGATATATTCCATTTTATGCAATTTGAAATTGAAATTTAAACTACATGAATCAATATGTTTTTTTTTATCGTCCAAATTGGTTTGTACTTCAAAAAATTATAAATTTACTAAAGCATGTAATTTTTTAAACTCGTAGAAGATGAAATGTATTGAAAATAGTTTTCTAATTCACACATATAATTTGTCCTTTCATCTTCATTTGTTCGAAACTTCAAATAATTAATTTTTCTCTTTTTTAAGTTTTACATGTTTTTATTGTATTCAATATTTTAATGTTAAACTTATTGTAAAAAATTGATATAAATATATGAACATAATCCTCTTATTAATTCTATGTTATTTATTATAAGAATCGAGTAATATTTGTTCCATTACAGTAATATCACTCTTGGAAAAGAAGTGGTTGAAACTTGCAGCTGTCTGTGCTCCATGTTATAGTATCAGAGTTAGTTTATTAAGGTATATGATGAGTTTTTGAGAGAGAAATCAATCTAAAAATAGCATCAACATGCAAGAAAGAAGAATAATTTGAAATAAATTACATGCAAAATACGTGAACTCCCTGGTAAATTTCAAGTTTCGCTCTCCCTACATTCCAATTTTTACTTCCTTCTCACTCACATTGTATTACAAAATAAGTGGGACCTATATTGTAGAGTTGAGAAACTTAATCAGATCCATTTTAAGCGTGGTTCTAGATTTATTCATCATGAGTTTTGCCATTTTCATATGCCAATTTTTATTCCCATATCCTTTCACAAAACAATTTGGACTCATATTGTGGAGTTGATACACTAAACTAGGAAGTGAGAATGCCATATTTATTTTGAATGTGGTTCTAGACCTCTTCCTCATTTTCTGTCTCTTGCTGTGGGTCACTAGTTGATTCATTCTCATTCTCACTTTCAATATGAGAAGATTAAAATAGGCAGAAAGTCAAGAGGTTTGGGTGTAAAAGAAGTCGAACCCCAAATAAAGCTCTTGATGTCTATAATTAGTTTTAACTAGAATCACAATTTTCTTCAAATTGCATTTTTCTAACATCTTTCACGTCGACAAATATTTCGGATCATCACATGACCTTTTCGCATTCCATGTTTTGAAGCTTCCTAAAATTACCCATCTTTTTAATCTCTAGAAATTTGATTCGAACAATTCACCACAAAAAAGCTATCAAACAAAAGATCTTTTTGCCACTCTCTTCTTTTACTTTGTGGCTATTCTTCTTTCATTCTCTTTGTTGGGTTTTCTCAAATACACCCCATTTCCTATTTTACAAGTCTCTTCACAAGAATTTCCCCCGCATTTCCCCCATTGTTTTTCACTCTAATTGGTTTCATATTGTGATTTCCTTTTTACTTTTTCTCGTTAAAGTTGTATTTTACTTTGTGGGTATTCCTTATTTTTGTCTATTTTAGTCTTTTTCTTCCGTGATTGAGACTGTTGATGAGTTAACCGCTTTTGATTGTTGGAGCTACGTCAAGTTCCAAGCAAGATGAGTTCTGATGATGAAAAAAAAGACAAAGAGGCTGAGAATTTGAGCAGGCAGCCGAGTGAGTCTTCTGTATATGCAACTGATCATGAAGAAGAAGATGAAGATGGAGCCAGGATAGAGCTGGGTCCCCAGTGCACCATCAGAGAACACCTTGAAAAAGATAAGGTTTGTTTGTGTCTTCTAGAATTTATGTTTTTTCAACGGTTTTCATGTCTTTGTTGTTGCAGTGTTTCTTGCTTCCCCCTTTATTCCCCTGCTCTTCCTTTTTTTTTTCTTTTTTGGAATTTAGGATGATGAAAGTCTCAGGAGATGGAAAGAACAACTACTTGGGCAAGTGGATGTGGATAATGTTGGAGGTATCTATTTTTCGTGGATTTTGAATTCTTTAAAGTGGGAGACACCCTCATAGGATAGAGCAAATAATCACAATTATTAATAGAGAAATGAAAAGTTAAGAATTTGATAAGTAACAAATTACTAAGATAATAATTTTTAAATTTGCATTTATTCATTCCCTCATTTTTTTTTTATCAGCAAGTGTGATGATGTATTTTACTCTCTTATACTTTAGAGGAGTCGTATCCTTATTTCCAATACTATTTGAAAACATAAGTTTCTCTTTTTAATGTTGTTTTCAATATCCTATATATGTTTGTGGTAACGTGTACAACAAATGTATTCAAGTTTGTTATAAGTTTTTCTTTTAAGAAAACAGGATTTTTGTTTCTACTATTGTTTTTAATATACCAGATTGATTGTAATTTTTAAGATTCAAGACGATAATTAAGAAGAACTCAGGCGAAATGGTTATTTTCCATTTCCGAACCATTTTGAGAGTGCTATAACGAAATTAATATGTTTAACTTTAGCTTAAGAATTGAAGTTGCAAATTCTTTTGACCCTGAAGTTACTTTGATCTGTGTTTGCAATGTGATGTTTCTCTGGTAAGTCGAGCAAACAATCATAGAACTATACCTTTATCGATTTACATGTTTATTGGGGGCTTTGTCTGGGGTATTTTAGGCATACTGCATTCTTTCATTGGTTCCTTGGTTCTTTTTCTACAAATTTTGGTTGATTAGAATTAGAAGTGGACAAGAGTATCTGCTTGACTCTACTCAAATAAATTTTGCGACTTAAAACACAACTCGTACTCAAATGAATCGAGGCTTTTATTCGAATTCAATTTCAATTGAATTTATCATAAGCTGCTCGACTTAACTCTATAAATAAACAAATTTATAAGCACAAAAGCATTAGAAGAATTATGAGGTCATAATTTCTTGAGTGTGTCTCTGTGTGTTTTTTTTTTTCTTTTGAGTGGCCTGTGTTACATACAGAAGTGTGTAGTTGCAAATTATTTTATTTTTTATTCTCTTTATAAGCCTATGTCAATTAACTTGATTTTAATTCATTGCAGAATCTCTTGAACCTGAAGTAAAAATAATTAGTCTGTCAATCGTCTCGCCCGGTAGAGATGACATTGTTCTTCCTATCCCTGAAGGTGGAAAACCAAAGGGCTTATGGTTTACTCTAAAGGAAGGTAGTAATTACCGTTTGAAATTCACCTTTGAAGTCAGCAACAATATTGTCTCTGGACTTAAGTACACCAATACTGTTTGGAAGACCGGTGTCAAGGGTATGTTTTTTATTTCATATATTTATTTTTGTTGTCTAATATAAAAAATTTTGAATCACCACTAGGGTAATTGATCTAGTGAAACCAAGTCATTATTTCATCCTTGAAGACATAGATTTGATGTGGAAGAACATTAGTACTTGTCCCATGAAGGAGTGGATGATCCTTGGGATTACTACACTTTAATAGAGTTGCAATGACAGACTCATAATTTGAGTAATTTCTAAGTCAACTATTATGTAGTGACAAAATACTCTTCTGTAATATTCATGAAGGATTATCAACTTTGGTCAGTTCTGTATTTAAACAAAAAAAATCCTCAAAGCATTTTTTTATTTCCGAGTCTTATTTCAGTGGACAGCTCAAAAGAGATGCTTGGAACTTTCAGCCCTCAGCAGGAACCTTATACACATGAGATGCCAGAAGAGACCACACCTTCTGGGATGTTTGCAAGGGGACAATATTCTGCAAAATCAAAGGTAAGACTACTTAATTCATTGACTTTGGAAAGTTATACTTTCCACTTTTACTTTCAATAAAATATTCCTTTATACAATACCGTGGAAAAATAGTCTTCCACCAAGATATTTTTTCCTTTATAAAAGATCATTACTTATATTAATCAACATACTTTGTAGGAAGATATTTTTCCAATTTGATATGTGGTCGTATTAACAAGCCTTATAAGTTCCAAGAGAGAGATCTGGCATGCTCCATGCGTATATAAATATTTTTATGCCATTAACAGAGAAATAGACTCAAAAGTATGCATGAGCTCCACATTTGAAGGACCTACATATCTCCATTTTTTAATTTAGTGTCTACCTCTCTCTTGCTAGTATAAGAACTTTTATTTGCTAGAAAAATTTTTTCTACAAAAGATGGAGTACTATTGCTCGCAGATAGGAATACAATTTGATGTTTGTCACCATAATCATCTTGAATTTTTTTTTATATTTGATGATATAACAATGTACTATTTGTGTTTCTTTTGTTGCAGTTTTTTGATGATGATAACAAATGCTACTTGGAGATCAACTACAATTTCGATATCAAGAAGGATTGGGCTTGAACGTAGATGAATAATTTGCCAATCTGCAATAGTAACTTTTCCCTCGTTTAGTCAATATTTTTTATTTATTTCTATTTGATTTAATTTTATGGAATTCAGTTATACTTTTAGGTTCCAAATTTCCTTGTACTCAACTTTCTGGATAATGTTGATTCAATGACACATAAAGACAGAAGATTCTTGGCCATTTTCCTTTTTAATAAAAGAGTATGTTGGCGTTCTATCCATTTCATAATATCTCTCTTTACCATTACAGTTAATCCATGATTCTAAATTTTGATTGTAATCATAGCAACAATTTTATTATGATTAGCAAAGTTTACCAACAACTACAATTTAAATTTAAAGATGTAGTGTGGTCTATAACAACAATATTATAACTCTCGATTCCAACTTAAAATTTTGCATTAATCTTAAATTTTCAGAAATAGTTATTTTTCGAGCAAGGCACGGATTAATGGAGTTTTAAGCCGTTATAAGGGCTATAGAATAGATTTTTTGTTTTAAAGTCTTTACCCTTCTCAATTTTAATATTGGTTGTGATGATCTTTAGATTGCAATTATGTTTACAATTTTATTGTGTTTAACAAAACTATTGATAAATATGATCATTATGATATGAAGTTGCCGTTGTGATGCCGTCCACAAAAATAATAGTGGGATTGTGGACTGGATCTTAAAATTTTGTGTTAAACTTAAATTTAGAGAGGCAGTTAGTTTTCAGGCAGGACAACGATAAGTGGAGTTTTAAGCCATTAGAAGGACAATGGAATAGTATTCTTTTGTTTGAAAGTCTTTAACCTTCTCAATTCCAATACTGGTTGTCACCTATGATGTTCAGAAATTGTGGTGTGTGTGGACCTGAACATAGGAGGAGAAACGTAGCGTCTGTTGTTTAATATTTTTTAAAAACAAATTTATATTTTTTTATTTTTAAAATAGAGAACCTAATTTATTTTAAAAAACTGTAACTCTAAATGTATAATTAAAAATAAAAATAATTACTAAAAATATGAAAATTAAAATTAAAATTATATCTAAATACACACGTGTGTATACATATATTTGGTCTTGGGAGAGAGGGAATGAGTTGGCAAGGATATCCCTTACCGTATATGCCTCACTGGTGGTGGGTGCACAATGCTATAACTATTCTAACTGAGGCATGGTGGCCGAGAGAATTATAAATATTTATGGGATCCACTTGTACACAGGGTCTATTTTTCCCATCAAGCCCACAGGGAAGTAGCTACGTGCAAGAGTTTATTCGTGAACTTTCGTTTTTTCCTTTGTAATTCTAAGTTATTGGGGGCTGAAGCTAAGGCATCGTGCAATTCTTTCCGTTATATAGCAGCATTTTAGAGTATTAATTGTTTAAAAGATAATCTCATCCATGCATTTAATTTAACAGCTAGCTTTCTTACTCTCTAAACCAAGGTTGTCAGAATCGCGAGTTAACTCGTAAAATCGTGCGATTTTACGAGTTCGGATGGTCATTTCGTGCTGCCTCGTTGTCTGCCTCGTTTTATTCTAGAATCGGCGAAAGCAGCGTGCAAAATCAGTGGGATCGGTAGGATCGCACGATCCTACTGATTTTTTTCGATTCACAAATGTAGGCAGATGGATAAAATGGGTTGGTCGACTTTTACATATGGGCCAATTTTGTTGAATTTTTTACAATTTTTCTTGAAGAAAAAAGAGATGAAAACCCAAATAAAATTCCTAATCCCATTTTTGTACCATTTCGTCGAGCTTCTCCTCTATCAGAATCAACCTTCCTCTACTTCCTTCTCCTCGTTGTTGTTGCAATACCCCTTCAGGAACCTTCTGTTGATCTCGCCCTTACTGTTAGCTCATTCTGGTGATGTCGACACAACCTATTGAGGTGGAAAGCAACGGCGCCGGCACAGCAAAAGCGTTCTGCAACTGTAATTTTGTCCAACTGTAAGCTTCTGGACGAAATGGGATTTTGTTTGTTTTGGTTCATTTTGATATGAATTAAGAATATGCTATATTAAATATTTTGACTTTGAATATGATAAATGATAATGGTTTTAATTTGAACCAGAAAGGAAAATTTATTAAATGGTAATGGTTTTGATTTGAACCAGAAAGGAAAATTTGTATTGTTAATTGAAAATTTGATATTTTGCTTTTAATTAGTAATTATTAATATTTGTTAGCATTTAATTTTTTTGTATTTATTAGCATTTATAATATTTTATTTATTTTCAATTTATTAGATTAATTAGGTGGCTTCATCTAATTCAAAGCCAAGGTTTAATTTGAAAAGAAAAAAATGCTCCTGGAAATATAAGTCAAGTGGATTATTTACTAATTGATGAATTATTGTCACTTCTAGATTTATGAGAATATGTGTTGGCTTTTACATATTTAAGTATTTTGAATTTTTTTCTTCTAATAAAAGAATTTATAAGGTATATAAAATATATAAGAGCTTTAAGGTAGGATCTTACGATCCCGTTACGATCCTACGATTTACGATCCCACCTTTTCTTTCCGATCCTACGTAGGATCGCGATTCTGACAACCTTGCTCTAAACTAATCATACATTTTAAAATATAATGGTATTATAATTAAACAAAATTTCAAGAAAATAATTACCTGCAGATGTAGTTACATTCATGTTTGTTTCTAAAGTTTATCCCTCCTTCATGTCATAGATTTAAGGATCATATTGAATCGATTATGGGCAGATGGTAACTCTAACAAACAAGTTAAATCAAGAACTAAACATTTGTAACATGTTATTTTGAATATACATATCCTCTTCTATGAACTTGGAGATTGTTGGCAAAGCAGATCATCTGCCGATCATTTTGCAACATAGGTTCTATTTAATTTTCTTGCATGATAACAAAGATAAGAATACTTTTAAAATTAATCCTTCAAGACAAATAATATGCGTACACAAGATCATTTCCCCCTCGTCGTTGACAAATATGAGGAAGTTATTATAAAATGAATAATAATGAATAGTGGCTGACAAAATTACTCTCATAATCCTCAAACCACATTACCGAAATCATCTTTTATGTTTTTTATGCATGAAGACGAGAACAATTAGTTTGGTCGGCATGAATAATAAGTGGTTTTTACTTAAGTGATAGAAAATTGCAAGAAAGTCAAGTTAATGCTTAGGAAGCATAGTAAGCATTTTTTTTTTCAACATATTGTGGATTATTTATTTACTGCGCCTGTAATGATACAGGTGAAAATACAAAGCTTCCATTTTATAGTGCTTTTTCGCAAGAAATATTTGGTTTTAAATCCTTGGAGTGTATTGATATCAAATCAGTCCTTTGACTAAAGACTGCACTTCACAAATCAGACCTTTTGTAGGCCATCAGTTTGGTCTAAAATAAGTACAATTAATTTTATCAGAGGAAAAAAAATGGCTTCGGTGGGGGTGAAGAGAAATCTTCAATGAGATCAATGAGAAAGTCTTGGAGTGGAAACTCAAAAACAGAAAAAGCTATTGAAAATTAATCATAAAAAGGGATTAAGTCATTTGCTTCCTCTTTGGTAGGAAACAAGGCGTTTCATTGATGCAAGAAAATAAGATTTTTTTTGTTTCATTATGATAAAAAATTATATATAAAATTACGATAGTGAAAAAAAGTAAATTATCTTTTAAAATAGAGAAATTTTTTTTTATAAATTCTTTATATTTAACATTAAGTAAATAAAATAATTTTTTTCATTTTAACATTTTATAATTATATTTATTTTATAAAAAATATTTTCTATTAAAATAAACGTAGGTAAACATTACAAATATCTCTTCCCTCTACACTTCGATGTCAGTCCTACCAAAACTATGATTTACCCCATAAAAAGTGGAGTTTGGCTGTGTGTTTCTCAAGATAAATTTCCATATGAAATCCGGGCTGTAATTTAAGATCAATAAATAATGATACAAACCTATAGGCCCAAAATCAGCGAGATCAATCCATCATCCGTTGATCTTACTCTGAGCTCATTTCTCTTTGATGACCAAATGATCGAGTCCAAATACATAATCAATCGACATTATTTACTATAATTAATCATTATGTCATCTAGTGCCACATTTATTATTACAGATTTACCCTACAGCATCATTACATTAATATTGGTTATACTGAAAATTAATGTATATAATGGTGCAGTAACATTTTTATAATTACAAGTAATTTATAATGTCATTTTTAATAAAAAAACAATGTGATAAATTGCATGATGACATTTTTTAAGTCAAGAGTAACTTATCATGTCAATTAAAATAAAGGATTAACATCGAAATTTGTTTGTTAATAAGTGAAGATATTGATTTCCTATAATCATCATCCAAAAGACATTCTATTAGCCTTTTTGGAAAATATATTTACGTAGTGGTTTTTCCTTAATAACCAATGTTTTTTATTGTTTCCATTGTCTATAAATTTCTCTTTTATCTTATTTTTTATTTAGATGATATAAAAGGATAACACATCATTTTTTCATAATTGGAAATGGTTCAAAACATATGATTATAAGCTTTCCATCAAACCATAGTTATTTTGTAATAAGACAAGATGCTCAAAATCATAAGATATCCATAGTTTAATGGGAAACTTATAATCATAAGATTTGAAGCATTTATAACAGTACAATATCGATCATGTGTGCTATCCTCATATTCCATTTGGCACTGCAACAAAAGAATGGCTAATGTTTATAGAATTTAGTGGAGCACTTTATGTAACTTCCTTATTTATTAACACCTTAATCCTTATTAAATAGGTAATTGTTACACAATTAGGTCTTTCTGTGGCCAAATTATGATTCTGTAAAATAAAATATTACAGATTTTGAGTTTTAGAAATTTTCTGTTCATTTCCAGAATTACTGGACCAATTTCAAAAATATGAAAAACTACTTTGAGAAGCTCAAAAAATCATGAAATTGGATTCTATGAACCTTTCACGTGTTAACTACATGCTGTAAAAATTTGACATGATTTAGACATAATTAGGCCTTTCAAAATTCACAGCAAAGTGTTTCTGTCCCTGTGCTGTCCAGAATTCACAACTGTAAAATTAAACCCTTATTTCAGGGGGTAAATCAACTCTGAATAAGCTCAAATTTGGTATGGGACTTTATTAACATGTTATAAACTTTCCATAAAATTTTCAGATAAAAAATCATCCATTTACTCCTTCTGATCTCTGAGATACAAGTAGTGCTCTGCACTGTGACGGTAACAGGGGAGACCAAAAAATGTAATAAATTCACATAGAAGGAGAGCTTATTTTAAGCTGAATTTTGGCACATAGGATTTTAAATAAATGAAGTTCACTCATGAATTTTATCATAATTTTTAGAGCATCAAAACTTAACCAAAAGTCCCTGCAAACATACTCCTCTTATTGCCTACGAATTTACTGTTCATTTGGTCATTTCCAATTTCACACATATTGCATATTAAGTTGCCTTCTACTCCAAACCAACTCACAATACATCAAATTCATATATTTCATATAATATAGGCAAGGGTCATATAGTTATACAAAACGTTCAACTTACAAAACATATATTCATCACATACTAACATCACAAACTATATAAACATTTTTCATACAACTTCAAAACATTATTCTCCTTTGTCAAGAGGGCCTTTAGAAGCATCACCTGGAATGGTTAGTAACAATACATAAACATAAGAAACAAAGTTTCCCAGTAGCTAGCTATTACCATAAAAACATATCAAGCTATTCCAGATCCTTAAGCAAATAAAACATACATTTCAAAATCAATTAATCATTTATCATCTCATTCCATACCATTGTAAGAAATGTGCATCACACATAGCAATCATCAAGCCCATCCAAGGACTCATAAAGATATCAAGATGGCCATCATAGATAGTCGTACCTAGGCCTCATATACAGCAATTTCACTGTCTTCCCGGGGTACTCGGGCCATAGGCCTCACATACAGCATTTCACTGTCTTCCCGGGGAACTCGGGCCATAGGTACTGCACACAGCAATTTCATTATCATCCCGGGGAACTCGGGCCATAGGCCTCACACACAATATTTTACTGTCTTCCCAAGATGTGCACACAGTAATTTCATACACAATCCATACAATGACACAAGATACAGAAAAAACATGAAAATAGAAAACAGAGCTTAAGGATAAAGCTAGCTACCTTTTAAAAGCTTCCAATAGTGATGTTTCCTTTGCCCTCACTTAAAAACTTCTTTACAATTCCTCTTGCTTTCCTAACTTGTCACTTCTTAGTCTACATAAATACACATCATAATTCTTATTAGAACATCATCATTTTTCTTAAACTTCATGTATTCTTCACTTCCTCCACATACACTAAACCATGAAGGAAGTACCTAAATTTTAATGTACATTCCAATATCTCCTAAATTTAATTGTAATACATTATTCCAATCTTCCAAAAACACAATTTAAATGGCTAAATCTCATTCCCTCCTTCTTTTTCATATTCATGGTTTTGGCTTCTCAAAAGGAAAGTTTCACACACACTTTCATAATTCAAAATTTCATCTTCCATAGGCTTCATAATTCATAAGAATCATTCTAATTTCATCAATTTAGCCAAATTCCAAACAAATCATGCCAAATCCATACATGCACCATTATGCCTCTAAAACCCTAGTGTGTACATCATGGTTTCTTGTTGTTTTTACACCAAATCAAAGCCATAGATCAACATAACAACATCCAAAACACCATTAGACATGTTCAAACCATCCAAAACTCCATGGTCAACCACCTTTGACCACACCAACATTAAAATTTCAAGAAACTAAAAAGAGTACATTGAAGAGCTTTTAGAGGAGAACATTTTTACCTCTTGGTGCAACTTGAAAATCCTCACTTGGAGCTCACCAAACTTAATCAAACTTGACATTTCTTCAATCTAAACACATCAATAGATAGAGCTTGATGAGATGAGCAACTTTCCCTTCTACACCTAAGCCTAATTCTCACTATTTTTAGGTAAAAAAGCCAAAAGAAAATTTCTCTCTCTTCCTTCTCTCTCTTGCACGTTTTTGGTGCTTTCATGGAAGTGTTCTACGGCTTCAAGATGAAATGGACAAGAAGAAAGAGCTTTCATGAAGCTTCAAGGGTATTTTGGTCATTTTTGAAATTTTCAAGGGTATTTTAGTCCCTTTTCACCAATTAGTAAGGTTATTCTTGCCATTTTTTTTAATAATGACACTTGTCATGTGTCTATTGGTCACACTAAATAAAATTACGTATTACACCCTAAATTTTTGGTTATTCATATTAGATCTCAAATTCTTGGTTATTTACACTTTAACCACACCCGATTTTGCACTTTTACAATTTAGTCCATAGGGTTTTTATCTGTTTAAAATTCCTTACACTGTCAGACTTAGACAACTCCCCTTTTTAAGGTTTTCTAACCTCCTCTGATCATCTATACTGTTTAGGAAAATTAATTCTTTTCCTACTATCCTTTTTCTTTCAAAATTTCGATTACACTTACACTTAACTCCTTTCAACTTAAGATTCACCCACCAAGCTAATTCAAACGTGCTCTTCATTTCTACAGCCTCAAAATTCAAAGATTCAAATGATAGAATTAAAAATTCAGGACATTACACTTTAACATGGTAAAAATATATTAAATCTCTTTAACAAATGAGAATCTACAACAAGGATTTTAATTTCTTCAACATGATAAGTGGGTGGCTATGTTATAAACTGTATTAATGATATATTGCAGTTTTATGTAAATCATTATTTTATGGGAAACATATAGATATAATGACTTGTGAATTACATCAAATGATTACTTGTAAAATTATTGTGCAATATTTAATAGTTAATGTTAATATTCTTATTAGAAAAATAATTTGTAATTAGTATCTGTTAGAAAAATATTAGGATGTAGAAAGTTGAAAATGTTGCTTGAGAAAATTGCTATCCATTATATAAGAAAAGAATAAAATAAAAGAATAAATCATGTAAATTATTTATCAAACTAGAAGGAAAGTCAAAAAGTTAAATTAGAAATTTTGTGATAAAATTATCGCATCAAACTATTGGCCTAACTGACTTATAAATGTATAACACTAATCACTTAACTTGTAATAAATAATAAGCATTTACCAAGAATAACATTTACAAGATATTAAGAATTTGTCAAAACTTAAGACACTAATTCAACTAAGTAAAGAGGTCAATTTTGATCTAATAATTGATGTATATTATTTTTCATTCTATTAATATATTTCTTTTTCACTTCATTTTTTTTATTTAAGTAGATTAAGAGGATAACACATTTACTCTTGCTACACATATAGAAAAGTTTCAAATTCGTGATTATAAGTACTCGATCAAACCATTGTTATCTTTTGCTTTTAAATAGATGGTTATGAATAAAAAGATTTGTGGTTTAATGTGACTTTCATGATTATAAGATTTGAATCATTTCTAAGTGATCAATATTGATGGAAGTATTGTCCTCATATTCCGTCCGATATTGATTTTGTATATTAATTATATTGTAAACTGCATTGATTCTAACTTGGGATTATGTAGTGATTATACTATAAAATGTATTAATGATCTAATGTAGATTTTGAATAGGTCATTATTTTAGAAAAATGGCAAGATGCAAAAGTTATATTTTAAAAAATGGTAAACAACATTAGTTATTTATTAAAAACTAACATGGTTTTGAAAAGCAAATACCACATTGATTTTTTTATCTACCAATGTATAAAGGTATACCGATGGCCAACTAACATATAGTAAATATTTATCAATATTGGCATTTATGAGGTGCAGAAGTTTTATTAGGAGATAAAGAAATGGATTATGAAGAGATGGAAGCAAATACCATGTAATTTCTTTTATATTACCAACATCTAAATGTATATTAAATACTAAGCATATTTACTAATAACATGTATATGAAAATTGCAAAAAGTTACGGTGTTTCAATATATATCAACAATTAAGCTATATTGCATACATAATAATTCAATTTTTAATTAATGACCAACATCTAAAACTTTGCATGTTGCCTGTAAATTTCATTCTCATTATCATTTTGAAACAAGCAATGCCTTTATCAATGATGAGAAATAATGGTGAAAAGAAGTAGTATGGTTATTTTTGCATTAAAAAGCTTGGGTTCATTGCAAAAATAACCATACAACTCCTTCTCACTATAATTTTTCATTAGTTTGTAACTATTTACATCTTTCAAAGCCGTCTCTATTGCTTATTCTAAAGTATAGCATTTAGATTCTATCTTAAGAAGTACATTTAGACACATCAATAAAATGTAAAAATGAGAAAACTAATAAGAAATTATATTGAGAAAAAGTAACATATCTATTTTGTATTAGAAGGCTTAAAGTTATTACAAAAATGGTTATGCTATTTCTTCTTACTATAATTTATCATCAGTTTGCTATCAGTTGTATCCTCCAAATCTATCTTTGTTATTCTTGTAAATTATAGTATTTAGTTCCATCTTTAGAATGACATTTATTAAAGATGTAAAAAAATGCAACAATAAGAAAATTGATGAGCAATCGTAGCGAGAAGAATCAAAATGACCATTTTTGCATTGGAATGCTTGAGTTTATTGCAAAAATGATTATTTTGCTTCTTCTTATCATTATTTAATTCCATCTACATTCTTTAATTTGAAAGCCGTTGAGCAATATTAAAAGAATTATAAGAAGAGGATACTCACTTTTTTTTCATTTAAATTTTATTATTTATTGTGAATTATAGTTTCTCATTATATATCAATGTACTAATATGGTGATAAATAAAATAGCAAAACACTATTTTCATAATAGGTCGTTAATTTCTTATTTGTTTCATTAACATTCAACCTATTATTATTTGTATCTAGTTAATTGTATAACAATAATGCATAATGCAAAAAAAATTTTTATAGCTACTGACTTCATTTAGAGTTAGTTGAATTAAAAATAAAATTCATTAATTTATAAATAATATTAGTATTCTTACAAGATTTATGCTAAAAATATAAAATTGTTACTTCAAAGAAATAAATTTCTTATATTATGTCAATTTTTATTTAATAACTAACATGTAAAATTTTACATTTAAATACGATAGTTTTCTTATAAATGTCATGTTTTTTAGTAATTGACATGTAAACTTAAAAGAGTACAATGAAAAATAGAGCGCAAGTCAAAAATAAAAAGAATGAAGTCATGGTGCCGTTTCAAATTTCACCCTAAAACTCTTCTAATTCTAAAAATTTCTTTTTCTAATAAGGTATGCTTAACTGCTAACCTTTGATTCTTTTCAATTTTATGTTATGCTCATTAATTATTTTGCAAAATTAAAACTCCATTAGTTTGTGATTAAATATGTGAGGTTTAGCATTTATTGAAAAAGTATAAAATATAAATGTAAGGATTTATTTTACACTTTATGTTAGTTCTTGTAATTTAGTTTCTGATTTTATAATTGACTATATTTTGTTACTTTTCATTTTGATGCAACTTTTATAGATTTATATAGTAAGAAACTTGATTTAATTCATCTTCTTTAGTATTCAATGTAATATCATATATGAAATTTTAATGAGTATTACTTATTGCATTTGTAGGTACTAGATTCGAGTGTTTTCATTAAGAGTGCTAACCTCATATATTGAACAATTGATACCTACAACGAAGCACCCATCTATAACTAAGGTAACATTTCACCATTTTCAAATTGTTTTTTACTTAAAATTTTTGGAATTAGAATGAAAATGCTAGTCTAGTTAGGGTATGAAAAATATAGGAAATAAGGAGGACGAGAGGAAAGTAGGGTTTTAAGATTTAGGAGTAGGGTGCAAGGGGAATAACATATCATGTTGATTATTTTATTGATTAATATGGTATATAAAATACTACATTAATTTTTTTTATATAAAAATCAAGGTTTAATTTGATATAAATCTTTGTGTTATATTCTTACCAAGAAATGATGATAGTTTTATACATATAGAAACTAATGTTATCTTAGTTTTTTAATCAGTTATAAAATTGAAGTGAAAATTTTAAACATACAATGATACTAAGATATATATATCAGGTAATAACCAACATTAAACTAATGTTAAAAGGTAAATTTATAGTAGTTATTAGTTTAGGTACTATTTCTATAAATAAACACAAGTATACACCTTGTAAAAGGGTTTTTGATTCCATTCTCATTTTAGACACTATTATTTTCTACAAGTCATCAGAATGCTATCTAAAACTACAACTCCAGTTTGCATGTCTCGAAAATCTAAGTAAATATGGAAAAAATTGAGATCTATCAATTACAAACACAATTTCCCAGGAAATTGGGTAGTGATTAAAGATTTGCATATCAAAATCTTCATATCAAATTATGCAAGTTAAATTATTTTGATTGCAAAGATAATTATTTAAATATTTTTGTGTTGGGTTGAATTTGTACGGATATGTTTTATAATATTTTAGTACATCAAATCCATGACTAATGCTAATGGTTAGTTGTTGTATAAAAGAAATTAGAAATAAAAAATCAACATTTTCCTCCAACAATCATTTTATTACTATATGAAGAAGATGAAAAAGGCTTCCCAAGAATTAGAATTTTATTGCTCCCAAAGATTTTGTATCTATCCAATGGCAGAGTGAGTATTTTTTAACTTCAAAAAGTTAAACATTCAAATTTTGTAAAATATATAAATTTATAAAATTTTGACATTAAGAAGAGGAAACACATGATATTGGAATTAGGTGCATAAATAAGTATGCAATTTATTAGGTGTTTACGGCCTAACTCCATTTGGAAAAAATTTTAGGTACACATTATGTATTACATGAAATCATTTTAAATAATTTTTAAATACTAAGTAATTTATGTGATTCAGTACAGTAGTTGTAATTACAATTTTTGCATTTGGTCATCTAAATGATTGGACCTCTACATTTTCATTGATCTTATGCTAAGCAAAGGTCAAATAAATCTAGATAAATAGGAGACCCATCAAAATACAAGGGCCCACTTATTTAGACAATTAGATACAATAAATAATTGTAATTATTATACTAGATTAAAATTATTAAATAATTTAATATTTAAAAAATTATTTTAGAATGGTTTAATGTAATATATATTGTGTACCTAAGAAATTCTCCTTAATTTAGGCTTAACTTGACTTATCCTACTTCGTTAAATAAGTTAGGACTAATTTAATAAATAAGGCTATTTAATTAAATATGTTAAACCAATTTTTTAGAGCTTGACTTCTGGATCCATCTTGTTTACCTATTTACTTTTTTTATTTATTTATTTTTTAGCCTATTTATAAGTAAAGAATTTTATTTTACGTATTGCTAGCTAATTTCAATTACATCTCATGTGTCTCATGTCTAATCACTTATAGGATAAGATTCTCAATATTAATCAAATTTTCTTGTTTCACGTCCACTTTTGTTTACTTTTTTAAGTTATTATCCTTTTCTAAACAAAACTTAATCCTTTTCAATTTTTAAAATTTTTAATAAATTATTAACTTTTTTTAAATTTATTACTTATAATGAAATTATAAGCAACAATTGATTTTTTTTAACTTCTTTCTTTTAGTTTTTGAAAGTTTGTTATTTAAATAGAAAACTAATTTTTATTTTCTTGATTATAGAAAAAAGTATGCAACATGTCATGATTTTAAAACTTTTAGAAATGTTTTATTAGAAAGATAGACAAAAATTTAAAAATAGAAAATTTTTACTAATATATAAAGCCCCTATGTTTCTTATGTTTATTTTTCTTTATTTAAAATATCTTTCATATTTATTAGTATTTTTAATAGTTTAGTGATGCTCAATATTCCTTTAAGGGCTTTATTCCCCTTTACATCTTAAGTTCAAACCTTTAATCCCTTAACCTTGCATGTGTATGTCACATATACCATTCCTACCATTATGCAATGATGCATTAAATGCATGAATTTGTAGAATAAGCATAATAATCCTAAGGAATAAGGGATTTCACTCATGAACCCTTCATTCTAATGGCTATAAAAAGGCTATAACCATTTATTTTTTATAGAGAGAACTATAAATAACACCAAAATAAAAGGCTAAATCTAATTTTGCTTGTCCTTTGAAATTTTTGAACTTTAAAACATAAAACCTCATAAGATTCCTTATCATCATTTGTAATGATTATGTTCAACTTTGAACTTATACCAAATATACTCTTGAGGGTCTTATGGTTCTATGGATGACTTAAAAGCTCATGCATATAGCTACTAAAGCTATACTTTTCTTTAAACTAAGAGGAATTAATGATGTAAAGAATAGGCTTTGAAACCTCTTTTCCTTCTATTGGTGGTTTCCTTTAAAACTTCAAAGTATGGTTTTAAATTATCCTTAAAATGGTTTTCCTCACCAAGTTGATCCATTTTTCAAGCAAATTAGGCAATATCTTCAAAAAGTCCATCAATTGAATAATCTTCATGAAAATCAACTAAGTTATTGTAATCTTTATTCCAAGTAGTTAAGGTAATAATATGTTCTATTCCAATGATAGTTATGGAATATTTTCTAATATCTTTCTTCAAGAATTAAAAGACCTTAAATCCTTATATTTATGCTTCTACTCTAAAGGCAACATAGATTTTCCTTTCTAAGAAAGAAGTTGAGCATTTTTAGCTTTTTTCTTTTTCTCTCTTAAAGCATGTCCTTAATAAATAATAACTCTTTTCAATGTTTTTTTTATCTTTTTTTGGGTGTGAAGGTTCATGTTCCTAGAAATGCTTTTTGATCTAGAAGGAAAGTGAAATTCTTTTTCACTTTCGATTCGAACATAATGGTGATCATGGTGACCACTAAAGTCATGCTTGGAATATCGCCTTTCATGTGTCATCTCCTAAAGCATTGACTAGTACTCTTTTCTCTTAAAAAACTAAATTTTCCTCCTTCACGAAAGTTTCAAGGCTAAATTTTGTTAAATGGAAATCCATAAAAACAAACCTAGAAAGTTAGATCTTCACAAATGTGTAAGATTGTAAATATTTAAAATAAGAAAGTAAATATTATAACTAATCTAAAAGTGAAAAAACATCTAAACATTAGAGAAAACTAATGTGCATGATATTTTCATTATTATTTTCTCCTATATTTAGGCTTTTTAAAGTGTTCATATGCATAATTAAGTCAATTATGCGTTATTGTGTGATTGATAATAATTTTGGAAAGTAAAGGATTTATTCAACTAATGCAAGAATTTTGATACTACTTCATATGTTTAGTTATATCTTGAATTTTGAATCTTTGATTATGTTGACCTTGATATCATTTGAAAGCTTTATGAAAGCCCTAAAAGTGTTTTGAAGATATTGAGACCAATTTGGACATTTAGTGGTTCAAATTTGGCTAAGAAGTTAATGTAGAAATCCTACCTTATTGTTGATGCCACTAACTTGATCATGGAAATTTAGGTAAATGTAATGCTTGAAATATCAAAATGGTGCCAACTTCTTAAGGCCAATAGTTAGCTAAGGTCTAAGCTAACAACTTTGATAAGTGAAGTTTAATGAAACTACATTTTTTAAGGAAAAACTAGCCATAAAGTGGAATTATGGGGTTAGATTAGGTAAAAGTTGTTTGACATTTTAAGCCATAAGTTAAGGTCTAGGCCTCCAAATTGTGCAATGTCTAAATCATTGGATCACTAAGAAGCATCCCTGTAATTTTCTAAAAGTGGAAAGAACCCTAATTCACATAGTAATAGCCTTCAAAGGAAAAAACAATTGTTAAGAATTTCATTTTTTTCCTTTTGTTTTCTTTTTAAAGAACCTATCGTTGGTGATTTTTATATTCAATTTTAGGGATTTCTAAGTAAATTTGATCTTATTTTGAGACCTTGTTCTTATTAATTCACTATTGACTTATTTTCTTTTTTTTATAATTATTTATTATTGCTTAGGTAATTTACGTAAAAGAGCTCTTAGTTAATTGTCTAATGCATTCTATTGTTCAATAGTTAATTATGATTAGTTTTCATGTGTAAAACTATTATGATTGATTATTGCAAGTAGCAATTAAGTGCGTATGATTTTGTGATGCAAAAATTTTTGAACACCTAAAGGAAACAATGAATGAATATAGTTATTTTCATTTGTAAAATTGTTAATTCAATCTTGACTATTTTTTAATGTTTAATGTTATCACCAAGTACATTTAAGCATTTGTTCTGAATTAAATAACATTAAGAAATCATTTATTACTGCCTTAGGGGTAATTCTTAGCTAAATAATCAAATAAGGGTAATTCATTCAATGTTTAGCATAAATCATGAATTAAAGATTAGAATATCTCTTACACTGAAGCTTTTATTATTGTAATTCTTTTTTTCATTTAATTTTTTTCAATTTTTATTTGTTCTATTAGTTTATACGAACCCCTAACTTTTTATTTTTCTATAATTGAATTAATCAATTAGTTTTTTTAGGTTTGACCAAGTCTCATTAATACTATAAGTTCCTATAAGAATAATTACTATAATTTTGGTGTTTTTAACAAACATGAAAGGACTCTTAAAATTTTCAATTGCATCTTGCTCAATAGTAGAATAAGATTACTTTTGCTATTATAGAATAGTAAACACATGTCAAGTATTTAGAGGCTTATACATTGATTTCATGCCAATATCTAATTGAGTATCATTATATATCAAGTTTGATGTTAGTTATTTAACCATAATAAATAATAACAATAATATTGATTATTACATTGGAAAAAATCAATGTCGTTATTTTTAAAGCACCTTGAGAAATAACATTTGATGTTTATTATTTATAATCAACTAACATTTAATGTTAGTTATACCACTTTATTTTGTATTAATAACCAATGTGTTATGTTATACCCCCCATCCCAACCCTCACTTCTTTCCTTTGTTCCTCCTTCCCAAATCCTCCTTATTCTTCTATATAGAACACCTTAAATAACAATAGAAATTAATATATCCTATGACCCTATAGAATCCTAATAGAAATAATTTTAAACAATAAATTGAATAAAAGTTTAAAAATAGTAAGTGATTATTGAATAACAAGATTTTATACACACGTACACATAATATCTAAATGAAAGGTGGTTGTTGTGCTAAATCTATTTTGACACATGTTGCTTAATATGATAGGTTCACACTCCTTAGAAAAGAACTCTTGAATCCAAATCCTACAAATGCAATGAGCATTTATTAAAATTTAATGCATAATATCACACATTTTATATAAATAAATAGTAGATAATAGCAATAGATGTTAAATAAAATGAATAAAATCAAATTTCTAACCTATATAAGCCTGTAAAAGCTGTATTAAAATAAAAAAAATATGATTGATAATGAAATATAAAACCAAATTGCAAGAACAAAAGCAAAAAATAAATAAAACCTTATATTTATGTTTTGCATTTTTTCAAGGAGTGCACAACCTCACACATTGAGTGATAGGATGATAGAGCTATATTCCTACAAAAAACATCGTAAGCAAAAACATAAAATTGAATA
Source organism: Sindora glabra (assembly GCA_020226215.1). Lineage (NCBI taxonomy): Eukaryota > Viridiplantae > Streptophyta > Magnoliopsida > Fabales > Fabaceae > Sindora > Sindora glabra. The sequence continues at coordinate 61,386,068 of CM035227.1, forward strand.
GAAACATTTTCCAATTGGAAGAGAAGCATACCTTTTAAGGTTGGAAGAGTTGCACAATGAAATTTACAATTAGCTTCAACACTTTATTCCATTTATTTTCAACTTGCACTAGGAGGCAAGAGTTTAAATGTTGGTTAGTAACAAAAAATCAACATTTAACAAGTAACAATGTCATCCTACTAGTAAACTAAATGCTATTGATTTTTTTTTATAAAAAATTAATATCATAATACAATAGACATTAAGTTATTGTAAAAAAAATTAATGTCTTTTTATGTGTAATATTTTTTTAAAAAAGCCCTCAATAGAAATAACCAATTGATAACTTCTAAAATAGAATTAAAAACAACTAATTGCCAATTGTAGAAACATATTACAATTGATAACAACTATAGAATCATATAGCAATTAATAACTGTCAAAATAGACTATAATTGATAATAATTATGGAATCATATAGAAGTTGACAACAACAAAACCAATTGTAGGAACTAATTTTTATATAAAGTTTTTGAACTCTTATTTACATATCAAAATACAATAAGTTATAATAATTTATTTACAACTAAAGTATTGTCATCAAATAATTTACAAAAGTAAATTATAACTACTAGTCATATTTAGAAACACCTAAAGCTATTCAAAGTGATTCAACTCTAGTTTTGATGAAATACTCTATCTAAAGCTCTCTTATTTCATTAAGCTTTTCTTGAGGCTATGGTTTAGGATTGTCCTTAAAGCACTATAATTTATGCATAATTAAATGTTATCATTAGGATCAATTTAGTTGATTAAGCATGTGATAAGCTATAAATAATATAACAATTACTTTAGTCTAGCTTTTACAATCACATATCATATCATACATGTATCGAATGACATAATAGCTACACTTTATATTATCAAATTATCTTAGGCATTGTAATAAAATAAGAGGTTAATTTGATCCTATTGATGCATAAGCTTCCATTGTAGCATGTTATAATCTTACTTAGGAAATATACCTTCATTGCTTCCCATATTAATTTTTTGGTTTTCACATCCAATTGCAAGTCTTTCTTGTATACAAGACCAAGAGCTCCTTCCATGCACTTCTTTAACTTGGATCTCACTTATCCCCTCAAAAGATACAACTAAAAGACAATCTCCTTGTCTAGGAACACCATGACAAACATCCAATGGTACCTACAATACAATGGCATAACAAATTGTTAAATTTATTTACAATAAAAAAATGAAATAATAGCTATTGTATGAGTAAGACTTATCCTTCATGGTATAGCATGAAATAGTAGGCTTTCCTGGGCTTATTAAGCAAGGCATCAACAATGTATTCCTTCCTTATCATGTCATCATCCTAGAACTTAATGTAGAGTTGATATGGATCTAGGAATCCATATTGAGCTTTTAGTAATGACAATTAGTCATAGAAATATCTCTAAAAGGATTAATGTGAGCTAAACTTCTATTCAAATAATAATTGAATTAATTCATATTTATTCAAAAAAGATAGTACAAACTTATATGACTAAAAAAAAGTAATATAAGTTCAAAATATGTAAAAAAATTAATAGTGAAGGGTAGAAGATACACAACAATACCTCTATAGGGTATTGAATAAAGGTTATCAATCATATTATGAAAGTTTTATAGGCTTCTTCCACAATTTGAACTTTATTGCTTGGCACTGATGCCCTAGTTGTGTGGAGTAATAACTTATTGATCGCTACCTTTACTTAATCATTCGATAATGGTAAATGGTAGTAGATTTCACGGCATACAAAATCCATTAGAGCACATAGGGCTCTACCTTATGCAATATGAACCTTAGTTATAGAAAACTTAATTCATACATAAACATATTGAAAAATGTAAAGGCTAATGAGTAACATTTCCCTCGAGTAAGGTCTTTATAATATTTACCATCATGAAGACTAGCACTGTAAGTGCTAGTACATCCTTTAAACCAATTGCTAGAGAGGTTCTCACCTTTTCTTAATTAGGAGTCTTAAAGCCAAGCTAGACATCAATCATATAAACAAGCTCATCTATATGAGCAATGGCTATGTATTTGGCTAGCTAGTAGGCTATCTACTTTTGTAAAGCATAAAACTACTCTTCCTCCTACTACATTTGCATGTATTGCTTATACATTTGTTACATCATTAACATCCAGTTTTTAGTGATTTTTTTCCATGTTATGGGGTGATGTTAGCTATGAAGTCCTCCAACTTGGCACGTGAATTATCTAAATGATACCTTGATGAGCCAAAGCAATCCCTTAAGCTGATTCCTTATTTTGACACCCCAAATATAGTCGAGATGTTTCTTAGATTCTAATGATGTGGTTAGGATTTTATTCTTCCAAATTAGCCCAAACTTACCCTAGAAGACCTATTGTATGAGAATGTCTAATAATAATAAACAAATAATAGATAATTAGATTCAATTAATGTGAAATGGAAGTTTTAAAAATCAAATGATAAAATTTTAATTTAATTATAAATAATAACAATCCTTTTTGTAACATCCTAATTCTCTAGAGTTGTGTTAGGATTGAGAGCCAAATAATTGTAGCAAAATTTAATCAATCCTAACTAAGGATCCATGCAAAATGATCAGATTAAGATAAGGATCTAGTCATTACCTTTTGCAAACAATTTAAATGCTTAATTCTTGATTACCTATTCCACTTGCTTTCGATCGAAAACTCTGAGGTATCTACACAAACTCGCAAATCGCTAGTGAATGTCTTATAGCTACTAATTGAAATTCTCCTCTTTTACCTCACAATACTAGCTATGCTTTCTCTAGGGCTATGATCAAGGAGAGCTATTAAGGTTTTTTGTGTTATTTGGGATGCATGAATAGTAAAAAAAATCATCATATATTAACACCTAATATGCCTATTTAAATAGAAGCACAGAAAACCTTAACTAACTGAGCTTTATTCCATTTATAATTATATGCTTATAATTGAACCTTATAATTATAACATGAAATTCGTACATACTAGGCATAAATAATTTAGTCCATTAATTCTAAATTTGCTAGGTTCTAAATGCATGACCCTACAGGATTTTATTACGTTAGCAATGATCATAAATCATATTAATGATCATAAACAATGAGTGGTATTTAGCAATATGTCATTGTTACCCAAGTAATGAGAAAGTCAATGATTTGACAGAACCTATACATGTGATCATTATCTATGACTTTTTATCCTAAACATCTAGATTAAGCGCTAGACATGGACTATGTCATTCCCGTATAGTCTAATTTAAAGGTTCCTTGATTCCTAAGTAAGCTAACTAAAATATATGTAATTGACATCCCATGTCAATCCATCTAAGCATGACCATGCATTTTTCTTAGCCTTACTTAATTAAGGAGTCCACAAATATCACTCTTAATCACCTCACATCATATATGACACATTCAATAACTACATATGCATTCACTTAATCATGAATGACATACAGCAGTATTAAAATGTCAAACTCATATGTGAGGAACCTTGGTAATCTTAGATTAAAGGACCATATTAATGATGATCATTAAGAATCACTCATGACACTCATATAATGATCCATTTAGTGTTCTTAGGGTAGATCGATCCAATACATAAATTTTCTAATTTGTACTCATGTGTAGACTTAATAACTCATATAAGTCACCACACATGTTAGTCTTAATATATCAATGCAACCTAATTCACAATGATATATAACTGGGGACATTTAAGAATATAATTATTCTAGGATTATTATCATAATTAAATATACTATGCAAATATATATATATATATATATATATATATATATATATATATATGATAATTGAAATTACCTTTAAAATAATGTGATTCAAATTTACAATCATCCATATGATTGGTTTTAAGGCATATACTCTAATAGTGTACTACCCTGCTTGTTAATTCTACCTCACTTCTATAGCTTTTCATGAGAAATGGAAGGTTCATCTTCGATGTCCTCTTCCTTAACTTCCACATACCTCTCTGCCAACAATTCCTTCTATAGCTTTTGGTAACTTACCCCAGGTGACAAGTATTTATTCTTTCTTTACCTCTTTCAGTTGGACTTACTTAACTCTTAACCAAAAGATATATTATTTCATAATTACAAATAATATACAAACAAGACATTAAGAAGATTTACCATTATAATGCTTAAATTTTATTAGGAACTTATCATTGTCCCTCTATTTTAAAAACTTCTCCTTAATTACTAGTCGATGAATTCTATTTTTGAAATGGGTTTTGTTAGCACTTTTAGGATTCATGCAGTCTAGCCTTAATCTTACCTTGTAGTCATTCTACTAAATCACATATACAATAATACTCTATTATACATGTGCTAGGTGTTATGAATATTGAAGGCATCCTATAAGAAAAAAAACACTTAAAATGGTTATATGTGATTATTCTACTAGTAAAAATTTTCAAATCTATATCATAAAGCTATCCAAATCAAGTGTATATACTAAAACATCCCCCTATTGTTATCCTTAAATCTTGGAGGATACACTTTCAATGAGAAAAACCTATCAATACTTTAGATTATGCTACCAATACAATGTAACTGCTATAAGTTAATCCATACTCTCCTTCTGGCTATCCCTACCTTTGAACTAAATAGGTAACTTTTCACCCTTCGCCCATATGGCGGTAATGACCTTTAATATTGTAAGAGCTTTGTGGTTTTTGAAGTTAAAGTAGTTGCCTCTTTATAAGGATCCATATTTTGGATATTTCAAAAAAAAATCAATGCCAATCATATATAATGATATGTAAATAAAGTTAGATATTAACATTACTTAAGGATGAATAAAATAACATATATACATTTTGTTCTTATAACAAATGTTGCATAATGGGCATAGAAAAAAACTAACTTACATGATAAGTAATTGAACTAAAATTACATTAATCATCATACTTTATAAACTTTCCACTAATAATATAACTATAGATCAAATAGGATTCATTCCATTATATAATATGTTTGATACCCTAAAAAGATGCAATGGTATACAATGGCAAAATTAATAAATTAAAATGGAAGAGGTATCACCACTATGTAGAGCATGTTTATAGTCATGCATCTTAAGGGCTACTAAACCTTAAAAGCATCACCAAATGAATTGGATAATATAATCATAAACTTAAAGATAAATAAGGCTATTACAATATCACTATACACAGACATATACATTTTAACCAAACAAAGCTAATAATTTTTTAACATTCAAAATTATAATGAAAATATAACAGGAAAACATACCTAAAAAATTGTGATAACTCAAACAAGCATAAAGTTAACTCTAAGTATAGCTAAGAATGTAATAGAGATTAAGGAATTATTAGTAAAATAAAGATAATAGGGGTTATCATTGAAGAAATAGGTTTCGAAAAACAAAAGTGATGTGAAATTAGGCTAAAATGAATGTTAAGCAACTAAAACATTTACACATCAGTTGTTAATTTGATAATCAATATATGATAAAAATGATGTTAGGTTTATTGCAAAATATATGTATAAAGTTTTAACAATATTTACAAAAATATCACCACTATATTAATTTAAATGTTAGTTAATTAAAAAACTAACATCTTAAGTTTTGTTAGTGCTCTCAAACTAATGGTTCTTATTTGCCTTTAATGTAAGTTAGGTGTAAAACTAACATCTTAAGCTTCCTAATATTTTAAAACATCTAGATAGACATTAGTTATAATTTTCACTATCTTCATAAATTTCTTGTGAATTTTAAAAATGCCACTATAGCAATATATAAGCAAATTTTCCTTTAATTAACTTCTATTAATTGACATAAAATGACCTTTCTATAGTAGTGTTTGGTTTGGTTTGCTTTTGACAACAATGTTTGGAAAACCTATTTTACAAGAAATAATTCTTTTCCTTCTTGGTTAACTAAAAAAAAAACAAAAACTCATACTAAAAAAAACTTTAAAATAAGACTCCTTCCAAAAACCTATACAAAAAAGACTTTAAAATAAAACTCTTTCAAATGGTGAATGTTAGAAGAAAGCATCATAAATATTTTACATTTTAGATGTTGGAAGATGTAAAAAACTAGTAAACTTTTTATCATCAGTCTTCTCTTTGGTTTATAAGGTATACATGAAGAAATAAAACATATTAGCAAAAAGCTAAACCTTCAAATCTTTACAATCCATTCAAACAATTCTAGATATATCCAAGAATTGAAAGTTAATTAGGAAAGGTAAGTGATCATTTGATTTAATATTACTTATTAGAAGAAGGAAAAGGGATTGTGAATGCTAACTTTTTCAATGATAAAGTCATAAAAATTAAAAAAAAAAAATTAAACTCTGATGAAAGAATAGTGTCATTTTCTTTAGCAAGTATTGAAGTCATAGAATTTGGAGCATTATCAAACATTAGATACTAAAGAAATTTTCTTAAAAAATTAAACTTTTTTCCATTCCTCCTTTAACATAACATAAAATATACCAAAATTAACCCAAGGAAATAAATCTTTTAAAAGGAACTCATTCTATTCAATGTTTACCATTAGTGTCAAAGCTATGAAAACGGTTATAGTTATTGATAAAGATTTAATGCTTACCTTAGGTACTTCAATATAATATTGAATAATGTATAAATCTTTATCTATAGAAGCAATAAATTATTAAAACATAAGGACTCATTAACAACGCTAAAGCTTGGGCTGAAATCATAAATATCTTCAAACATCCCTAAAATAGTGGGCACCCAAGAAACACTTCAAACTAAGCAAGTTAAAAAAGGAAATAACTCTGAAATAAAAAATGAGAAGTAGTAAGGTTTACAATTATGAAGAATATCAACATATAAAACAATTAAAAAAATTTAAGCATAAAGTTTAAAAAGTAAAAAAAATGTGATATAATAATGGCCTAATAGTGGCCCTTTTATAATTCACCAAATTTCACTTTGAAAAAATCTTTAGAGATGGCTACTGATGTTAGCAACAAAACTTTAAGGATATAGAGCAATTTTTCAAAAAAAGACTATAGTTACATGCAATCGTTGTTGTAATAATGTCATGACCTAACTCTAATCATGATCAATGTGGAATCTACTTAACCAATTTCCACTAGCTTATCTTGTTCCCCCCTGACATTTACACATGCATGCATAGAATGTTAAAGATAATTAGCATAATGATTAACATTAATAGATGAAAGAACTATGTTTTTCAAGTTAGTTCTATGAGATAAGAGAAGTTAAGTCTACTTTTAATCCTTATTAAATCAAGGATAAGTTAACTTAACTAACCTTAGTTGACAAAAAGTCTTTATTCAACTATTTTTTCATAGCTAAGGCCTAAAAAACATCCTTATCTATAAATAAAGAAAATATATGTATTAATAGAGGAATTCTTAAATGATCTATCCTTGTTATGGTATGTCAAAGCTATAGGAGCAGTCATAGTTGTTGATAAAGGTTCAGTGCTCATTACTTCAATACATTACCAAATAATACAAAAGTCTTTATTTATAAAGGATAATGAAGTTTTAGAACATAAAGACTTATTGACAATGCTAAAGCATAAGCTCAAATCATAAATTTCTTCAAACATCCTTCAAATAATAAGCTCCTAAGAAATACTTCAGATTAAACATGTCAAAGAAAGAAATAAGCATAAGTTTGAAATCAAAGAGGAAAAGTATTAGGGCTTGCAATTATAAAGAAGATTAACTTATAAAATGATAAAAAAAATTAAGCATAAATCATAAAAGGTAAAAAAATTATGAATTATAGTAAAGAAATATAACATTAACCCTATATAATTCACCAAATTTGACTTCAAAGAAATCCTTAGTGTTGGGTAGTAACATTAACAACAAAACTTCAAGGATATAGAGAGATTCAAAATCCATTTATTTTTAAATGAACTATGTAGTATCATTATTACAAGGGCATATATACTAGAAAAGCAAGAAAATCTCATTCTAACTCTTATCTATTCTTATCTTTCACAAGCTTATCATGTCCATTCAAATCGACCTTATCCCTTATAAGTATATACCAGATCTAGTTTCAAGTTATAGATAATATCGATCCACCTCTATCTTAATTTTCATGAATGGTAACATAATTTGATAAAAATTATCCTAAGGATTCATCCATAACATAAATATCCTAACACTACTATATCTTTTTGCATCGCCTCACATCATGATCCAACATTATTTAATGTATAATAACTAACATCAATATTATACAAAATTTAATGTTCCTTAACCACTTATATAACATAATATATGAAACTTTACAGGACATAATCAATTATAAGGGTTTAAAGAAAAGGGCTTTGGGTGTATAATCTATTGTATAATTAACTATACAATCTCTAAAAGTAAATTTATAAGAGTGATATGCATTGTACACACCAAAATTAATAATTAAACTTAAGGATAAATCCAAGTTAAACCTAAAGGAATAATTAGCAATTAATGAAAATAATAGAAAACATAGAGCTTTTAGAAAGTAATTTTAAATAAATAAATTAAAAGCAAATTTAAAGTATAATTGATAGAATATGAAATCTTAATCCAAGAAATATCACACTCTATTATATAAATATATTATTGACCCCTAACAAAATTCATAAATGATTCAACTATTTAATTAAAAATTACCCCCAACATCGGTAATATTTATGAAAAGTTCCTAATGATGATTAATTTAAAACAAGTACCTAAATTAAGCTCCCACTACTGACTTTAATTAAGATGCACTCCTAATTCTAATCAATATATCAAGAACATAGTTAACACCAAATTAATAACTTTACATGTAAAAATTACTAATTTATCTTTTATTTTTCTTAAGCAACCAATGATTCACTTACGTATCAAATCAATAAAGCTTGATTACTCTAATTTTGATAAATCACAACTAACTTATAAAAGAGAATGAATTGTAACTAATCATTTAGCTTTAAACTACAATAGATAATCAACTAATCAATTATAATTAGCAAACTATCTAATCAATTATTCATAAAAAGAGTAGAAAAATAAGAGATAATTAAATTAAAAGTGAAAATAAAAGAAAGGTTTCAAAACTAAATCAAATTGGAATACTAATCCCTTTAACTAATGTAGAAAATTAGCTGTCCATGGTGGAATATAAAGAAAGGTAGAAGAAAAAGAGTTACTATTTAGAGAAAAATGAGAGCATTTAAAAGTACAAAACTATTTAAATCTAATTTCCTAAGCTAAAAAATATAATGGGCCAAGTAGATATGCCTTCTAGGCTTATAAAGGATGTGTTACCTAATTTAAAAGCTTATAGCCTAATTTAAAAATTAAATTACTAATAGTATTTATTGTAATAAAAAATTCATAACTCAACTTCTAACTTAAGTTTGACTATTAAAATGACATAGTTTTACTAAAACCCAAAACATAAAACTTGTTAGGTCAAATCTTAACTAACTTTGGGTGCTAGTTTCATCTTAATTAAACTTTTGGAGCTCTATATATAACCTAAAATTGTGATTAGTTTAGTTTGGATAAAAATAAAATATCAATTTCATGACCATTTTTAACCTTCCAAATGTCCAAATTAGGCTTTGGCTAATACATGAAAGTTTTATAACTTCTCGTCTTTCTAAAGATACAAAAATCACACAATTCGGACATCCAAAACATAAGTTATAGCAAAAAAAATGAAACAATGCAAAAATTCAATTTTAATCAAATAATTTAAAAAATGGAAAACCATCATCTAATCACATAATAAGACTATAAAATTAAGCATATGTAATATACGAAGAGACATAAAATAAGAGGAAATAATATGCACATTATCTTGCACATCAAGAGGTATAATTGAGTATGCAATCAATTATAGGCTGTTAAAGAAAATCCTTCAAGATATAATCAATTATGTATTTGATTATGCTTGCCTAGAAAGCATATTTATAGGCATAATCAATTGTAATCTAGTTTTTCTATAGAATTTCAATCTAAATAACTATTCATTTAAATTAGATCCTTAATATTTCATCTTATCAATAACCACATTTAATTAATACACCATATAATGCAATCATGGCACAGTTTAACCAAGATCTATCTAAAATTTCAAATCAAATCACATAAATTATCATATTTCTTCTAGATTTAAGAAAACACTTTAAACCTAACCCATTTCAACCAAAATCTCTAAAAAATAATGCAATCTACTTAAGATGCTTACTTATTTTATATGGAAGAGATGCTTAGTGGAGAGATTTATGGTTTCCTTGATCTTATTCATCTAAAATCCCAAGAATCTAAGTTAGGGCTTAATTTCCCCTTTTGAGTTCAAATCCTTGAATGAATCCAATCTAAAAGAGAATGAAATAAAAGCTTATCAAATATTAGAGTTTGAACGGCCTTACCTTGCTTGAATTAAAAAATGCAAGTTACTAGTGATGATTTAAGCCTTAATTAGATAACGATAAGAGAAAAAGAAAAAAAATAAAGGATAAAGCTTTTAGTATATTTTATGGTTGGAAAAAATAGGGAAATAGATTAAAGAATTTAGGAAAATAGGAAAGGAGGCAACCAAGGGCAAAATTAGATTGGCCATAAATATCCTTCATAATCATATACTTTCCTATAAACATAATTAAATCTTAAAAATTTCAATTTATCCCTTTACCAAGTATCTTACACTAAAAAAACTTATTTCAAATTTCCTCATAATAATTAAATAAATTTTCACATAAAATATTTCAAATTATAAGCGGTGTCACAAATAGTTAAAATAAATCAAATAAAGTTTCCCTCCTTTTTTAACAAGGAATTAGGTTTCCTTTTTATTTTACAACCTAATGGCAGAAAACTCCACATAGAAATGACAATGTTTGCAACCATAAAAGTTAATTTTTGGACAAGACCAATTAAGCCTTTTTTAACTAATCTAAAAGGGCAAGTGACAAATAAGTTTCTATCTAGGCCAAAAATTTTTGGACCATATGTGGCTATCCTCAGGATTGGACTATGCTAACACGTGACTAAATGAGCCTTTTACTTAAGGGTTGAGATCATCCATTAATTGAAAGTTAAGACAAACCTCTTTTAGGTCATTAAACTACATATAAGCCATTAATCCACATTAGTTGGTCATAAGATCTCAAGTCTTGTGTCATGATGTATCAAACACATGAACTTAACTTAGTAGAATGACTATGATATCCCTAAGGATTAAAGGATTTTCTTCTTCTTAAACTTCTCACTTTGATGGCTATATATATATATATATCCTCAAGTATATACGTTTATCTAACTCCTCTGTCATTGTGCTAACTTGATCATAAGAAAAGCTTTGGTGTTACCACTACCAACACTTTTTTGTAAGATTTACCACATAACAAATTTACAAGCTTAAAGAAGAAAAAGCATCACTAGGCTATATTCAAATTAAACCAAATATAAGCCTAGTATAATCCATTTACATATTGCATTATTTATTTTGGATTGGTTTAAGAACATAAACAACAATTATTGAAGAAGTTTGATAAGCTAATTTATAAAAGAACATATCTTAGGTATTTGATATTAGGTCTTTTTACATTTATATTTTTTTTAACAACTCAGCAATTTGTTTTGATTTCTTACACTCCCTTAACTTGATGATGCATTTCTATATATTTTTGTCATATGCAGTATATTAAGATATTTTAAATAATTTTTTAAATATCAAATCATTCATATTCACATGTTTAGATTCAATGAAGTATATAATATCTATGTAAGAATTGCATTTTTTGAAAATGGAATTAGCATTATGCTTTTGTCTTTCTCTCTTCTGCCTAATATGTGTTCCATAAGGTAAACAAAAATTTCTTATCTATGCTTTGCTTAATCAAGTGTAGAACACTATTTTGAAAGGCGATAAAATAAGAGGTTGTGTGGTTGGTAGAAGTAGTATGTGAATTGTAACTTTTCAATATGTAGAAAAATTTTAAAACAACATAAAAAAGTAGAATTCCCTATGAAGTTCTATTTCTCACAAATAATAAAAAGTTACTTATTCATACTCTTTTCATAAAAAAAATTCCTATGTCCTTTATAGATAGAAGTTGAAGTTGTTGATTTAGCCCTCAGGCTATGAGTTTGCATAGATTTAAGCCCCTAAATTTGAGACCCATGTAAATATGGGTCAATTTACATGGCCCATGGTTACATAGGCTACCTTGTGGATGAACTAGGATAACCCATGCATTTAGTTTTAATTTTTATGTAACCTTAAATTTTTAATCAATACAATTTAATCAATACAAAACCATATTCCTTTTTCTTGCTTTTTGTTTTGTATGATTATGTTATGAGTTATTTTTAGATTATATTTTTATTGTATGGATATTTTATAACTTATATTATGGATGTAAATATATATATATAATTATATATAGATTTTAAATATATAATAACTTATTTATGAATGAATATCAAGTGTTTTAAAATAGTTTTAAATTTTTTTATTAATCAAAAGTTCAAAATTTTAAAATATTTCAAAATTAAAAAAAGGCTAGAGAACCAATCCATTTATCTAGGAACTTTTTTGGACTAGGTTAAGACCTCCAATCTAATGGCTTGCAAAATATATGGCCTGACCTAACCTATTATTAGTTATAATAGAAATACAAAGCTACCTTAATTTAATTTTACTAATGATAAATTTAATATTTTATCCTCATAATGTGTTTGAAAATTATAATAAATATAATTTATTAATTTTAAAATATAAATATATTTATAATAAATTGATTATAATAAATATCATTATAATTATATATAATATAATTATTCCATTAATTATGTAATAAATAAAATGAGTATTATTTAAAGCTATTTAAAATAAATATTAAATATTATATCATAAATATAAATCATAAAAATAATTATAATAAGATAAGATTACTACTAAATAGAATTATATTTATTGTATACATTGTATATATCTAATACATTATTTTATTTATCATTTTATATTTATTATCAACATATAGAGGTTTGATAATCTCTACTTCCATAATAGATGTAAGCAATCTTTATTTTTTCATTCAAATGAAAAATATACTATTAATTCAATGTCAATAAAATAAAAAAGGATATTTAAGTAATTTTAATGGTGGAATATTAATTTAAAATATTTAAGTTAACTTTGTTCATTTTATTTCATCTCAACAATACATACACCAATTAAATTAAAAATTAATAAAACGGCAAATTGACTATAATATAATATATTATTTTATTATTCTTAAACTAATAATATAATTTTTTTATTTAAATAAAAAGATGAATGTTATGAACCTTCACATATGGACGAAGATTAATAATCCTCATAATTTATTATTTTAATGTTTAATTATAAAGATAAGAGATTTTTTATTTCTTATCTATTTTATATAAATCTAATAAAACCAATTATTGTTGTATTAATTGTTTAACTATTTTTTTTACTTCAATTAAAGTTAGATTTAATTATTTTAATATAATTTAATATATGTATATAACAAATCTTATTTTTTATATAAGTTAGTTTTACTTTTTAAAATGAATAAAAAATAAGAAATTACAAAATTATGGTTGAAAGAGATATTAAAAATATGGTTTAAAATACTAGAAATGATTAAAATTTATTATTTTTTATATTATTATTTTGAATGATATATTAATTGTTTTTGAAAATATTTTTTAAGAAGTTTAGAGTTGAATTAAAACAAAACATAGGAAGTTAAGTTATGAGAAGTGTTAATTTTTAATGGAACTAACAAGAAAAGATTTTTTTTTCCTTGGATGCATAAAAAACAAGAGGGAGAAAGGAAAAAAAATTTCTTTACTTGTTTTGATAGAAAAGTAAGAAAAAAGAAAACTAAATTAAATTACATGACAAATTTACTCTTCAAATTAATAAGTTAGTTTTCAAGTTAAATAAAATTAAAAATAAAGTTATTTCCATTCATTCTCCACTCATATGTGTCAAAAAAATTTTGGTGGGTTTTACTTCCTTTTCTTTCCTATTCCTTTTCTCCTCCATTCATTTTCTACCCTATCATAAGTAAAGGAAAAACATTATTTTTTATTCATTTTCTTTCCTTTATTTTTTTCACTAATTTTCTATAAAAATAAGCAAAGTGTAAATGTTTACAAATTCCATATAAAATTACTTTATATGAGAACCATAGAAATTCCTAGACAAAATTTCTTAATATTAGACTAATTGAATTTGACAAATTACTAATTCACCAATTTATCAATTCAATCATTGATTTATTAGTAATCGATTTTGAATTAAAAATAGAAACTACACACACACATATATAATAAGGTATATGATAAAATTTAAAAAATAATAAAATATAAATTAATGATATATATATATAAATCAGTAGTAAAAATATAAGTAATATAAAACTAATTTAGGTTAAAAAATAAAAAATGACATAAATTTAATTCATATAAATTATAAAACTATTAAACTTCAATTATTATGAAATAATAATATTTTAATTTTTTTTTAAGTTAGAATATAAATTTTATAACGAATCCACTTCTTAATTTTGACCGATTTACATTAATCTTAACTCATTTGCAATGAATCTAATGGATTTATATCTATTCACCCATATTTTTTATTCGATATTCCGAATCAAATCAGTTTAATCCAACCGAGCGACCCGGATTTTTTTAAAACTATTCTACGATCTATGATAAGAACAAAGTTGTTAATTCTTGAAAAGGGCACGTGCATGTTGCTTGCAAAACTAGAGTCCAGAGTCAGACGGAGGGAAGGTGTAGAAAAAGGGAGAACCTTCTGCTCTCTCTCTCTTGCAGCAGGGAGAGCGAACACGAGACTAAAGAAGGAAATCGGTAAAAATGATGTCGGCAAACAAGGAAACGGCGGTGTACTGCATCGATGTACCCTCGTTACTCGCTCCAACGGTGAGGAAGCTCCTTCTGCTTCCTTGAGGATAACAGTGATCACTCTTTCCTTTTCTCCCTTACACTCCTTTTATTTTCCGAAGAACATTTTACGTAAGAGTATCATATAGTTACAAACTTTATTAAATATTAAATATAAAATGATGAAAAATATTAATATATTTTATATTGAATATAGTAAATTTGATGGAAATAAAAATTTAATATGAAGATACTATTTTATTGAAAATAACTAGGCTTATTAAGGACTTTGTTTTCTTTGATAACTGAATTACCCGGGGGGGGGGGAATTTCTATACACCATAATAATCATGTATTACTAAATTTAATAGTTTAGATCTATTAACTTGCACACATTGAATAGAATCTATCCGTTTTAAAATAATAGTGCTGTAGTCTATACCTTGCACTAGATTTTTTTTTTCGTCAGGCTGCCTATTTTACAATTTTCTGCTTTTGCTATTCTTCGGTGCACCATGGAAATAGGATGCACCGTTTCGTCTATCGCAAATTTTATATAATTTTTTTTTTATGAAATTTACTATTTTTTTATAAAATTTTGTAATAGTTCCTCGAGTTTTTTGTATTACTGGATTATTATTTTACGTAGCAAAATATATGGACAAAGTTATAAGAACTTGTAATAAATTGCAAATTAATTTTATATAAATAGTGACATTCCATGTAACTTATATTATGTAAAAAGGATAGTTCTTCCATATCTAAAGTAAAAGTTAGGATATGAATACCTTGACTGATTAACTAATTAATACATGACATATGACATATATAAATAATTAAATAAATTAAATCATGGCACATAAATAAAAAATAACCAATCGATAAATTTATTTATATTTTTAATTTTACCCCAAGTTATCAAGAAATTATATTTTTCTCCCTTTCTTAAATTTTTCACACTTCATTAATTAGTTTAAATAATTTTATTTTAATTCTATATACATCCTATCATGAAAATCCAATTCTAACTTCTATTATTTTTATTTGGTCTTAACAAAATTTAAATATTTAAGTGATAATAATATACCAAATAAATCTTTCAAATAATAAAATAAAATATTAATTATTTAAAAATAAAATAAATTAAGTACATTGTTACTTAGATTAAATTAAAAAATAAAATTTTTAAATTAAGTACATTATTTGGTAAAGCTAAAAATAATATATTTCATTAAGTACGTCGATTTCTTTTCTTATTATATGAGGGTAATATATAAGGGAGATACACATAATTTTTCATAAAATTTACTATAGATAAAAAATAATAAATTTAATTGTTTATAAAAATAATAATTTATCTCTTTAATATAATTTTAGTCTAAAAGAATATAAAAATAATATATTTATTTATCACTGGAGGGAAAATGATTAAAAGAAGAGAAATCTCAATTTAGTAAATTTTCATCTCTTGATTTTCCTTCATTGATGAATTTCGATTATATAATTGATTTTATTGTCGTAGGCGTGCTGAAAACGGTATGGTTATATGATTCTTGTCTTCTTCCATTTAAATAATTTTGTTTAAATTTATTTATTTTAACAATAAGTGACTATTAATTAATTGTAACATATGTAAATTAAATTTGTATTAAGCATGACTTTTAGTATATTAGGCTTTCTTAAGAAATTATCGACATAAAAATATTTAATAATATAAAATTATAATTATACAATAAATTCTTTTTTATAATTTATTTTTTAATTATATTTTTATATTTTTTTTGCAATCATTAACTTTACAAGAAATCAGTACTACTTTTTTTAAATTTATTAAACTATAATGAATTTTTATACTTTAATAAATTTAAAAAAAGTAGCGCTAATTACTTACCTTGAATTATTGGGTTTGGAAGTGAATTTTAGGGAAAGTAAAATGAAACATGAAAATTTTGATTTTTTTAAATATAAGAAATTTATAAAATTAATATCCAATGATTATTTTAAATTGTGTGATTTTTTGAATGATTTAAAAGATTAAATTTATTTTAATAATAATTTATAAATTTTTTACAATCTTTATGAGTGAAAGATAATTAAAAGAAAAAAATTAAAATGATGCTTTTAAAATATAAGAAATTAGATTTTTTTACTTTTTTATATTTTAAATAAATCACATATTTTTTTAGTGCTAACTTTTTTCATTAACTAATCAAAAGTATCTCAATTTTATATAAAATAATCTCAAATAATATGTATAATAAAAGTCAAATATAAAATGTCAATAGAATTAGAAATTAATATTTACAAATGAATTGATTTTGTAACATTATCATATATTTAATATATAATAATAGAGGGAATTAAATTCTTGCATGCAACTTAATATAAATAACTTATTTAAATAATTAATTCTATGTTAAATTTAGAATTGTATAAAAAATTAAGGTTGTAAATATAAATATCATATTATAAATATTTTATTTATTTGATAAGTCTCTCACAATTTCATCTTAACCATTCATTTTAGCATCATCAAAATCATATGGTTATTATGTTGCCATGAAATCAAGGTATCAATACACAAACTTTTATTTTAAGTATCATAGAATTGTCCATATAAAAAAGTTGTGAGATTTTGTAAAGATGTCACAAAAGTTTCATGAAATTTGCGGTACAATTTTTTTGTTTATGTTGCACCGAAACAAGCTCTCAAATTAAGTTGTATTGCAAATTTGTTTCGGTACAACCGCAAATTTCATGAAACTTTTCTGACATTTTTACAAATGTCACAACTTTTTTATACGAATATTATCCTCTTTGTATATATTTATTCAAGACATTGGCATTCATGGGGTATGAGGTCATTCCATTTCCCCTCTTCACATTGACAATCAAGCTACTATCTATAATAAAAAGCTTAAGATGAAGCCATTTTCTATCCTCCAAAGAAAAGGGATATAATAAAATATTGATTGAAACATGCAAAGAAAAGCCAAAAAATGAAAGGGAAGATAACTTTCATTTTTTCTCCCCACTTGAAAGCTGTAGGGCCTCCCCACCTAACACGACATGGGCTAGAGTGAATTCCAAGTGGATGTATGCCAATCCTTTTCCTAGAAAGTACATGGATTCTTCCTTGTGCTTGAGTTCTTCTGCAAATGAATATACTCTGCCTTGAGATCCTTTTTACTCGAGTAAGCTTCTTGGACTTCCGGGATCGCTGCTTTGCAATTACTTGCCTTTAATCACTTTCTGAAGATATGGCTCTAGAACTTGTTGGTGGAGCTGTTTTGAATGCTATTTTCAATGTGTTGCTTGAAAGGTTAGCATCTTCTGAGGTATTAAGCTTCTTCAAGAACAACAAAGGCAGTGATATGTTGCTCAAGAAGCTGAAAATCACACTGCTGTCTGTCAATGCTTTGCTCAATGACGCCGAAGAAAAGCAAATGAGAAATGCAGCCGTGAAGGATTGGCTCGATGAACTCAAAGATGTTGCCCTTGATGCTGATGACCTGCTAGATAAGATCTATACTGATGTTAAAACTGGCACAACTGAGGTACAAACTCTCAATTTCACTCCTAATCCTATAAATTTGTATGATAAAGAGCTAGAAGAGATTCTTGAAAGATTAGAGTTCATCATAAAACAGAAAGATGTCCTTGATCTAAAAGTGGTCAAAGAAGTTAAAATTTCACAAAAGACACCAACATCTTCTATGATTGAAGCATCTGATGTGTATGGTAGGAATGATGATAAAGCAGAATTAATCAAGTCACTGTTATCATATGATGCAGCTGGTGAGAAGATATGTGTTATTCCCATAGTAGGAATGGGTGGAATTGGAAAAACCACCTTAGCTCAACTTGTATACAATGATGATGAAGTAAAAAGGGAATTTGATCTCAAAGCTTGGGTTTATGTCTCTGAAGAATTCGATATTTGCAAGATTACAAAATCCCTTTTGGAGGTTCTCACTTCCCATAGTTGCAATATCGAAGACTTAAATTACCTCCAACTTGAATTGAAAATGAGGTTAATGAATAAAAAATTTCTGTTAGTTTTAGATGATGTGTGGAATGAGAATTATGTTAATTGGGACATTTTGAGGACTCCATTTCAACACGGAGCCGAAGGAAGCAAAATTATTATAACTACAAGAAGTAAGCGTGTTGCATCGATCATGCAAACAATTTCACCTTACAATCTTGGGGGCTTGTCTGATGAAGATTGTTGGTTGTTATTCAAAAGACATGCATTTGGCTCAAATGTTTCAGTCCATTCAAGTGGGGCGTCTGTCCTGGCAAAAATTGGTGTGAAAATAGTTAGAAAGTGTCATGGATTGCCTTTGGCTGTGAAAACACTTGCAGGACTCTTGCGGTCAGAAAGTGATATCAAGCAATGGTATAAAGTACTAAACAGCGAGATATGGGATTTTCAATGTCATGAGAGTAATATTCTCCCTGCTTTGAGATTAAGTTACCATTACCTCCCTTCACATCTAAAGAGATGTTTTACATATTGTGCAATTTTTCCAAAAGATTTTGAGTTTCAGAAGAAGTTAATATTGTTGTGGATGGCAGAAGATTTATTACAGGAGTCAAGAGGAAGTAAAAGGATGGAAGATGTTGGAGATGATTATTTTTGTGAATTAGTGTCCAGATCATTTTTCCAGCAATCAAAACGTGATGAGTCCTGTTTTTTGATGCATCACCTTGTAAATGATTTAGCTCAATATGTTTCCAAAACATTTTCTGTCAGATTGGAAGATGGCAACTCTAACGAACAAGTTGAAGCAAGAACTCGATATTTGTCACATGTTATTTTGCACAGAGCCTCCTTCATAAACTTGGAGGTTGTTGGCAAAGCAGATCATCTGCGGACCTTTTTGCAACTTAGGTTCATAGATAGATCTATGTACTCGTCTTGCATGATACCATATGACCTGTTGATGAAGTTAAGGTACTTAAGGGCATTATCTTTGGTGGGGGTTAAAGATTATGTAAAAGAGTTGCCTTATTCAATTGGAAAACTTAGACATCTTCGTTATCTGGATTTGTCTGAATCTGAGATTGACAAGTTACCTGAATCCATCAGCCAACTGTACAATTTACAGACCCTGAAGTTAGTAGGATGCTCTGATCTCGGTGAACTACCCACAGAAATGCATAATCTTGTTAACTTACGTTACTTGGATATTTCAGGTACTCGTTTAAATTGGATGCCCTCACATATAAGCAAATTAAAAAACCTGCAAATATTGAGTGACTTCTTCGTTGGACGAGAATGTGGATCTTTGATTGGGGAAGTGGGAGAATTATCTCATTTACATGGATCATTCTTCATTCATCACTTAAAACATGTTGTCAATTCTAAGGATTCTGAAATGGCCAATTTGAAGGAAAAGAGTTGTCTAGAAAAGTTATCTTTGGATTGGTGTGGGAGGGGTGAAACTGATGATTCCCAGCATGAAAAGAATGTGCTAGGAAGTCTACGGCCCCACCTGAATTTGAAGGAGCTTGCTATCCACTACTATCCAGGTACTTCATTTCCAAATTGGTTGGGGGACAGATCTTTCTGCAATTTGGTGTCTTTGCAGCTCAAGGGTTGTAAATATTGTTACCACTTGCCCCCACTGGGGTATCTTCCCGCATTGAAAGAGCTTAAGATTACTAAATTTGATAATTTAGTGTGTGTAGGCTCTGAGTTTTCTGGGTATGAAACCCATTCTTCTGGTGCAGTGGAAATCTTTCCAGCCCTAGAAATTCTAAGATTTGAGAACATGTCAATGTGGGAGAATTGGAATGTTGATTGTGATGGAAGCTTCACAGCTTTCCCTCGCCTTCGAGAGCTTTATGTAGAGTATTGTCCAAGGTTGACAGGTGATTTGCCTCGTAATCTTCCATCTTTAACATTATTTGTACTTAGAGACTGCAGGCAGCTCCTTTCATCCCTCCCAACTGCTCCATCTTTGCGCACATTGAACATAGAGAATTGTGGGAGTCTCGAATTCCCTGTACATTCACCTCAATACCTCCAATCTCTTACATCCTTGTACTTATATAGTAGCTGTGACTTACTCAAGTTTTTACCTTTAGATATCTTTCCTAACCTTAAGTCTCTGGACATCTGGGGTTGTAAGAATCTCGAAGAACTTACGATTTCAAAGTCAGAGCCACATTGTCCTTACCTTGCATCCCTCCGTTCCTTGTCCATGAGTAACTGTCCTAATTGTGTATCTTTTCCCAAAGGAGGATTCGCTGCCCCCAACCTCACATTCTTGAACATCAATTATTGCGACAAGTTGAAGTCAATGCCTGAACAAATGCATAAACTCATGCCTAGCTTGAAAGAGCTCCAACTGTGTGGTTGTCCAGAAATTGAGCCTTTCCCCAATGGAAGTTGGCCCTCTAACTTGACATCTGTCAGCATCAAGAACTGTGATAAACTCATGGCCCGTGTCATGAGGCGGAATTTGACAAATCCGAATTCTCCAAGATCTTCCAGACTTTATGAAGATGGAGGCAGCAGCTATTCTTAGAATGCTACTCACAAGGTAATACACCAGTACCACATCATAGTATGGGTAACACTAACTATACATCTAGTAATGTTAGTAAGCCTTTATCAGTTCATGATCACTTTTTCCTGTTTTGTTTTTCATGCCGCACTATGTGTCTTCTGAGTAACTTAGAAGTTCACACACTCATTTATCTGTCAATTGTCTATAATCTACACAGTTTGCGGTGTGGGCTTGTATTGCTCCAATATTATAATTTGAATGTATTTGCCCCACTTGTCAAAGATGCTGCAAAGGCATATCTACTGAAGCTATTCACAAAGGATCAGTGGATGCAATGCACAGCAGTAGATTTATGGATGCAATGCAATTACATGTTCAGTTCAAATTTCTTTAGTATGAATTGGTTTGTTTTGATTAATTTTCTTTTAATTCTTAGAATGATATATAGAAAGCTGAATTAAGTCCAGCTTTAACTGATGTAATTGCATACGCTTGGGTAATTGATAAACACCTCCACAATAAACATACATGAAATAAAAACTTAATTTATATTGTTAGCTGCAGTATTCTAGGATTACTTGCTTGCAAATAAGTTACACAGCAACGACTTTTGTCTACTAAAGTTGCATTGCAGTAAGGAATGAAATGTGGCCCTAGTTACAAAATATCATGCCATGTACAAATTTTAGCGTTGGCTTTTTTTTTCCTCTGAAATTTCTTTTCTAAACAGAAAATGTTCAATGTAATGTAGTGCAGGGAATGACTTTTGTCTCTGTGCATCAAACAATACCTTCCCTCGCAATTTTAAATTTCTTCTGAGATAGAATCAAGATGGCAAATACAACAATACAACAACAACAACAACAAAACCTTATCTCACTAAGTGGGATCGGCTACATGGATCGCACGATACCATTGGGCTCTATTAAAAGCCAAGTCTTCGGTGATATTATTTACCAAGAGATCCCTTTTTATAACTTCCTTTAATATCCTCTTTGACCTTCCTCTACACTTTTTTACAGGACTAAAGACCATATGATCAACTCTCTTTACAAGTGCCTCCAATGGCCTTCTTTATACATGGCCAAATCACCTTAACCGATTTTTTGTCATCTTCTCTTCAATAAGTGCCACGCCAATATGTCCTCGTAGAAAATAAATAGCTTCTGTTATAGACCTTTTTAGCATAAATTCAAATTGGTTCTCTGCAATCTTAGTCTCGTCTCTTAATCTATACTCAATCACTTTTTTCCATAACTTCATAATATGGTTTATAAGTTTTATCTCTCGATAGTTTGCACAATTCTGAATATCTCCTTTGTTCTTGTATATGGCAAATATGACACTAATGAAAAGATTATTTTTCTAAAAAAAAATAAATTCCATAGCTATTACATCAAAGATTTATTGATCTGAAAGTGAAGCATGTACTAACAGTTAAAACAAACCCTTTTACCATCACCACATCCAGCTTCTTCCTGCTGAACCTGTTGTTCATCACTTTGTTCTCTCTGCAACAAGAAAACAATAACAGAGCAGAGAGTAAACAGAACAGAATAAAGAAGGGTCATCTCACATGCCCATCCGGCTAAGGAAGAACTTTTATTTTTCAATATGTAAAAATAGAAAATTCATTAAAAAACAAAAAAGAAAAAGAAAAAGGTAAACAAACAGGCTTCTGTTGTTTGGGGACCTTTCTTTGAGCATAGGCCTCTATCGGTCAGACCCGGAGTATAAAACGGTCCGATTCAGGCCATTAACCGAGAATAAGGATTGGCTTGGATTAAACCGGTGGGAACCAACTTAAATTACGAGAACTGCTATGAACCGTCACCAGGATCCGGAATATAAAACGGTCCGATTCAAGCCATTAACCGGGAATAGGGATTGGCTCGGATTAGACCGGTGGGAACCAGCTTAAACTCCGAGACCTGCGCTGCACTGTCGAGCCACGTGTGGTCCGCACGGGTTTTTATCATTAAAAATAAACGAGGGGTTGTCCAGCAGGGGATTCGAACAATTATCATTTCTATGCCTTTGTTGTTTGTTTGAATGCATGTATTCAATGTTACTAATCACCTATTATATCATTATATATATTTACATATTAATTATCTATTATTATTCATCTTTATTACATGTGCATTTTTTTTTAGCACGGTTCAAATATTTATACTAATTAAGTAGATTTATTTTCTCATTTTTTTTTATATTTTTTATATGCACTCGCGTGTTTACATATATATATATATATATAAACAAATTTAACCATTAGATTTAATTTATTGAACTGATTTGATCATGATCCAATCACCTTACCAGATGAATGACCAAACTAAATTTGAAAACATTGGTTGATATTATAGCTCTGTAAGCTGCTATCTTTAATGAAGGCTACCCATTTGTATATGCTTCTCGTACTAGGTTTCATTGACTTTGCCTGTGTTTGCCATAAAAAACTAGCAACATGTTCAGAAACTCGATCTTTGTAATTGCTAATATGCATTGTGCTGGTATTTGCGGATTAAAATACAAAAGAGCTGTCCTGGTGAGCTAGATGATGTGATGCAGCAGTTAGAAGAAGCTACTGGATCAATGGCTGTTGGTCAAATTGGCTGAACAGTGATTATATACAGACCTATTCTCACCAAATTGAAGGCCGAGGAGAATCAGCAGCAACGAGCCCATAGAATTGTTCTAAGAATACAGCAAAATCAAAGCTGGTAAACAAGCAGAAGGTTGTAGCCTTATTGTGCAAAAATTAGTGTTTGTCACTTGTCATGTTTCCCCAATTTTCTTCTGAATATCTTTATGGTCTAATTTTTTTGTGCCAAATTGTAGTTTTGTTTGACTAGATTAAGTAATCTTATTGTTGTTCTTTTCTTGTGTTGACTATCATTTGATGTCTGTGAGTAAGCTACAAAGGAAATTAGTTGGTTTCTGTCGGTAGAGAGTTTGACGAAATAAAACATAATATGACATTTGTGCAGGAGGTCCCACAATTAAATGATGTATCTTTTCATTTTTGTAGCTCAAGAAAAGACTAGATGAAAATCAAGCATCAAAGGTGGTCTGGTTTCACTTGGATTTTGTTTCCATGGTTGGGTTTTGAAATATCCAATACTTAAGTTTTGTAGATTAGTTTAAATGATTTGATTTCGAAGTGTAATGTAAAATAAGATAGTAAACCCCATTTGGCACTAAAATTGGACAGAGGTAATGGTGCAATTTAGTGGTATATGTTCATAGATTCATGAACTGAATTAATTGATTGCCGCATCTTCTTATTTGTATAGAAGAATCTTCTTCCAAGGTTGATGATCAATTGCCTTGTATCCTTCAAAACAAACTTAAATTGACTTGGTGAACTTGATCTTTTGAAATGATTGCTCGTGTGCTTGAATAATGGTTTTGAATTTAGTTTGCAGTGGTATGAGTTGTTTCAAATAGTTTCTGGTGTATCAACTCTGATATTTTTGCTCAAATTTGATCAGCCAATCTGAGAGATCTGTGACATTTAATTTAAGCTAAAATGGTATAAAATTATCACTTATACACGATCAAATGAAGATCATACTGATTTATTGTGTTCACTCAAGTTGTTAATATTTGGTTGCACCTTTTATTGGTAAGCTATTATCTATGGTACTATAACTGCTATTAATTGGGCTGCAGCTGCCAAAGAACTTCTGGTCTTAGGTCCTGATGGAGTGATGTCGATGATGGTTGAACATACACATTATACGGCAGAGGAAATACCGAAATGGTCTGCATGAAGTTTGAAATTTTATTTCAGGTAATTTCGAAGGTCTTAACCCCCTCACCCTGGAGTTATTTTCAGGGGTTATTCCATATATTCACACTATGGAAGTAGTTTTGAAAATATATTCCTTCTCATGCTAGTATGTTTTTCATTTTGGGGATGCGGTATACTGGGGTGATGTGGCCGGAGGAGATGACCTCAATTTTCCTCGATCCTTATTTACTTTCGTTTGTTGTCCCTAAGGTTGCCACTCATTTAGGCAGTAGGTTCACTTGTACACCAGATATGATATATATGGTTTTTTAAATCCTGGTTCTTTCTAATTTATGGCGGGTAGAAGATATTTTGCAATTCATTGTAGATTTTACAATGAATGTTGAAGATGTTAGCCATGTTTCCAAGTTACTATGGAACACTGTAGTCATTATATTTGTTGTTATTTATCCCTGCCCATCTCGCTGGCAATACTTTTTTTGTTTCTGATTTTTGTTGTTTTAACAGATTTTTTTTATTGCATCCCAAATATTTGTCAGTTTTAGTGCCTTTGATTTTCGAAGACATGGAAACAGCAATTATGGTTCCTTGTACAAGGCACCTTAGAACCAAAGGAGTTTCCAAGGGATAATGGAGAAATCATTCTTGAGGTATAATTGTAGCTAAGCTAGTGATTAGCATTGTACTGATTTGATAGTGGCTGCAAGATAACTACTGTCTAGCTGGCAAATCTTAACAGGAAAGGCCTGAAGCTATTTCTCTTAAAATTCAATTGCTTTCCTGTACGATAGCTTAATGCCAGTTGCAAGGGGCAAAGGGGATGCTAGTGCTTAGACAATTTTCAGTCACTGCTTGGATTCTTAATAACACTAACTCCCTTTATGTTTGCAGCTTTCAAAGTAGTTAGCCATCATGGGAACCCAATGCTAAGAGGAAGCAGTTTCTGCTAAATTTTAGAACTTCCAGGAAGCAAAATTTGCAAGGACATGGAAATTGACGTGCATTTCGCCTCCAAGAATGCGGAGGAGCAGTCCCAATATGAGGAGCAATGGAAATAGAACCAACTTTATATCTAGGGAAATGCCATATAGTAATTTTGGAACTAGGAATTAATTAGAATCATTGTGGCTAATTGATGGCAATCAGAAAAATCCTTCTTATCTACTTGATTGATATTATACTTCCCAACCTCAGAATTTAACTTAATGAGACAACAGATGTTACCACAGAACCATCTGGAGTAACCAAGCATCATTCCCGAGACTATTGGATGCCCTCGAACTTTAAATAGAATTAAAGGTGTGAAAAAAGCTCGGACGAGTACCATGAGGGATGGGCCACATCTCATCTGGGAGGATGGTATAGTGAAGGAAATATCCTATATTCAATAGACTGCTAGAAAGATGGCAAAAGTTATAAGCTATTTGCCTAAATATGTGAAGAAATCTGCTTCTTCTACTGCGGGTCTAGCAAACAAGGCAGTGCCAGTGATGATGTGAGCGCGTTGCAATATAAGTTAATTTCCATATATCCTAGTTTCAACGTCGTGGCCATAAAGTTGTAATATTCAACATTTTGGCAGAATGCCAAATGTATGCGGTGGCTCTTGTTTGACTTCCTTGATCATATTTTATAAGTCCATTTCCTGATATTTGTTCCAGTTATATTCTTCATTCTTCACTCTTTTTAAAATAATATGCTTCTAATATTACGAAATGCGACGTTAACTTTTTTTAATATAACTCATTTTCTAGTGTCATTCCTCTCATGCTTAGTAGACTATTTTTCCTATATTTATATATATAAATATTACAACACAATTATATATAAAAAGTAGAATATTTTTATTCTTCAAAGAAAGTATATTTTTATATAAAAATGTAAGAAAATAATCTTTGAGTCATGAGGAACAACATTAAAGAAGGAATTATTATTAAATGTTTAATGCTATTGTATTTCATAATGGTAAAAGTGATTCATTAGATAGATGTGTATAATTTTAAAAAATGATAGGAGTCGAGTATAATTAGGTCAAAATTCAAAAAAATTTCTATGTAATTTGTGTTATTTTATATTTAGGCTAGTAAAGTGTAGGTCTAATTTCTTTTATTTCTGTGTTTTTTTATAGGATTTCAAACTTTCATTTTCTTGACTATTTCAATTTCAGTCTTTCCAAAGAAGCATAGTAAACGTAGGTTGTTTCACTTTTATTTATATAGAATTGGTGTTGGCCTATTTTCTGCTACTTAACTTGGTTTGTAACTTAGCAATGGTTGGCTTGGTTGCTGTATGAA
Organism: Sindora glabra; assembly: GCA_020226215.1. Classification (NCBI taxonomy): domain Eukaryota; kingdom Viridiplantae; phylum Streptophyta; class Magnoliopsida; order Fabales; family Fabaceae; genus Sindora; species Sindora glabra. The sequence goes on from CM035227.1 coordinate 61,413,599, forward strand.
ACTGACGCCAATTATTGCTGTGGACGAGCCTGAAAAGAGACTCAAAATTCAGGGAGAGGCCGTGAAAAACCAACTATTTCAGATGATTTATAGAGCTCCAGCACTTGTGATCTGGATGATAACACCATTCAATCTCAAAGAAGCATCTCCTCTTTCAGTTAAATCAACTTATATCATATCAGTAGTACTGCTTCCTCAAGCACTCATCCTGAAATTGTAGATCAATGCAAGCTCAACATCTGTTGTTTATATTGTTTTTTTTCCTCATTAGCAGTGATACGGGATTGTTAATTTATTTTATTTGTGGAGGTTTATTTGGATATGTGAAATTTAAATCAAAGCATATGTGGTTCACTTTTTTATTTGGATGAAAAATCATGCTATTAATTAATGATAATAAAATAATAAAAGGTATAATAATCAGTTTGTCACCTTCATTAATTTCTTAATCTAATGAATGCATTTACTTTAGAGATGAGAAAGAATAAGTAGAGTTAACATAAATATTTTAAATCAATATTTTTGCATTAAAATTATATAAATGCCCTTTATTATTTTCTTATCATTTTATTACTAGCATGATTTTTTCATTTAAATGAGAAAGCTAATCTCTATATATATTGAGTGTATCAAGTAAGGGCATTATTTTTATGTGAGAGTGAGAAGAGTAAATTGTAATCATTAAATTTAATATTGAAGGGTAAAAATTAAAATACAACGTTATGTAACTTTTTTCAAGTGATCATACAACCTTTTAAATGATCATGTAACCCTTAATTATGTTTTAATATTAACCATCAATACAACACTTAATAACTAAGGGTCTGTTTGTTTGTGTTTTTTATTTTTTCTTTTTAAAATAATTTTATAAAATAGGTTTCAAAAATAATTTTTAAAAACAATGAGAAAAATAAAGTGTTTAATTAGTTATTCTGAAAACAGTCTTAAATTACAATAATGTCATTAATGAAATGTATTTTGAAAATAGAAAAATAAAAACAACTCAAAATTGTTCTTGTTTTCTTGTTTTTAAAACACATGTTTTGAGACAGTTTTTAAAAATAAAAAAGGAAAATACTTAAACAAACAAATTCTTTTATTATTTTATTTTTAAAAACTAAAAATTATTTTTAAAAACACAAACCAAACACACTCTATAATTCACTCATTTCATCTCATATAAAAATAACGTTCTCACTCGATATGTTAATATATGTGTGTATGTTATAATTTGTATTGCTAGTGCTAGTTTTAGTAAAGCATATAATTAAGATTTGTGGTTGGGTTATTCATTTGTTGTGAGTTTTGTGACCATCTTGTTTCTATATTCTTTCTTTCTTTTGAAAAGAAAAAAGAAAGCCTATTTTTATAATACGTGCATTATGTTCATTGCAGGTCTTCTTCTTTGCAATGAGAGCAGGCTTCAATGGATTGGAAGGTGGTAGGCTAAAGTATGTCAACCATATTAGATATGGGTCCGGTTAATTAAGTGCTAATCCTGCATGAATCGCCATGAATAATACCATTTTTTTTTTTTTTTTTGGGGGGGGGGGGTAGGGTGGAGTGATTAATAAGTTTTTAATGTTGGTGGCTTCTCATGGTAAACACATGAATAATGACCTGGTGGCAATTGACCTCATTGTACAACTAGGTTTGAATGTATAAGTAAAATAATTTTGATTATAGCTTTAAAAGGGCATGCTTTTCTGAATTAAATTTTCCCTTAACACTAATGATCTGTGCGTGTCTTTCATAAATGAATTTCAATTATATTTGTTGTCCCAGTATAATTCATTCATTCTCAATTTCTCTGATGATCGCTGAACTAGGCAACCCATCCTCATGGCCTGTACGTCTGTAGGTGTAAATTTCTCCAGAGAAGATGTGAGATCAAATAGAAGTTTCCAATTGTCGCAATATCAAACAGAGTTTGATCCTTACTTGTTTTTGCCCTCATGTACATGCGTGATGCCTGTAATTGCTGAATGCAAAAAGGTAATTTTCAAATTGCTTGTAATTCTTTGCTAGGTATATATGATCAAGAGTCAAGTTTGCCTCTCGATCTCTTTTGTCACATAAAATGTCATCTGCCCTGTATCGTTTTCAACGGAATGTATACATCATGTTAAAGATGTGCCTATTCTTGACTGTAATCTCTGGTTTCTCTGTCTTTATTAGAAGGACGAAATTTAAGTAAAGTTAATTATCCACTTATATTAGTTATTAATAATTTTAATTTGATAATTATAAAAACTATCAATATCATAATTATAACAAAGCAATTAATATACATATCATAATTTAAATAAAGAATCTTCTACCAAACACCTAAGAAATTTTAAGTGCAATAAAGCTTTATTTTATATAACAAATAAGTTAACTTATTATTCATTAGTCTAATTAATAAGTTATAAATTAGCCTTTAAAAGTGTTCCCATACTAAGTTATTAAAAAAATAAATTCTAATTTAATGAATTACCTTTGATAATTTATAACTTATAAATTATCACTTCTTTAAATTTTTTACAAATTTATCTTTATTTTTTTGTTAATTTACAACTCATGTCCTTCATAATGTAAGCCTAAATTTTTTTTAACAATGTAATTTAATTTACACTAAACCCTTAGCCAAAAAAAATAAATAGATAAATAAATAAATATACAATGTTGTAAAATATAATTAATTTAATTTTAATATAATTATATTATGATTTTAAACTATAAATATATAAAAATACACACAGTAAATAAATATATAATATCATAAAATATAATTAATTATATTTTAAGTAACTATAATTCTATTTTAAATAATAATAAAATAAAATTTGTACAAACAAATAAATATATAAGTTTATAAAATATAATTAATTAAATATTAAATATTATATTTTTATCTTAAATATCTTAATTGTGTTAATATGATTTGATCCTTATATAAATATGAATTATTTTAATTTATATATTTATATTTATTAATATGTCCTTTTATGTCATTTTATAATTTTATTTAATTTAATAATTAATTTTATAAAATATTTTTATATAATCAATTAGTTTATTAATTATTTATTATCAATTATAAGTTATTAACTATCAACTAAATTTTTGCATGAAATAAAGTCCAAATAAACTAACTTTTAGAGTTGTTTTGCAAACGAGAAATTAATAGCCTATAGGCTATAAGCTCTTATTTAATAAATTTCAAAAGGTAGTTTACAACTTATAAGTTAGTAACTTATCAATATTTTTTTAAATTTATCCATCTTCTTTTAATTATATGTTAACGTATATACTAGTTATATAAATACTTAACATATTTTTATTAATTCAGTATAAATAAATAAATAAATAATAAGTAAGTAAATAAATACATAATATTATAAAATATAATTAATTAAGTTTTAGGTTATTATATTATTATTTCAATAATAAATAAATAATATGTAATATCATAAGTATAATTAATTAAATTTAGGAAATTATATTCTCACTTTAAATATTTTAATTATATTAATATAATTTATTCTCAAAAGAAACATAAATGAATTTAATTGATATATTTATTTTTATTAACGTATCCTATTATGTGAATTTTATAATTTTTAATTAATTTAATAGTTAATTTTATTAAATATTTGTAATGAAATTAATTAATTTATTAACTAATTGTCTCTGAACGGACCTTTGTCCTTATTAAAATAGTTATGTAACATAATCAATTGGACTAGTTTGGGCCCAGTGGCCCGAATCGGATTACATTCAAGGTTTTATGGACAATAAGGTTCGTTGGTTGTTGAGGTAATGAATTTGACAAATTGTCAAACGAATCTGCAGCGGTGCATTTCAAACATCTTCAGGGAGGGCAATTCTAAGGCACCCTGGGGTTTTAAACCCAGGTGACGTGGCCCACTTATATGCAGTCCAATTTTGGTTGTATAATTATAGCTGTCCTTTAAAATAATAGTTTTGAAAGATAGTGTAAATTTATGAAAGGGCGTACAAAGTAACAGAAATTGCAGATATGACCTAGGATGTAAAATGATTGTCTTCAATGTCGTTGATGATGTGGAAGGATTTGATTTGAGCAAATAGCCTTCTTGAAGAGATCCGATCATGCACGATTAGACGCTTTGCTACTTTCTGGTTCGTCTTCCCGCTTTTAAAGCGGGTTTTGGCACTCCACAGGTCTTAACGTTGCAGGCAGAATTTCGATTCCATGGGGATAGCTTAACCATTAGTGAGCAATCAGCTATGGAGTACTTTCGATAGTAGGGGCTCTAGACTTGTGTTTTGATTTACAGAGGAGGTATACTCAAAAAGAGAAGTTTCGACTTGTTCATCCAAGGCATTTATCATTCGCTGCTTATTTGAGAACAAGAATTCATTATGCTGTTAAAGTCCCATCTATCTTCATTATCATTCGCTGTTTATTTGAGAACAAGAATTCATTATGCTGTTAAAGTCCCATCTATCTTCATTGCTTGGAGTTGGGATTTTTTTGAAATTTTTTGCACATTATTCAACTAATTTTAAAATAATTATTCACCTGTAGCTTATATACATGGCACATCTACAATGTGCCACATATCCTATGTTCCAAACCCAAACTTCACTCAAAGACACCATAGTCTACACCCTTCAAGGATTATTTATAGGTGGTAAGTCTGATAAAACAAAATTGGGTTTGCCATGGTACATAAAAAATTATTAGTCTTATTTGACAATTAGTTGACAACATGTAATAGTTAGTTGATTCAATTGACTGTTAAGTAATAGTTAATTATATTAATTGATTTAATCAATTAATTACAATAATTATTTGAATAAGAATATTTGATAAAATTAATTGTTTATGATTGGTTGTTTATATATAAAATGACATATAAGGATATGAATATATTTTATAAATTATTTAAGAATTATTTTATTTTAATAATATTTTAATATTTTTATTTCATTTATTATTTAATAAATTAAATTTTTATAAATAATATATTATTATAATTTATTATATATTAAATTCTCACTAAATATAATTAATATATTATTATATATTAAATATTACTACTATATTATTATTTAAGTATTATTTTATTATAATTTCCCCAAACTAACCTGAGGGACAAACAAGATGCAACATCAATGGGACATAGTGAGACATGTTGGTAGAGGAAGGCCATTTAAGTGTTTTTTAGAAGGATAGATCAAGAATTATAGAAATCCATTAAGATTATTTTGGTAAAATAAAAATTTGGTGTGAATACCTGAAGCAAAATGTTACAGCCTTCAACATTTGCAAAAATAGTTTATTGGAGGCAATTAGCTATTTGAAATAGTTAATTACCAAATACTAAAAATAACTTGTTTAATAAGTTAATCAACTAATTTAGTCAAATCAGCTAAAAATTATGCAATAAGCTATTTTCCAAATAAGGTCATTATATTAACATGACTTTTCTTGAATTTTGTGAAATTTTTTATAAAATTTATAATATTTTATATATGATATAAAATATAATTATTGACATAAAATTCATAAATTTTTATAAGATTTTATCTTTTTATCTAATTCATAATATAAAATAATGATCCTATAACATAAAAATTCAAGAACTTATTGTGAGATTTTGATATATATATATATATATATATTATATAAATTATTATAAATTTTATGGAAAAGTGACATAAAATTCATAATTGATAGGAATGCTTAACAAGTCATCTTACAGGTTGGCCTGCATAAGCTAAGCTAGTTTACACCCAATCCACTAAGACTTGCATTTTATGTGAATTTATTTTCATTAGTCCGGTCTGTAAAAAAATTCGCAAAACTCGCAAACTTTACATTATAAGCGAGCTTAGTTCACAAGCTAGCCCACAATCTAGAAGAGCTTGTCCCATATGGGCTTGACTTGTTTAGGCCCACATTTTTGTAGGCCTAATTTTGATAAATCTAGTTCACAAAAAGCCTATGAACTAATCCGTCAAGCCCATGAGCCAGTGGCCCATTAAGCATCCGTAATAATTGACATATTGATATATCCTACCGAAAAACTGCCCACAAAATTTCGTTTAATATTTTTCAGGTTAGTTTGGAAACCAATTTTTTTTGTCCAAAGTGTATTTGAAGAAATTTTTTAATACACATTCAGTATTAAACTAATACATATAAATTGACATACGTGTCAATTTAGAGTTTGATTTTACATAATGTGTATTTTATAAAAAAAAATTACCGTAGGCTTGAATTGATAGAAAATTGGTAGAAAGAAACAAATGAAGAAAGGAAATTTGAAAAATTAGTTAGAATAAAAAAATTAGAAAATAGAAATATTTAAAATTTAATAGTAAAGCAAAATAATTGTACCTTTTTCCATTTCATGTTTTTTTTTATTAAAAAATTCAAAAATATCCTCCTTTTTATTTTATTTTTTGTATATTTATCTCTTTCAAAGTATCGAAAATACACTCAAACCTCCTCTTTATTTTTAAAATATATATAATTTATTCATAATGATCAATTTTTACTATATTCCTCTCCAATTTAAAATTCCACTAATCATTAAATATACTGTTTATGCACGATTAAATGATATTTTAGATTCCAAAAAAAAAATCTAAGTTGACACCTAATTTTATTATATAAACATACAATCTGTTTTTACAATTTTTTTATTTGTAATCCATTTTTTACTATGATTAATCAAAAATAAATGTAATTTATTTTATAAGAAAATCACTCTTCAATTATTACAAAAAATATTTTTATCAATAATAAAAAATATAATTTATTCTAATAAGAAAATCATCTCTCCCTTAACACAAAAAATATTTTTAACATTAATTAAAAAATATTATACATTTTAATATAAAAATCATTTTTTCATTTTCACTAAAAAATTATTTCATTAATAAAAAATATAATAATTTTTAATACAAAAATTAATTTTCAATTATTAAAATAATATATTCTTTAATGAATTAAAATAAAATATAATATACTTAATTTATTGTGCATATTGAAAAATTCAAAGTTATACAAATTTGAAAAATTAAAAATTAAAAAAGAAAAATTTCAACATTAAAATTTTTTTCTATTAACCAAGAATAATGTCATTTAAAAAAATTGAAGTAAATGCCTTTTATTTAGAGCTATTTTGATAATTAAAAATAACATCATTTTAAAACTTTAATCTTAAAAGAACTTTAGCATTTAAAAGGAATATTTTTAATTGAAAAGTGTCAAATAAAATAATGTGTAGACTTTGAAAATAGAGAAAAAAATTATTTTTATATTTAAAGAGAAGTTAAGGTATTTTTTTTACCTATTTTCTTTTGCACACATTTAAACTCAGGGTCCGTGTATGGAAGGCAAATTAGAGTGATACCACCCTTTTATCCTTTCTAATTTATATATTTCTCACATCCTAACTAAATTAATATCTCTATCCTAATTTTAATAATTAGTAAAAAAAATTAAAAATAGTGAAAAGTTACCTCAGTTAGAGATAGATGCTTCACTATTGATACTTGTTACTCAATATATAAGATTAGATTAGCACTCTCTAGAAAAGTACTTTTAAATCTAATACTTGCATATGCAATAAGCATTCACTAAAATTTCATGTATAATGTAACACTAAATGTCAAAAAAGATTAATAAAATCAAATTTCTTAACCTTACAAACATGTAAAAGCTATATCAAAATAAAAAGCAATAAAATATAGTCAATTACAAAACCAAAAACTATATTACAATAACAAATACAAAAAGTAAAACAAATCCTTATAATTAAATTCTTTACTTTTCTAGTGAATGATAAATCTTAAATATTTAGCCACAAGTTAATAGAGTTTCAATTTTGCAAAATAATTACTAAATATAAATACAAAATTGAATAGAATTGTCTTAAGGTTGGAAGATGAACATATCCTATTAGGAGAGAACCATTTAAGGGTTGGAAAATTTTTTGGATGAAATTTACAAATAATCATAGCTTCACTCTTTATTTTCAACTTGTCCTCTATTTTTTGCACTATTTTAAGTTTGCACATCAGTTATTAAAAATATTGGATGTCTATAATAAAACAACATCATTCTACTAGTAAATTTTACATATTGATTGTTAAATAAAAACCATTGTTATAACTTTTTTAGCCAACTTTTTCTACAATCTTTCAAGCAACAATTTCATAATTTTAGCCGTACATCTTGTAAAAACCAATATTATTTTATGAGTTAATAAATTTTATTTTTAATTCAACTTAATCTAAGTGAAGTGAATAGCATTAAAATTATTATTTGCATTACTATGTTTGTCTTATACAATTAAGCAAATATAAATAGTAATAGATTGAATAACAAAAAAAAAGGAGAGAATATAATTTATAATGAATAATAGACTTTAAATGAAGCAGAAAGTGGAATACCTTTTCTCATAATTTTTTTATATTTTTTAAGGGTTTCTAAATTGGAGAATGTAGATGGAATTAAACCACTATAAATTATGATGAAAAGAAGAAAAATAACCATTTTCATAATGATTTCAAGTCATTCAATGCAAAATTAGTCATTTTACTTTTTCTCAATACATTTCTTATCAATTTTCTCATTTTTGCATTTTTCTAACATCTCTAATAAATATCATTCTAGAGATGGAAATCAAATGCTAAAATTTAGAATGAAAAATAAAGATAGGCTTTAGAAGGTTTAAATAGTTGTGAATTAATAATAAATAATAGTGAGAAAAAATAACATAACCATTCTTGTAATAAACTCAAGCTTTCCAATGCAAGAATGGTCATTCTACTTCTTATTATTACAATTTCTCATCAATTTTTTCATCTTTGTATTTTCTTGACACATCTAAATATGCTTCCTGAGATGAAACCTAAGTGCTATAATTTAAAATAAATAATAAAGACAACTTTGAAAGGTATAGATGGTTACAAACTAATGTAAAAATATAATGAGAAAAAGTAGCTTATCTAGTCTTGTAATGAACTTAAGCCTTCCAATGCAAGAATAAACATATTATTTCTTCTTACTATAATTTTTTATCAATTATCCCCTCAAGCATAGACGTTTCAAATGGAGAATAAGAATGAAATTTATAAGCAACATCCAAAGTTTTAAATGTTGGTTGTTAACTAAAAATCAACATATCACGTAAGTTTTATTTCACATAGGTTAACTATTGATATATCTTGAACTATTGTAATTTTTTTGTAGTTTCTCAATACATATTACTAGTAAATACATATAGTATTTAATACATGTTTAGATATTAATTATATAAAAAATATTGATATAGTATATAGTTCCATCTCTTCATCTCCTAATATAATATTACACCTCGTAAATATGCCATCTTTATCTGTAAATATTTATAACATATTAGTTAATTGTCAGTATACTTTTAGATGTCAGTTGATTAAAAAATCAGTGTGATATTTTCTTCTAATATTTGTTAATTTTTTAAAACCTTATTGACTTTTAATAAATAGCTAACATTTTTTACATTTTTTTCTAAACACAACTTTTGCATAATGACATTTTTATAAAATAATGACCTACACAAAAACTATTAGTTCATCAATATAATTTACAACATAATCATTATGTAATCTCAAATTAAAATTAATGCAAATTTAACATAATTAGTTCCTAAAATCAATACCAGATAAAATGTAAGGATAATACACCTACAAATCCTACACACTTAAAAATCGTTTAGGCCTTGTCTTTTTTTTTAATAAATAACCAACCTAATTTATTTTTTTATAACATAGTTTTCTTTATATTGACATTTTTCTAACAATGAATACCAATTTTCACAAACAACACTATCAACTCTTTACATCTTGGCATTTTCCTAATAACATATTCTAATTGCAAATTATTTTTCTAACAACATTATCAATATTAACTAATAAATATTTTGTAATAATATTACAATTAACTATTTGATTTAATTTACAAATCATTATATACTATATATTTCATATAAAATAATGACTTACATAAAAATTATAATATATCATTAATATAATTTATAGTATAGTCACATATTCCTTATGTTAAAAGATTAAAATCCTTATTATAGATTCTCATTTATTAAAAAAATCTAATCTATTTTCATCATGTTGAAGTGCTTCATCAAATTTTGTGAATATTAGTCATTCATTCCTAGTGGTATGAGGGTGCAATATAAAGATAACTCACATGTTCAATGCTCTAAAATTAAAAATGCTTTAAATATTATGATTATCAATCTCCCATCAAATTATGGATATCTTACAATCATGACCATTTCATCTTAGTAAAAGATAATCATGTTTTGATAGGAAACTCATAATCATAAACTTTGAAGCATTTCATATTGTGCAACATCGACAGTGTATTCTCCCTTTATGCCACTTAAATAAAAAAATAAAATTAAAAAGAAATTTATAAATAATGGGAATAACAATAGACATTAATTATTAGAGAAAAACTATCATGTAAATATTTTCTATTTCTAAGCTAGATGATTCAAATGTCTTTCGATGATAGTTATAGAAAACCAATGTCCTAACTTATTAATGAATGACTTTTGACATTGATGTTTTTTTTAAACTAACATGATGAATTGCATTTAATTTCAAAAAACATGTTAGTTTTTGTATTAGAGTTGATGTTATAAGTTGCTTATAATTGCAAAAATATCATAGCATCATTATATATATTAATTTTTAGTATAAGAAATGTTAATGTTGCAACGTTAAAGGGCAAATTTATAATATCAAATAACAACTAGCTACAAAGTCCTATAAAAAAGGAGAAAATGCTTTGTGTAGTGTGGTATGAAAGAGTAATGTGCTAAAGTGTTATCAAGTTAGTTGAGTATCAAAGTGTAAAGTGTTATGTAGTGTGCAAGTGTAAACGCTCATGTGATTAGGTATGATGTTTAAGTGTGTGTCCAAAGTAAGGAAAACTCTAAATGTGTTAAAGTGCATTAAAAAAGAGGGTACATCCTTGTAAGGAAATGTGTTTGAATACTAATACAAGTAAGTTTATTTGTGTTATTGGTCTATCATTTTCAACAATTTGATATCAAAGTATAACAATTTAGGACACCATAATGCTAGATTTTGGGTGAATTTCCCAAACAATGTTGGTGGTATAATGAAACTTAAAAAGTACAATTATCGCACTTAGAGCATATGCATAAGGCCATATCTTAAATAGCAAAATTTATAGGAGATTATGGATAGCGACGAAATTGCTTCACCTATTGCAATTGATGCAAATACCTATAAAAAGTAGGAAACTGAATCAAGCAAGGCTTTCTACGCAATTAAAATTATATCATATGATTTTTTTTTTGGTGAAGAAATGATAATTTGCTTCATCATATAGATGACATAGAGACTCTTCATGATGCATAGTTAATATTTTCAAAATTATTTTTGAAAAAGAATAATGCAAGACTCTATTTATTATAAAAAGAATTAATGAATATAGAATAAGGGAGCATGACAATTAATAAGTAATTTTCAAAAGTTAAGAATTTATGGCAAGAAATTGCTTAGTTGGATGAGAAGGCCAAAATAGATGATTAAAGAATGAAAAAAATTATACTAAATGGCTTAAGGCTAGAGTATAACTTATTTGTAGCTACAATCCAAGGTTGGCCTGCACAAAGGAAGAGGTTATCCAACTTAAACTAGAGGTCAATAATAGAAGAAAAGAATAATAGAATAATAAATTTAAGGGAGCATTACAATTGTAAGAAAAGGTCACATAGCTCAATTATTTCTCTCCAAAAGAAAAGTAGCTATAAGCAATGTAATAGCATCAAGTTAAACATAAGAAGACAATAGTGAATAATATTAGGAAATTAATGTGTCAAGTTATATGTTACAGAAAAATAAAAAATTAGCACTCATAATATTCAAATATTGGCACATTAACTACAATAAGAATTAGATATTTAATTCTAGATGCTCAAATCATATAACTAAAGATAAAAACAAATTACAAAATTTGTTTAAGTACTTAGGGAATGAGTGTTAGTAATAGCCAGTAATTCTAAATTACCAATCACCCATATTAGAAAAATAATGGTGGCATCTCTACTAAATGCAAAGGAGATTCAATTAGAAAATTCACTTCACATGCAAAGTATGAAGAAAAATTTGTTGCCTTTGTCACAATTAACCAAGAAAGGGAATTACTTTGTATTCAAGCCAGATAACATCAAAGTTTACAAGAAAGCTAAAATAGAAAGGATGTCATTCATGGTGTGAAAGAAGATGCAATCTATCTATGTGATGTCTACTAAGACTACATACTTAAACAAAACTCAAAAGAATAAGATAATAGAATTGTAGCATACATATCTAGGACATGTGAGTTTTAAAAGCTAAAAGTTATGATGAAGGCAATGCTCAAAAGGCTATCATAACTTAAAGTTTAAGATAAAGCAATATTCTCTACTTACTAGTATGGGAAGGCACATTAACTACCATATGTAAAGTCGAAATATAGAGCTAAAGAGGTGTTGGAGTTAGTTCATTCAAACATCTTCGAGCCAATAAAGCGAATATCATTAAGTGCCAAGAAGTACATGATCACTTTCATGAAAGATCACTCAAGGTAAGTGTGGATGGACTTTATAAAAGATAAATCTAAGGCGTTAATAAAATTTAAGGAGTTCAAAGAAAAGCTTGAGAATGAAATAGGCAAAAAGATATGATATCTGCAAAGAAATTGAATGAGCATCTCCAAAGCTAGAAGATTTGAAGATAGTTAGCATTTCCAAATACTCTACATAAAATGGCATAGCAAAAAGGAAGAATCAGCATCTCATAAAGATTTATAAAAGTTTGTTGCATGCAAAAAATGTTCTAACTAGATTTTAGGCTAAATGTATAAAATAGTTGCATATATGATTAACAGACTTCCACAAGAAAAATTAAGATTCATCTCATGATTCTAGAAGCTTATTGTTTGTTACTTGTTTGTGTCTAATCATTTCAAAAGCAAGTTTGATAAGAAGTCATTCCATTTTATCTTTATAACATATAACTGACAAAGAAAAAGATGGAAATGTTGCAATCCAAGTACATGTAAATATTATGTATCAAGCAATATTGTGTTTGATAAGTCATCATCTCAGTAGGGGTATGGATTTGTACCATTACTAAATAATACAAGATTTAATGATTAAGTGCAAGAGAAATAAAAAGAGTAGTCACAACCAAATGTTTAAAAAAAATCAACAAGGGCAATCTAAAGATAACAAAAGTTCAAAAATATCGAGATCTTGAATGAATTTGTGGAAAATTAGAGTGTATCATCCAATACATGAAGAGTAAGAATTAAGGAAAGATGAAAAACTAGAATTAAGAAGGTCAAGCAAGTAACAAAAATTAAATCCAATATGTTTGAACAAATAAAAAGTTAGTGTTAATGAAGAGTTTTAAGTAAAGTCTCTAGCTATCTTTATGTTTCTACAAGAATCTAATTCCTTAAAAAAACAAGCCAAAAGCTTCATAGAATTCAAGGCTCAAGTGTCATAGTTCTAAGTTATAGAAAACTCTACAATTATTAAGGTTCTTTTTGTTGGTAATAACAATTGACTCCAAAGTCTTGTAAATAGGAGAAAATGCTCTATGTATGTGTGATATGAAAGAGCAATGTGCTTAAGTGTTATAAAGTGAGTCTTAATGTAAATTTCTATGCAATGTGCTTATATGATTAAGTGTAATGTTCAAGTATGTGTCCAAAGTGTGGAAAACTCTAAGTGTGTTAAAGTACATTAAGAAAGAGCGTACATCTGTATTAAGAAGTGTGTTTCAATAATAATTCAAGTAAGTTTATTTGTGTTATTGGCACACCATTTTCAACATAACATATAAAACACTAAAAGAAGAAAGGATGGCAAAATTTAGTTAGCTCAATAAAAACAAGCTGAGTTCCAATGTGTTGTATCTAAATAAAAACTTTTAAATTCAATCTCTAAAGTTATCTTTATTAAAAGAGATCTACCATCTACTGCTTTTGTTTCAAACAAAGATTGATTTTATATTTAATAAAAAAAAAGGTGTGGAAATACCTTGGATGTAAATAAAAAAAAGTAAAGAGATAACATTGGAAGTCTTTTAATGTAACAGTTTTGTCAAAAGTTATATAAGAACATGTTAAAGTACTTTAAGCCTTTTAGTGAATATAGACCACAAGCTAGAGCTTATTATGGTTCCATTAATGCTAAATGTATCATTGTAGTTCTATAAATGTCACTAACTCCCACTTTAGAGTATGACTTCATATAACTTAATTTAAAAGCAACATCAAAGCTAATTGTTATAGTTTCCACTACAAAATTGCAAGTCATAAAAAAAAAGAATAAAACATCATGATATTAACAAAATGCATTTTTAATCGTCAAATATGTATCTTATTGACACTTTCAAATTATGCCATAGTTTGTATTAATAAAGATAAAAAAAATTTATATATTTCAATGAAACTCACGACGGCTTTGCTAAAGGATTGACTTTAATCATAAAGCTCTAATCATTTGGAACAACTATATTTTGATCACTAATTGAAATTAATGGTACTAGCCATATGATATTTTTTTGTAATTAAACTATGCAACAACTATTATAATAAATATCATCTTCTATAAGTGACCTCCATCTTGCCTTAAAGCTCCTTCCTTTTAAATCCATGAATGTATATACATCACAAATAATCCATGACAAAGGAAATGTATCCTTAATTTCAATACTACAAACAAGACCATATGATAAACTTAAGGATTTAAATTGAGGTTGCAATCATGAATGTGTTCACATTGTAATTTTTATGATTGTGACTAATGTGTTTTTTAAAATGCAAATAGCAATTATGCAGATGTGAGTTTTTATACCATTTGCATTTTTTTCAAATGCTCAAATTATGATACTAAACTAAATTACTTGTGGTTTTTGTTAATATTAAACTTATAACTACAAAAAATAGAGTTACAAGCCTTAGATTAAATTGTAAGATTGAGATTAAAGCTTCACTTAAATGATGTATGTGATTTGCTTGACTAATGCTTTACTTGTTTCCTTAACCTATTAACTATTCCTTTTCTAAATACAAAAAAATGAAAAATTTAAATCTTTAAGACAACCAATCATAGGAAATTTTGAAAAGAATGGTTGGTCTTTTATAGCTAAAGAATTTTAGTTTGAAAACCATTAAGTGAGTTTATTTTGAAATTTTCATTTAATAATGTCACAACCCCTTTAGTTGTGACCAGCATGAATCTTATTATTTAGTTTCCACAAGCCTATATAACCTTACTATAGTATTATCACATAATTGCTAACAACTATACTAATTTAAATTAACTAATTTTATATATATACATGCTTTCAAAATATTTACATTGAGAGTTTATGAAGAATTATACTTAAAATAATACCTACAAGACCCAATTCCCTTTCTAGATTAAGTGCTACTAGAATTCATGGGTACTTTACAAAAATACTAAGGGGATTCCTACTCTTGGGCTGCTAATGGTGGTTAAGAAGCTCTCACATGCTTATTTGTAAAAACATTGAAAACTAAAAAAGTGAAACATTGTCTACTTAGATAAATACTCAAATAAACCAATAAGCTTTTAACTATATTCATACTTTTAAATAAAGAGTTATATATCATTAGAAATAGATAAATAAATAGGTAAACCACTTTGTGCCTCCCAAATCATTCTTATCCCCTCACAAATGCTATACTTGTCCTTTTAAGATCTATCTTATTCTCTCACAAATAGTTTTCTAGATCTAGTACTAATATCACATTCTCATATAATAATCTCCCCCAATCTCAATTCATATTTATCATTCATCTCAAAACATCAATTTATAGCCAATCATATCATATAATTCAATTAAGTTTCAATTACATTATTACTCATATTATAAACACCTTCAAGTAGCATACTTAATTTATACATATATATATTTTATACATTAACCAATAGTACATAACCAATGTATAAGGAAAAATAAAGGGTAACTAAGGGTCTGTTTGTTTGGAAGGAAAACAATTTTTAGGAATTTATTTTCCGATTTTCTTATATTTGGACATTCAAAAAAGTTGCTCAACAAAAAATTATAATTCAATCAACTAGAAAAGCTGTTAATTTTACGCAAAGCAACTTCCTAATTTTAAAATCGAAATTCATTTTTTGCCTACATACTCTCAACAACTTTCTTAACCTGAAGCCCTCCCCCTCACTACCTTCTTATTCTCCAACTCATTTTCCATGTGTTCGCAACTTATGGGTGACGATGGGATGAAATCATTGTAAGAGAGAAGTTCACTAGCCCGCTATGTATAATGATGAAAAATTATAACATACTATTAATATAATAATATATTAATATATTATTAAATTTAATTATTTATTTTTATATTAAATTTAATAATATATTAATATATTATATAATAATATTAGAAATTTTGAATTAGAATAAATCATTGGTTGATTAAACTAACAAACTCATTGGATTATTTTTATTTAATAAACATTGGTGATATTCACAATAAAAAATTTAAAATTATTAATAAATTAAAATAAAGTATAATTCTAATATTATAATTATAAATTATACTACATAATTTTAAATTTAGGTATATTAAAATAATATTATAATTATATTGAATGATTGTATTATAATAAAATTAATGTTTATTTGTTGTGTTTAAAAAATGTACTTATAAAAGTTAACTAGATATAATTTTTTATGTACATTTATATAAAACATATATGTGGATGTGTATATTAATGGTTGAACTGGTTTAACTTTATCTTAATTATTTTGGGATCACATATAAAAGCAAACGATGTAGTATTGTGCCCCTTTTGGCTTCTAATGTGAGGATAGTAAGTTTGATGCAATTTGAATATTATTTTGATGTAGTGTTATGGCTACTTTGCCTATACTTTATTTTGTGTTTTATACAATCATTGTTGTTGATTATTTTTTTGTTAGAATATTATATTGTGATTGTGATATTATTTTGATAAAATAGGAATTTTTTTAAATTTATAAAAAGTTATAAGATTTTTAAAAAATATAATTTTTAAAGTTATTTTTTAGGAGTTGACATTTTTGATTGATGAAAATGTAAATATTTACTATCATATTTAATGTAAGTAAGTATAAAAATATGTTTTCTTATATGTTTATTACAAAATTATTTTCATAAAATTGAATATATTTAAAAAATTTATTAGAAGAAGTTAATTTTTCTTTGTGCACCAAACGCTAGAAAATATTTTTTCTTTATGCACAAAACAATAGAAAATTAATTCATTTTTTAAAAATATGTTTTCTTATAAAAGTATTTTCTAAAAATTTCATTTTTCTCTGAACTAAACGGATCCTAAGTATGCTACTCAATTGCGAGGTCCTAACACAAAGGGTCATAATTGAGTACTATACTTAAATGTAATGGCAAAAATGTTTTAGATCGTGGATATTTAAGTATGATACTTAAATATGAGGTCCCAATAAGAGGGATCATATTTGTGTATCATACTCAATTATAGAATGGCAAAGGCAAAATTTGTTTGAGGTATTTGATTATGGTAGTTGAATATTGATTGGAATTTTCTAGCTTTCACCAAATTCACTAAACCAAAACCTAAATAGACCCAAAGATCTTCATATGCAATTCTAGGATCAATAATTAGCTCAAGTACAACATTCCTCATCATTTTTTCTTAGTAAATAGATACAACAACCCATTCCATCAATCAACTATAAGCTTAAATCATCCATTCTATAATTAAACAACATATGAATTAAATTAGTTATAAAACTTTAGAAATTATTAACCTAAATAGATTATTTGGTTATCTAAGATGTTGAAGAAGAGGAGGAGAAGCTAAATTGGATGATACTTTGCCACTATTCAAAACAAAACAATTTCATTAATTTAAATCCCTAATTACCTTCTCACATCTCCTACTTCCTTCTAATACCTTTCAAAATCTAAAATGTTAAAGAATATACCTTAAGTAAATGAAGATGTGTGATGTTTTCCTTTAGGCTTGTTGGTAGGATTTGGAGAATGTGAAGTTGAAGATGAAAAGTGAATATAGGAAGAGAAGGTATGGTTGGTGGATGAAGGAAAATTTGAAGAAATAGTGATGAGTTTGCAATCTTAAGGTTAAAAAGGGCATTTTAATAATTTATGCATAATTAGGGGTAATTCAAGAAATATGGATCTTATATTTCGTCTATAGGCCCTTATCCAAATCTATCCTTGCACGTACCTTTATTTAACTTAAGTTTATTTATTTTCAATATAAAATTTTATTTTCTTTAATTTAAACATCAGCCTAAGTATATCTACAGCAATCCTATTTATCAGCACGTATAAGTAATTGTTAATAAAAATATGTTGCACTTGGTTGGTACACAACTGCAAAAACAGACTTGTCCAAAAGGTCTTGGGCTAATAACTTGTTGCTTCTTTGAAAAGGAAAATAAAATTTGATTGCAAATATTATACAATTATTAAAGGAAGCGAGCGAATTTTCCTATTTCCCAAATATTATACAATCATATGTATCATGGCCTAATAAACGGTAAATGACAATAAGCTTAGCCCATAATTCTAATCATAATAAAAAGTTTTGTAGTTGCTATAGACAAAGACTCATCCAATCCTTATGTGCCATTGATTTTAGCATTTTGCTTACGTGAAGTTTGCACATATAAAGTTTGCAAATATGCACAAAAAAGAAAAAAAGACAAAACTTTGCACTAATCTGCACCAATTAAAATAAAATACTGATTCTGTACTATTAACTTGCTTAAACACGATTGCATAAACAAAATTCTGCAATATTAACATGCATAAAGATAATTTTATACACGCAAAATCTGCATAGCTACAAATTTCAACATAATGCAAATTGATGAAGATAAAATTCGTTACTTTCAAAATAATAACTTATTTTGTTCATGAGATAGTTTGATGACAAATCGATTAAAAAAAGAAACGAACCAACAACTGGCTATTTTTATTGCAGGAAACTCCAACAAGAAATAAACTACATTTCTCTGTTTGACTAAGTAATACATAGAATACGTTTGTAGAAACCTATTAAAAACCAAATACATACAAAGCAAAAAAAGAGCTTGTAAAAATCTATGGAAAATCACTTTATCAATTGTATAAACCTATGTGTAACTCAAAAACAATCAAAACTAACAATTTGAAGCACGCAGAATTTGTGCTGCTAATCTGTGCCAAAAGAAGGAGAAAAAAATTGAGAAGGTAGTTTTTACTTCCTTGATTACAAGCCTTGAAAACTCTCTCTGTATTTTTAGGAACTCCGATTTAAGGGCTAATAAGAGCTTACATTAGCCAAAAGTCAAATGGGCCGAACGAAAATCCAAATTGAGATGGGAAATTGCACAATCAGAAGTTTTAGAGGGTAACCGTGTTTAGTTTTAAACCACGGGGGTAGTCTGGGGGCCTGAACATAAATTGAAGTGGCATTTTGTGTGATTTCCATAAACTCATTTATTAAATGTATTAAAATAAATTATCCACTAATTTATTTAATAATTTTAATTAATAAAATTTATATTACAAAACTATTATTAAATTTAATTATTTATTATTTTTAATTTTTATTATCATTTTATTAAAATAAAAATTTTATATCTTTATTATATATATTTATATATAATTAAATTATTATTTATTTTTTAAATAAAATTTTTAAAAATTTAAAATAAATTTTTAAACAAATTAACGTAGGAACTTAAATCTAAGAAAATATGTTGTATTCCTATCTTTAAAGTTACCACCCAAGACATAGATCATAGTTGAAGGGGATTTCTCTCATTCTAGCGATTTGCGACATTCGCATGTTTTGTCTTTAATAAAATTAAAAAAAAAAAGCCTGAAAAATCTACTTGCACAACACGTAGTTAAAGGCCTTCTTGTGTGAATACCCGCTGAAATCAAAATCTTTCAAAATATAATATGTACTTTAAATACCCTCTCCATTTTTTTTATTTGTTCTATTTTAAAAAAATTATTTTTATTTATTATCTTAAAATTTCAATGAAGTATTAATTTTTTTAATTTTATCTTTGTTTTATTAATAAATAATTTATTATTTTACACTCTCAACTCATTTATATTTATTCTATCATATTTCTCTTTTTATTTTTAATTATCTTGAACTTTGTGTATAAAGAATAGTTTTAAAAAAGTCAAATAAGAATGAATAAATTAAATTATTTTTTAATATTTGCAAAATCAATTAATTATAATAGATAAAAAATTAAAAAATAATAAAATGACATTATAAGTTTTAATAAAAAAATCAAGGAGCAGAGGAATTATAATTTTAAAAATTATTTTTTAAATTAATTATTATTTATTAAATTTTGAATTCTAATTTTTATTAAAAATTATGATATTCTATTTTATCTTTTAAAATATAATCTTATATCTGAGAGGAGTTCAATTTATTGGACTCTCGTGATATAGGCTGTGTTAAATTCAATCAAAACAAAGCTTTTAACGTTGACTTTTTAAATTAAAACAATGCCTGAAAAGTTAATTGACTTGTTAGCTTCGGAAATCCTTCTTTCACGCTTTTTTTTCCTGAAAAAAAAAGCACTTTTTTCTTGAGCAGAAACCAAAATTTTCATAATGTGACATGTAGAAGACTCATAAAGTAGAGTACGAAGCATGATACTCAAAGTTGCCAAAACTATGACTTGGCATGTGCCCATTGGTCTTCTCTTGGTGGCACCATCAAAAATATTACACGCACTTTCTTATGTTGACTATTTATTTACAATTTCTCATAGCCTAGCAGGTTCTGCAATTCTTTCTTCAGAGGTGATGTGATTGGATTAGGAGTAGTTGACAAGAACATTTTCAGTGGGATCATTTTTTTCAATTTATATCGTGGAGTATCTATCTCAATTCAAATTTTTAAAGCTGATCTTAACCACACAAATCAATGGAAAGTGTTTTCACCTAGTTATGTCGGTTTGAGCATGTTAAATTTCATTTATCTTTTAAAATTCAATTGTATTACCGTTCACTCAATTGATTCCCATTTTGGTGCTGAATTTCTTTCATATAACATAACAGTCATCTTATAAACAATTTACATAGAGCCTATATGTAGATTTAGAGTTTCCCGTTTCTCATATTTACACGGAGTCTCTATATATTACATGCACATATAATATACATATAATATTTATATTAAAGTATTAACCTGTTGCTCTTTGTAATTTGATTTAATTTTTAATTAAATCCTTATAATTTAATAATTTTGAATTAGATTTTTATATCTATTTTTCATTTTGAAATGGACGCTTCGTATCATTTTCGGTTGGACCTTACCAGTAACATTTGTTGATAATATTTTAATAATGTATTCTAATGATTATGATAAAAATGTTATATACCATTTATATATATGTTTTAAACGGCCAATAATATATCAAAAATTATGGCATTTTACAAAATTATCATGCTTTTTGGAAAAAATTTGGAATCACGCCTCCTAGGCTATAAATTACTAAGAAATGGTTGATCACGTATGCTAGTTATTGACACAACCTAACATAAAATTGATAAGAGGTATCCAATTAAAAATAGTAATAAAGATTAAGATCCAATTTCAAATACTTAAAATATAAAAACCTAATAAAAATTGAGTTAAATTATAAAGAACAATAGCATTATTTAATTTTAAATAAAATCAACTTGTAATTATCACAAGTTTACAATTATTAATAACTTGATATTATATTATATAATATTTATTTATCACTAAAAAATAGTATAATAATGAAAAAAATAATTACATGTGAAGTTTTTTTCCCCCTAATCATGGGAAGATGCAACCAGAATGCATGCCATTTAGGGTGGCATTTCCCATGAATTTGCAAAGGATTAACAAATCCGTGGGAACAGAGTGCGTGGGAAACTCGTTCCTGCGGCAATTTCCCACAATGTTTTCTATCGACTTTTCCCACAGAGTTTCCCACAACAATATTATGTTTGATTATAAGTTTTTTGAAATAAATTATGATTTTTAAAATTTATCTGCGGAAAATTCATGGGAAAGCCATGGAAAATCTACAGAAAATCCGTGAGAAATATGTTAAAAAAAATATGGCATATTGTTGAATGTATGGTAATAATTTTTTTAGTTTTTCAATTGTGTGAAATTTGTGGTAAATTCTTTATGTTATAAAAAAATAAAAAATTTATAAATTCAAAATTGAATAATCATTCTAGATAAAATTGATCAAATGTCTAATACTCTAAATTCACATTTTATTATAATAACATTTAAATTTAGATAATAATGGATTATACATAAAATAAATATTAAATTCAAGTATCAAGTATTTATACAAAAATGATGTAATTAAAATGAAACTAATAAGCATTTTCTTCTAAATCATCATCTTTGTCTTGGTGATGCTTATTCCCATACTGTTGGTCTCTTCTTTACTACTAAATCATCAATTTAACTTCAACTTTGAGCCTATTCCACTTACATAATACGTTGTTGTAAATCTAGCTTTTTTAAGCCTAATCTGAAACTTTAGAAACACACCAAATAGAAGTTTTAGGTGTCATACTACTAAAGCTTAAAATTGTTAGGCAATATACTGTGTTTAACTCCATTTATGACCAAACAATCAAAGATACATAAAGAAGATTATGCAAGAGAAATTAATAACAATGGAGATCAATCAATGATAAGGATAAAGAAAGATTATATCTTTCAATAAAAAAATCCAAATTTATGAAAAATAATTCATAAGAGGGAGAAAGCCTAGACAATAAAAATAAACACATTCAAGATTTAGCAAAAAATGAAAAGAATGAAAATAAACTGGTGAATATAATAACTATAAAACATCATCAAATTCTTATTTTCAACAATTATAAGAAGTTTTCAAAAATTTACACAATAAATTGTAATTTAATGAACAAAAATTAGAAAAAATACAAAAAAATATAAACTTACTATTAATGAGTGAATATATGTTGTATGTAAGAAATAAAAGCTGATGAAAATGTTGCTTCGATGGTAATGGAAGAAATTTGAGATGGTGAAAAAAAATAAGAAGAGGAGAAGAAGCTAAACAGAGAAGAAGCTGAAGAAATGTAACTCGAAATGAGAAATGCAGTCTCAAAGTCTTTTATTTTTCTTTAAACTTGCTACAATGGGTCATTTGAACTACTCCAAAACTCAAAAATCAACTTTATGTGTTTTCAAATTTTGAAATGAAAATTTCCTGTGGATTTTCAGGCGGCTACAACTGTCCCAAAACTAAAAAAATAGCTTTACATCTCATCAGCATTGGGAATGTAAAAAGTAATTTTCCTGTGAATTTTTCAAGCGGCTGTAGCTACCCCAAAATTAAGAAATTCAGCTCTGCATCCCATTGGCATTAGGGAATGTGAAAAGTGATTTTCTTGCAGATATTTCATGCAGCCTTAGCCACGCCAAACTTGCAAAAATTAGAACTCCCCTTGTTTGGTCTTAGACAATAGGCAAAGGTAATTTTCCACGGTATTTCTGATATTCTCGAGCCAAAATTTGGAGTGGTAATATGCACGGGAAATTCCACCCCAAACAATATACATTCTTGTAGTGAGAAAACACTTTGAATGAGTTCAGGTGGTAATGGTTAAAAACTTTTTAATTCTCTTTTAATCAAAAACAAACTTTTTTTTTTCAAAATTCTCAACGAGGCAATGATATCTACTACTATTGTGGATTATAAATTGTTACATGTATATTTTTACTTTTCAATCCTGCTATCAATAAAATAAATTTTAATTTTGGTATAAAGTGTAATGTTGTCACCACCATACACATATTCTACCTTCATTATCACGCATTGCTCACATTATAGAAGGCAATAAGTACGTCCTACTTAATTCTCATATTTGATTAATTTATATCTAGCAAGTTGCCTTTTTTTTAATATTCTATATTTATAGTATCCTCACATCATTTTTATTAAGTATGAAGTTAATTTCTATTTGGATCAGGAGTTATAAACCACAAATTTCTATTTCTCTTGACAAAGTTATCTAATGATTTTGTCATTGCAATGTCCTGTTTTGCGGGTTCCTCGCTCCATAACTGCAACGCAAATTAGAAAGACGTGATGCTGGGGCCTCTTTCTTATTGCGATGCAAATTACATTGTAAAAGAGGCCTAATAAATAGTCCTACGTACGCATTTTCTTAAAGTAGTTTTGTAACAAAGAAGCATCCGTTTTTATCGGTACTAAATTACACTATGGTCTATGGCAACAGCAATCATCCTTCAAGACTCTAACTATGAGTCGTGTAATTTTATGAAAATATTTCAATTTTTTTACAATAAACCTTGTTTTTTTTTTAAAGATTTCAAGTGTTTAGAGTATGAAATTTTAATAAGTTAATAAAATATATTAAGTTGTTTTTAAAATATTATAATTTTTTATTAAAAATTGTATTTTATATAGTCATACTTGCAATATAAAAATATTTATTGGCTCTGAAAAAATTATCAATGTTTATATAAAAAAGATGTAAAATATTATGAAAATGTTACAAGATTTAAACAGAAAACTTGCAAGAAGTCGTGGCAAATCCTCTCTTAAAGGTAAGACTAATTTCATCTATAAAATTTCCATTTCAAATTTATTTATTGTTTTAGAAAACAAAAAACTGTTTTTTTTTCAAATTTTATTACCCCAGTGAATGTTTAATCATTACTTAAATTTTCATAAAAATAAATTAATAAATATAAATCTTGCCTTTTAAAATTAAAAACATTTATTATTCTTTTTAATTCTTATGTATTTACATCAAATAACAAATAAAAAATAATATTGGAGCAAACAATAGAATATGTCTTTTTCAAACATTTTGCTTGAGATATTAAAATCGATGCCTTTGATTTTAAAGGTCCAAGTCATCCCCATCTAGTGAAGGACGCGTAGAAGATTTAAAGACCCACCAAATCCCATGGAAATAGAATCATCTTGAAAATGCCATTCCAGCTGCTAGTCGCCATTGACAACAATCTCTCATCTGCCCACCTATGCACCTCTTGACTTCTTCCTGCTCCCTTGACTATTTTTTTTTCTTACTTTCTCTTCAATGGAGGTTGTTTCTTTCAAATATTAAAAATTGATGTTTTGCCTTTATACATATTTATAAGAAATGTATGCATATTTGGCTATAACTCTTGTTCCACTATAATTGGATCTAAATTTGATGTACTATTGATACATATCAATTTTACATTATTAATTATTTAGGTATTATTACATTAAAAATGATTAAAATTCTTTTACTATTTATAAAGATTTGTAAATTTTTTAATTATTTAGTATTTTTATATTTGTTAATCATGTAAAATATTTTACATTAATATTGAATCAAATTTAAATTTTTTAAAAAATAGGTACGAAATTCTTGTATTACTGTTGATTTTTCTAATAGAAGGATAAGAGAATGCAGCAAGCTTTCTTAAAAAATTGTAATATCTGGCAAACTTTGCTTAGCCATTTTAGGGTAAAATTGTAATTCTATTTTTTTTTTAAATTACAAGAACTTGTTTAAATTTTACACGAAAATAGAAAATTAATATTTTTCATATAAAAAAATTTCAGTTGCTTGAGTACGTGTGAAAACATGACCCACAATTAAGATATCCAATTTAGACCTTTCTTTAACTTTTTCCTTCCAATTAATTTCTGCTATCTTTTGCTTCAATTTCACGTAGGAATTTTATAATCAATTTAGTGGGCTTAACCATAACAAATAGAATTTTTTTAAGGGGTTGTGAATTTGAAGCCCTTAACAACTTTCAATTTTCCTTTTTGGTAATTTTTCAATGTTTATTATTACTATTTGATCAAGTGCATTGATACAAATAATGTTCAATGAGGTCCATGTGCACTAATTAGCTACTATTAGGTTATAATGACATTGCCATTGCACCTAGTTATGCATCCAGACGTCAAATTCTAAAGCTCTTTAATTAATTAAAGATAATTAAGTTTTAGTTTATCTAATTGATAATCTCAACAGTTAGCTGGATATGACAGAGAGATAATTAGCCTAAACAAATCAACTTGAATTGACCGCATGTCCTTATAATATAATAAAAGTCTAACTCACGTGCAATCAGCGTACATTAACCATGGCTTATTAATATGACCCTGGCACTGCCTTCAAATTACTCTCTTGATTTTATATACGTCTGGTGCAACAAATGTGTTAATAAATTATAAGGTACTCTCTAAATATATTCAGCTCATTAGCTTACTTGAAAAAAGTTTTAATTTAATAAATTTCATAAAATAATTTATAACTAATAGTATTTCAAATTTATTTCTTCTCTTTTAATTAAATGATAGTCTATAATTTAATTAGGTAAATATATATTTAACCTGTGCTCATTATTTCAATACATATAAATAAAATAAATAAATAAATCTATATATAAATATATCTTGTCATCAAATATAATAAATTAATTTTTGGTTTATGTCACTAAAAATTAATTTTAGAATTAAATTTGATCCATTGTCAATATAAAAAGTTTTACACAATCAATAAATAAGAAGAAAATTAAAAAATTAATATTAATATTAATAAGGAATTTTTAACCATAGTAAATAAATTTTTATAATTTTTTATTAATATATCAACACATAAGTTGGTAATAACATAGAAAGAGAAAAAATTAAGCTAATACTATTTATTGCAATAAGACATCCTAAGCTTTTTTTTTTTTCATTTAAGTCTCCTTGCAAATAGTAAATTATCATAAAGTTCATAAAAACAAGCTATTATTAGTGATCTCTGTAAGCACGATCCAATTTTTCAGGAAATTTGATTTCTTCATTTTAAGTTTTATATTTATCATCTTTAATAATAATAATAATAATAATAATTAAATAATATTAATTAATAATATTAATTAAATAATAAAAATAATCATACAATAATTATAATAACAAAGATAATAAAATATTTAATAATATAAAAATAATATTAGTAAAATAATAATATTAAAATAATAAATATTAACAATTAAAAATATTGGTAAAATAAAAATAAATATTAATAACAATAAAATAATAAAATATTAAAATGTAATAAATTAATAATAATAAAATTAATGATGAAATAATATTAATAAAATATTAATAATTAATATTAAAAACCTATAAAAATAATAATATTAGTAAATAAAATAAATAATAATAAATAATAAAATATTAATAGTAGTAATAATAATATTAGTAAAATAATAGCAATAAATAATAAGATAATAGTTATAATAATAGGATAATAATTATTGTAATAATAATTAAAAATAAACATTTTTCAATGTAACAATTATTAACAAATTGAATCAAGAAAACTTGATTTTCTTTCTTATTTTAGATTTTTTATTGATGTTACGATTTAAATACTAAATAATAACATGTTACCATTTGATGTGAAAATAGCGATATGTTATTCTTTAATAATTTTATTATTAATAAGAATATATTTATCTAATTATTTTAAATTTTTAGTTGATATTATTATTTGGAGACTAAATAGCAACATATGGTTCTTTGGCAGTTTGATTATTAATGAAACTTAATTTATTTATTTATTTTAAATTTTTAATTGATGTTATTATTTAGATACTAAACAACAATATGCTACTATTTGGTTTATAAATAATAATATATTATTCTTTAATATTTTGTTGTTAATAAGAATACATTTATTTGATTATTTCAAGTTTTTGGTTGATGTTATTATTTGAAAATCAAATAATAATATGTGATTCTTTCATAGTTTTGTTGTTAATAAGACCTAATTAATCCATTTATTTTGAGTTTTTAGTTAATGTTATTTTCTGAATAACAAATAGCAATATGTTATAATTTGATCTGTAAATAGTAATATATTATTTTTTGACAATTTTATTATTAATGAGAATATATTTATATAATTATTTTAAGTTTTTTTATTAAATATTATTGTTTGGAGATAAAACAATAGCATGAATTTTTAATAGTTTAATTGTTAATGAGATTCGATTTATTCATTTATTTTAGACTTTTAATTAATATTACTGTTTAGTTTATAAATAATAATATGTTGTTCTTTAGTAATTTTGTTATTAATAAAAATATATTTGTCTGATTATTTTAGATTTTTTATTAATATTACTGTTTAGAGATCATATAGCGACATATTAATATTTGACTTATAAATAATAGCATATTATTTTTTTAGCAGTTTTATTATTAATGACATGAAAGGACTTAACTTTAAGATGATAAAAAAAATATTTTTTTTAATAATAGGAGTAATAATTCACTTAACTCATATATGTAAAAATTTAAATTTAGAAAAATAAAATTTCTAAGACAACATCAATTGTTATTACACTATTAAAATGTCGATTTTTATTTATTAAATATTATTATGGACAGTTTAGTAAAAAATAATATATTTTATTTTAAAAAGTTATTTTCAATAATATTATAATTTTATAAATCATAATTATTTAATTAAGATACATTAATAATATACTACCCTTTTATTTTACACAAACTAATGAAATATCTTAAAAAAATATTTTAACCAAATAATCAAATTGCAAGCTACCATAGAATTACCAAAAGTTAGAGATAATTCAAAATTATAACATTCATAACTTATAATCAAAGAATAATATGTTAAAGAAATTTGGGTGACTGAAAAATTTATAAAGTAGGATTTATCCTTTTTTATTTTTTTATGAAAAAGCAAGATTTATCTTTATCATGAAAGAAAAAGGTCATAAAAAAGCAAGATAAATTTTATTCTTTGAAAATGTGGTAATCATACAATATCTATTACATGAAACAATAGAAAATCTCATATAAAAAGGATAAAAATGAAAAATAATTTAAAAAAATATTTTAAGAATATAATAGTAATAATTCATAAAACTAGTACCTCTTTGAAATAAAGATCAACGCTAATATATTTTTAAAATAAAATTCAAAAATTGGTATCACAATACAATTTATCAATGTAAAATTAAATTACAGTAACATTGAATTAAATTTAAATTCATTAATTCTCTCGTCTCATTACATGTTCGGTCTTTCTATTTTAGATAATTGTATTTGAATTCCTTTAAATATTATTTATTTTGATCTTGTAGTATGCAAATTAGAATTAAACTAGTAACTTTTATCAACTTGTATGTATTTTACGTAATAAAAAAGTTATAAGTTAATTTTTAAAAATATTTCATACATTAAGTTATTAAAAATAATAAACTATGATTTGATAAGTTACACGAAGTAACTTATGGCCTTTTAAATTTTTTAATATATATCTTTCTTCTTTTAATTAAATGATAGTCTATAATCTAATTACGTAGATATATATTTAGTCTATGTTCATTATTTCAATATATATAAATAAAAAATAAATAAGTAAATAAATATATAAATACATGATGTTATAAAATATAATTAATTAAATTTGTTATTCCCATTATACGTTATGCCTCTCTATTTAAATAATTGTATTTGAATTCTTTTAAGTATTATTTTATTTTTATCTTATAATATATGAATTAGAATAAATTATATTTAATTTGATAGGTTTCATTAAATTGAAAAATTAAAAACTCAAATCAACATACAATATTTTAATAGCATTATAAGTTGATAATTACTTAGAAAATTGTGAAATTAGAAAATTACAAATTAGTAACATATTTATGGCCGGAAACATTGTCATTTAACAATGACTTAACCCATTAATTTTCTTTCACTTATTGCCAACATAAAGTTTGGTTCAAGTAAGCACTAATGATAATTTTAATTCGACAGAATTTATTAATATAGATCTAATTTGATTTAATTTGAAATACGGAGGGACCGCAATAGAATATTAAGGGTAAGAATGTAATTTGTATATTCAAGATGTTGCAAAACAGGTTTCTTAGGCCACTTGTTAAAAGTATGTAGGCTCCTTTTATGTAATAAATAAATTAGCTTTATAATTTATTAACTTAGTTAATAAAGTTATAAGTTACTCTTTAAATATATTTCTTACACCTAACTTATTAAAAAAAATAAGTTCTAATTTGATAAGTTATCTGAAATATCTTATAACTTATAAATTACTACCTCTTTATATTTTTTTCAAATCTATCCTTATTCTTTTTATTAATTTATAACTCATATCCTTTTATGATATACATTTAAATATTTTTCTATAAAATATAATTAACTTAATTTTGACAAATTATATCTTAATTTTAAATTATAAATATATAAAAAATACATATGTACATAAATAATAATATCATAAAATATAATTAATTATATTTTAAGTAATTATAATTTTATTATAAATAATACTAGAATAAAAATTATGTAAGTAAATAAATATATAATTTCATAAAACATAATTAATTAAATATTAAATATTATACTTTTATTTTGAACTTCTTAATTGTGTTATTATAATTTAATTTTTAGATAATTATGAATTACTTTGATTATATATCTATTTCTATTAATATTTTTTTACATCATTTTACAATTTCAATTATTTCAACAGCTAATTTTGCATAACCACAATCAGCTAACTTATCAATTATTAACTATCAGTTAACTTATCAATTACTTGTACGAAACGAAACCTTAAAAATGTTTAAAATACATTTTTGTAAAATTTTTGTACATTTATTTAATTTGACAATCACTTAACCCCCTAATTTTCATCTCACTTACTATCAACATAAAGTTTCATTTGAGTTATGCACTAATTATAATTTTTTAATTTTTAATTTAACAAAATTTATTAATATAAAACTAATTTAATATAATTTGAAATCGGAGGAACCACAATGGAATAATAAAAAGGGGTCAAATGCAATTTGTATATCAAAAGTGTTGTTAATTAAGTTTCTCAGGCACTGGTTAAAAGTTTGCAATAGTGTTTAAAATGCATTTTTCTAAAATTTTTGTACATTTATTTAATTTCACTTTTAATTCATTAGTGACATTTTTTTAATTTTATTTCAATGATAAAAATATTTATCCAAAATTTTGAGATGAAAATTTAATAAGTTATAACCACTAACCATTAACTTTTAAACTCTATCCAATAAACCCTAAAATTTTATACACTAAACCTCACTAATATCTTAAAATTTATCTACAAAATCTTACCACTAAACCCTACAATAATCATTCCTAAACCTTAACGCCTAGGCCTTTACTCTTTGCTTAGTGGCAAAGAAAAAAAATGAAAGGAAAGAAGATAAAAAATATTAACAAGAAAGAAAATAACATGAAAATAATTTTTTTATTTGCATGTAGAAAAATAAGAGGAAAAAAAAGAAGAAGAAATTATTTTCTTTCCTTGTTTAGATAGAAAAGTAAGATAAAAGAAAATTAAATTAAGTTAAATCACAATTTTATTACTTGAATTAATAATGCCAGATTTCAAGTTAAATAAAATTAAGAATAAAATTGTAATAAATCAATTTTTCACTCATTCTCTATCCATATGTGTATTAGCTCATTTTTACAAAGTTTTGAATAATAATATTCAGTTGACTTGGCTTTTTGGTCTTGCTTAACTTTAAAGGGAGCAAGGATGATAAAGTTAAAAATTTACAAAACAGTGAAGGTCTCAATTTATCTAAAAAGGTCAACCTTTCATAGAAACATAAAAAAGCATCATCCCATAGTAGCATCACTAATGGATTTCTTGGAAAAGTTATGCCTAATAACATGTAAGGCAATTACTTATTTAACACCATGAAAGCAATGACGTGGAGGAGTGGAATCAAGTCTGTTTAAGGCAATTATTGGCACGTACTTAACTTTCAATAACATACATGATCAAATAAGGTAGGAATAACTATGCTTAACCAATTTAGCCAATAATCTCTAGGAGTATGGCTTATAAATAGCCTTACTATAAAGGCTTAAAGGCTTATTTTGCTAGTCTTACTACTTAAGCTTTATTACACACTTTGCATCTCTAGCATTTAATTATCTTTTACTTTTTCATGTATATACAATTCCCTAAGGATTTACACATTGTGTTGTGCATGAGCATAAGCTTGGAGTTTCTAAATTTGCACTATTCTGCACTTTTGATATACTTTAGAAAGTATTCTATACAACTATATTAAAAATTACATTGAGCTGTCTCTTTTGTGGACTTTATGCATTTGTTTATGGCATATCTATGTGTATTTATTTACAATTTTTGCTTAATTGTATAAACTATATTAAAGGTCTGAAGAATGCAGCCAACAAATTATTTGCAACCCACACATTTGAAAATAGTCAAATTTAGCATTGCAATTTTTTATTGATAAATGATGTGCTAAGAAAACTTCTTAGTGATGTCTCAATCTTTTTTTAACTCTTTTCCTCTTTTATCCATTTTCAATTGCACACAACCAAGCAAAGGAAAATACATTTTTCAACTTATTTTCTTTCCTTGAGATTTCTTTCGATTCACTTTCTATAAAAAGGAGCGAGGGCTTAAAGGTAGATTTCTAATTACATACAATGCATAGTAATTGTGTGTACTAAACTGATTAAAAAAGAGCATACAATTATAGTACATGAATGCATTCCTTTCATCTATTTAATGATATGCCTTTTTTATTGACTTAATGCACCTAACTTAAGGTATTAAGGAATTATCTATATTAAAAAAAATTTGCTCTAGGTTTCTCTTGCTAAGAGTCTTTCTTAGCTTCCTTGCTTATTAAGCATTGTGATAGCTATTATTCTTTATCTTTTCAACCATTCTTCCTTAATATGGTAGTCTTACTTGAGTTACTTCTCTTGCTTTCTCTATATTTTTTATCTTTCCTAAGTATCCTTTTATGTCCTTTATCTTTGCATGTTTTAGTTTGCTATCGTACCATTTTCCTTTGTCTTCCATGGCTTTTGATAATTACCTTTCATCTTAACCTTCTTATTGCATGTGTGGTTCTTAACTTTGTGTTACACATTTAGTTTGTTAGAAAGTATTTCCTTAGTATAATGTCTAAATCTGATGATCCCAATTGGTCCATTACTATATCCAAAGTTAACTTAGAATTATCTACTAGCGAATAAGATATGTACGAGAATACAATGTTCTTAGCTAGTGTGGAACTACAATTACTTTACCCTCCCCCCAAACTCTTGTTATTAATCATGTTCATTAGCACCTTTATTTAATTACTATATTATTTGATGAAAAGGAATTTTTTGCTAGCAAGCTTCAACATATTTTGTGAGCTAAATGGCATCTCATGAGCAAGCTCAATGTTTTAAAACAAGTTAGTACTTCTTTTTTAAGAGAGCTAAGTATTATAGTTACATTTACCATAATAAATCTTGATTATCTTAAAGTGCTCCACTATTTTTAGTTCCTTAGAACCCTAACATATGCTAATGAGAGTTGTTTATTTCTATACTATACATCTAGATCCAAATTTGGTGACTTGCCTTGGAACATTGGATAGTTAACTTTGTTGAGCACTTAGGATCTTTGGTAATTCCTACTAGAATGGGTTAATTAGCCAATTGATTCACTTGTGTAATTATAGACTATCTTAGAGTTTTAAGTTGCATATAAATCCTAGGGACCCTTCTATTTATAAGCTTCTTTCTTTATCTTGATAATGGCCATAAGATATGGATATAATGCAAATATGAGCATATATTTCACATGTGTTATTTATATGGTCAAATTAGGCATAAAATTGATTCTTGCCATTGGCGTGCTAATTAAATTAAGTTTAACAATCATTGATGATTTGATTGCATTCAAAGTTTATTCGAATGCTCTCATTAAGGTAAATCCTCATCAAGGACATTTCTCTACTGAAGCTTCGTGCCTTTGCAAATCAACCTTTTTTTCCTTAATTGATCACCATCTCTTCTTATGTCTCCTTAGGCATGATCTTACTTAGCTAAACTTGAATGTTCTAGACATTAGGTTAATGAACTTCTAGAAATTCATTACTGTCAGGATGTTTCCCTAACTTATTATACAAGAAAAACTAGATCAACCTCAGCTTCCTCCTACCAATGATGAAATTGGCAAGGGATATATGAGAGCCTTAGAGGTTGCTAACAATGACCGGATTAATGTTTTGCTAAGTAATTATGTATCTACAATTATTTTTAATTCACTTGAAGATACTAATCTAAAGGCCATGTAAAAGCTCAAACAATTACTTTTGTTGAATGGTCAAGTCTTGTTAACTAATAGTAATATTATTGAAGATAATGATGTTAAATCTAGTAAAAGTATATATGCCTAGAACTCATACATTACATTTTGCTTTGAATATTTCACTCGATGGACTCTATCTTAACTTCTCTCTATCTTTAAGGGACTTATCTTCCATTAATCATTTAACTAAGTCCCTTACCACCTATGCCCTTACCTCCTTTACTATAGGCATATTCTTGTAGATAGGGACTGGCATCATTTTAAGGCATAATGCCTTTAATTCCGAACATTTAGGTATTTTATTCCTATGACTTTCATCAATTAAAGTTTTTTCATTGATTACTAGTTAAACAAACTTGGAGGAAGGGACTTTTGAGCTTCCTATTCACCTAAGTGCTATAAAGCCACTACTAGTTCCAGTTGGTTTGAACTTAGACCTTCCATAAGTAGTTAACTCTAGTTGGCCACCTTAAAAGGGACCATTATGGATAATCACCTTTTTTTTTTGTGTTAGGCTAGTTAGTCTTTAATGTTTGGACCAATAGAAGTTTTTTGTTATTTGAATAAACTTCTAGTTCAATAATTCTTTCAAAAATAGATGAACAATGTGTTGCAAATAATATAGCCCAACTATCTTTAATGCATGATCTTTCACCTAATAACATTTCATATATCACCCAAGGATGGGCAAAGGGAAATCCTAATTCCTTTATAATAGAGACAATTAATGATAAAGAACTTCTAAAAGCTTTCAAGACATTAAGTTAAGAGAGGCTTGCCTTACTACCTTTTTTATTAATACTTCCCCTCCTTCTGAGAAGTTTGTGGCCTAACCTTTAACTCATTATATGGTGATTAACCACAGAATATGGAATCATAATCACCCTGACTTCTAATTCTCTTGCTTTTCTAGCTTTTAGTTGCATTTTGGTGCTAAATGCAAAAAACCTTTCAACGAGTAAGTTGATACCTTTTCAACTTTTCAATAAGGATGTCTTGTGAAAGATTTCAATCATCTTAGACTATAGGAGGTTGTCCATTTTCCTAACAATGTGATACGTCCTATTTTTACACAAAAATTATTTTAACGTAATTTAGAAATTTTAAATGTTAATGCCATTAAAACTATGGCTAATTTATCTCTAAGTTCTAGAAAGCTATCCTATGATAGCTTCATAAGCAATTATAGGAGGTTGGCATGGAAGTACTGGGGGTTGAAATATTCCCTTACAATTTAAAAGTGCAAGCAACTCATTGCTTGACATTCATTGAACTTGATTTTTTTGGTAGAAACTCTTTGCACAGTAGAGAAGGCCTATGGTTATTAAATTCCTTTAGCTTTTCTAATGTTGCTAGGCTAGGATGCTATTAGATAAAGTGAAGGCATTTTATAGGCTTAGAAGAATGATGTTACAATTTGATTTTTACAAACTCACTTGAATTGGATTCATTTAAAGGTTATGGTGTTAATAAGTTAATCTTTCTTTCTTACAAGCATTTATAGTTCTCCAAAAGCCACTAATTGTTATATTTTCTAGAATTTTATCAAAAACATCAATGATCTTATGTCCTTTCTTTAGCTTTTTCTTGGTGATTTAACCAAGTTTTATGTCCTTTTAACAAATTCAGCAACTATTCTAGGCTACTTATAACATAGGAATTTGTAGAAAACCATTAATTACAATTACCTCATTGAACTAAAAGTTTTTAAAGGGATGGCATATTTAGTCAAAAAGATTAGGATGGGTTGATATTGTATGGGAAAATCTAGATAATTTTTTTTACAACAAAAGTTAGTTGCTAATGTATCCTTACTTGCAGTGTTCCTATTTTACCTATTGCAGCCATAAATCATGCTTCATCATTTTTCTACATTGATTGTTCCCATCCATATAAAAAAAAACACTAATTTAGAATTTTAAAATATGTGGATTGCAACACTAAGATTATAAACTAAGTTATAATGAATGCCTAGAATCAACATCAACATGTCAATGGCTTTTCAACTTTTTTTAGTAGACTTAATGCCATAAGAAAGTAACTTATCAACTAGGGCAAAGATGTATTTAGGAGGCTTCAAACCTATTATACCCTAAAATAATATTTAAAATTTTATTATCTTAAATGTCTTGAAGTATTTATTTTAACTAAGAGAATAAGTGAGTTATATTTTTCTAGATAATATTTGGTTTCAAATTGCATTTTAATAATTATTATAATGATTCTTTCATGAAGTTGAAAATATTTAATAATGATGAGA
Source organism: Sindora glabra (assembly GCA_020226215.1). NCBI lineage: Eukaryota > Viridiplantae > Streptophyta > Magnoliopsida > Fabales > Fabaceae > Sindora > Sindora glabra. The sequence goes on from CM035227.1 coordinate 61,450,210, forward strand.
ATGAAAATTTATGAAAACATGTGTATGATTTAGTAAAATGATCTTTCCAACATTTATAAAGTTCTTTTAAATCTTTATTTTTGGGTTCCTAAATTAAGTAAGTTATTATTAAACATATTGGGAAAGAAGGAGAATATGTAAGTTAGGATTTTAAAAATGAGAGTTTTATAAAAAAAATAGATAAAAAAATAAAGAAATAAATGGATGGCTAGGATTGGTTTTCATTTAAAATGGAAGGTTGTGATTAAGGAAAGAAATTGAGCTCACAAAGTGTGAGGAGTATGAGATCAAAACATTTAGCTCTTTATTTTCCCCCTTTTTCTCTCTCTATTTTCCTAATCTCCCCTCTATTTTTTCTTCTTTCTCTTTTTGTATCTCATCCCTTCCTTTCTCTATTGTAAATCCTCTCCCTCTATTGCCTCGATCATTACACTAGTTGCTATGTGTCATGGTTGCTATTGCAAGCCGACTCCAATTGGTATTTGTTCTAAGTGCAAAGAGGAAGAACTCTACAAGCAATAAGTAGATCCATTGGTTCTCCTTCTAGGTGCTGTCATGTCGCTGCTCTTCAGATCGATGGCAACACTCTTCCTCCTTCCTCCAGTTATTAAAACATGTAAGAAGCTTAGACCACCATAGATTGATGTTGGAAAAGTAGCATAGTAGGGCATCAGAGTTCCATCATTCTTAGGCAATGCTTTTCTAATTTCAATGCTAGTGAGCCATCAACAACATCTTAAGGTTATGATATATCATCCTAGATAAATAATTCTTAAGTTTTTTAGTTTGCATACAGGATTTAGAAAAATCCATTTTTGTGAGCATTTAAATATATAATGATAGCTTTGAATAATGAGATTTTTATGCTATAAGTTTTTAGAATAATATGATTAAAGTCTCTTTAGAGTATTCCATCTTAGTATTTTGAATGATTATGCATGATTTAAGAAACCCCTTAAAATATATGAAATGTGATTTAGTAATTTTATTCAAACGAAGTTAAAAATATTAGAAACTAATTATATAGTTTCCAATAATGATGTGATTAGAAATTTTCTATGTTATTAACTTAAAAAATTATGGGTGTTTGAAGTTTGATTTAGACTAAAACCCTTATTTAAGAAAATCTCTAGATTCTTTATTATAATTTTAAAAATATAAGAAAGTGATGATATAAAATAATAGAGTGGTATGAATAGAACCTTATCATAATATCAAGTTTTAATATTTTATTTATATGGTGTTGATTCAAAAAAAATCTCTATATTATGACATATTTTTTATTTTTATGCATTAGTCTTAGAAAAATAAGCAAATTTATAACCTTGGCATACTAGAATAGTATGATATTATGATAGAAACTTGAAATAGTAATTTTAAAAATAAAATGAATAATGTCAATACATTTATAAATTACCATCATAAATTATTTAGTAAGATGAAAAGAGAAAGATAGAAATAGGAATACTCTAGATTTCTTGGAATAAATAGGTATTGTTAGGTAAGTATATATCTTATCCTAAAATTAATATTTACTTATAGTTATTTAAATGTTATACTTTACATTCTTTTTATTAATTATGTTGATTGTAGGTACATTTATATATGAAAACCTAATTATAATTACAATTAGAAAGCCTTAAATTTAATAGCTATAATTTTTCATCTCACGAAAACATTGATAATATGATTGGTAAGTTGATACACATATATATTTATATATTAGTCTAGTAAGATGTTGTTGTTCATAGTTGTAAGGCCTTATGGTGAAAGCAAGATATCATTGATATTTAATATTGTCTTATTATAATTACACTTGACATATATTAGAAAATGTATTACTAATTTTATTATGATATGAGTGGATGTTTGTGGCCATGCAAAGAAGACATGGCAATGCTATTATATATATTGTTGTGTATTTTGATATTGCTCCATGATGATGAATTAGCTACTTCATGTAGAAATTGAAAGGCATGGCAATACTATTATATATGTTGTTGTGTATTTTTTATATTGCTCTATGATGATGAATTAGCTACTTCATGTTGAAATTGAGTTGTGTGGAGTTTGTGCTGTGGTGTATAAATTATATTGTGAATTATGTCATTAGTGGTATTGAAATGAGAAATGTGATAAGTGTAATATTATGAATATCAAATGGAAAATTTCTAGTAAAAAGACAATTAAGATGTAAGGTTAACCTTAGAGTCAAAAAGTAGATAGATGTATGTATATATGTATATATGTATGCATATTATTATTATTATTATTATTATTATTATTATTATTATTATTATTATTATTATTGTGTTATGAAATTGTATTTAGTTGTTTAAATATTTTCATTTTTATGATTTGGTTATTGTTAAGCCATTAATGGCTACTTGAAAACTAGATGATTACATGGAATAAATTGCATGTGAAATTGTAAATTTATTGTGTAATTTATGCAAATAAGGCCATTATGAATTATGATATGAAACAAGAAATTTAAACTATGTGTAGGTGAATATGTTAACCACAAAAATAATATCATGTGTTACAAAATCTAGAAATTTGGTTTGTTGTTATTTTCTTTTCTAATCTAGTTCTAATAGGCATTTAGATTATTTTATTTAACTAATTCTAAGTATGATTGTGGTAGATGTATATTCATTGAATTCTAGTAGCTTATTCTTTTTATTTTCAATGTTTTCACATCAAAGTTAACTCATTGAAACTTTATTGTCTCTATAGAGATCAAAGACTACCTTGTTAGCAGATTTTGATAGTTAGATTATGAAAAGTAAATGAGTGGTGTTTATATAATTTATGTGTCAAACTTGTTTAATTTTACATATATTTTTAGTTTCATATCTATAAAATTTATAGGTTTCCTAATTTAAGGTGTATGGCTTTTAGGAATGTACCTTAAAATAAGAGATTTTTTATTTATTTTCCTCTAAATTTTAAAATAATTTGAGTTAGCATGAAAATAGAAAGATTTTCATTAGTTCATATTAAAGTAATGAGTGTTAAGACTAGTGGAAACTAGGTAATAAGATCCATGCTAATTATGATTGGGTTCAGGTTATAACAAAACCAAAATTAACAACATAGAAGAAGAGTTGGCTAGGGTTCAAAGTAATCCAAGCTTACAAGACTTTCATTATGAGAAAACTATCAAAAGTCATCTAGAATTCCTTCTATTCTATTAATAAACCACTAGTTAATAGACAAAATAAGCTTAAAAGGCTCGACTAACTTTGGCTTTTTAAATGGTGATCAGAATACACATTACTGTCACTTGGTAGTCAATTATAAAAGGAATAAATGAATGGTAAAAAAAGTTAAAGACTCTTCGGGTTGCTGGTATCAAGATTATGAAGAGCCTAAAAAATATGGCTATAGGCTTTTTTTTTGAACTTTTTTCTCTTTATCTCAACACTAAAGGTTAAGTCTTGAAGTAAGGTGATATACAGTTCCTATATTAAGAAATGATTAGCTAAAGATTCTTAATTCTTTGTTTACATTCCAAGAAATCAAGCAAGTCATTTTCAAACTCTATCCTGATAAAGCTCTAGGCCTTGATGGCTTCTTAACATACTTTTATTAATAATTTTAGGACTGTTGTTAGCCTGCAAGTCCAAATCGATGCTTTCTATCTTTTCTAGATAGGAGATATCCTTCTTAAATCTTTAAATCATAATAATATTTGCCTCATCCCTGAAGGCAAATATTAAGAAACCTTTATGAACTTTCAAGTGTATTCAGTCTAGTGTAATATTATATATAAGTTTGCTTTTAAGGTATTTGAATGCAAAAATCTCAAGACCATAATACATGATCATATTTTTCCTTATCAAAATACTTTTATCAAAGGCCAATTGATTTCGAAATAATATTTTCATAGCCATAAAGATTGTTAAATATATGCAACTCACTAGGGATAAAAAAATAGTTTAAGGTTTCTTTAAATATTAACTTTCATAAGGCTTATAATAACATTAATTAGGATTCTTTAAGATAGGCTCTAATTTACTATATGGATCGCTCCTATTGGAATTCAACTCATAATGGAATGTGTTACTACAAGGCCTTATAAAATCATGATTAATTGTGAGCACTACTTAGATAATTTTCCCTAAAAAAGGTGTCACATAAGGAGAACCCTATCTTCCTTACTTGTTTATTCTATGCACTAATTTTTTATCTACTATGATTAGTAAGGTGGAGAAAGATTAACTCATTCAAGGTATCAAAATTAGTAGGAAAGCTCCTAGAATTAGCCACATATTTTATACTAATTATTTAATGTTAGTTTTTTAAGGCTATATAGTCTAGCTCTTTAACCATTATTCAACAATGTTTTCATTTAGCTCAAATCTTAAGTGTCAAAAGAGTTCCTAAACTTGGTAGATATTTAGGCATTTACTTTCTTGGACTATCAAGCAAGAGGGAGATTAGAGAGTTAATGTTGGAGAAAGTGCTTAAAAGGCTATAAGGTTGAAAAACTAAAGTTCTATCTTAAGCTGGAAGATTCATTCTTTATAAAATAGTTCTTTAGCAACATTCCACTCACTAAATGGCCATAACTAAGTTGTTCAAATCTCATATTTCTTAAATGGAGTCTTGTATTAAGTGTTTTTGGTGAAATGAATAAAAAAGTAATAGGAAAATTCACCTTATTGCGTGGGGGAAACTAAAGTTGCCTTTTTACCAATCTAGAAATCCTTAATGATGTCATGCTTGCTAAATAATTTTGGCATGTTGTGCTAAATTTTAAAACTTTGATAAGTCAGATGTTTATAACATAATATGTTCATGGTGATTTTAAGTAAATCACAAATACTAGTAGCTTTAGTTCTTGGCATTATTGCACTATACAACAAGTTGCCATTTTAATGATAGATAAGTTAACCTGGCAAATGGGCAAAGAAAAGTATATACAACTTTGTAGTAAGTTTTGGTTTCAAACTACAAGACCATTGCCTTAACATATTCAAATAGTTAGTGATTTAAAATGCACAAATTATACAACTTAGGAATAAAATAAAGTTCAAGCTATTTTCAATTTACTTGAGGTGTAATAGGTTCTTCAAAGCTCTTTTTCCTGATATGATACTTCTAATTCGCTTGCTTGGATAGGATCCATAGAAGGATCGTACACTATTAGATCTAGATATAAGATTCTTTATAGCTAAACAACTTTTTTCTAACATGAAATTATCTTCCGTTGGAAAGATATTTGGAAGCTCCCTATACCTAGCAAAGTGGTCATTTTCTTCCAAAAGATTTGTGTGGATGGTTTGCCTGTGAAGAGTTGATAGACATGTTTTGGCTTATTCATACTACATTCTCTATGAATAAGATGAGACAGTTAATTTATTCATGCATTTATAACATATATTATGTGGATATCTTTATGTTAAAAGGATATCTATATGATCTAATTAATATATTGAATAAAAAATATAAATAATTAAAATATAAACAAGTTGAATAATTAAATAATTAAGTAGAAATAGGCTGGTAAAAATAAATAATTCAATAATAAAATAAAATTATTTAGGAATACTTATTGAATAATAAAATTACACATTGAATTTTTCCTAGTGGACTTATAATGGACTTGATTTTACCAAAGATGATGAAAACATAAATTCCTAACTATTTATACATTGGAGAGACTATTTCTTATTTTGTGCTGAAGTAATTTATAAAGCATAAGTTGGGTTCTAGTTATAATTCTAAAATGATTCATGTATATATATATATATATTACAAAAATGTGAAGATCCACTTTGAGGTTCTCTATGAAATAAGGCATGGAACGAAGCCACTACAAAGCTCCACGAGTTATGAAAGAAACTTTGAGCTCATATTAGTGATGGGTTGAGAAAATGTGTTAAGGCACAACAATTGACTAGATATGGAAAGTTGTATTAGATAAAGTTGTATGTATGGTTTAAAGGGAGATCTTTCATATTTTTCAAGATCCACCTTACAATATATGGTTAAAAAGCCAAAATAAATGATTTTAACCTTTATAAAAATGAAAAAGAAAAAGAAAATGGATTCTTGAACCCTTTTCACACTTAAATAATTTTTTTCCAAGGAATGCAGGCATGTTTATTGGCAAGTACTTATTGAATCCATCATTTGGGCTTATAATAAATTAAAAGTTACTCCTAAGAATATTGTGCTTAACTTAGAATATAATCATAATGTTAAAAGTGCTTGAAACTCCTAGAGGCATACCATCAGAAAAACTTCTTTTCTAAGTGAACTAGAAAGTTATTTTTTATAGTTATAAGAATTTTAGTTATGTAAATAATGTCTAATCTTTGGATTGTTTCCAATCCTTTTAGGATTAAAAATAGGTGTAATTGAACATTCTTTTTATATATCTCTTGTTATTTGAGACCTTATTCACCTCTTTGAGCTTTTATTGAATCAAGAAATAGGTTTGATTGAAGCACTACCCTATCAAAGCAAAAGCTACAAGCCACTATCTATGAGTCACTAACTTGATAGGATACAAGTCTTAAAAAGCATATCTATTGTAGCAAATATGATTACCTTGATAGGATATGTCTTTCATTATTCCTTTATGTAGTTAACAAAATTTGGTTCTTTTAGGGTTATAATTGATGGTCCCATGATCCATGCCTAAAAAAGTAGAGTGATAATAATTCATAAAGTCCCTTTAACCAAGCCACTATCTATGAGTCACTAGCTTATTCTTCAATAGACATGTAGTCAGAGCCCTGGTCTCACTAATGTTTTTCAAGGCACTAGTCTCTATAGAGGAACCTTTAGGTTTTTCAAGGCATTAGATTCTTACTAATGTTTGCATTACTTAAGCTAACATTCTTGCTTTCATTTTGTCCACCACTAATCATGTGGGTTCTTCCCTCTAAGGCACTAGGAAATGGAATCCTAAATTGGCATCTTATATATTTGCAAAGCGTAAAGGTATTCATGTTACAAATCTTATTAGATTGCTTGTTTTTTTTATCAAAAGCTTGTGATTGCCAAGCAAGGGGGACAATAAGTGGGAGAAATAGAAGTTTGGGCACTAGAAGGATTTGGTGTTGTTCACATTTTACAAGAGATGCTTACTTATAAATTGATTGTCTACCAGAGGTTTTGGGGAAGTCAAAATAGGAGAGCACTCATCTTAAGGTGGCCTTACTACTTAGATGCTTTTAGTAGTTATCCACTCCACACTTGGCTATCTAGCATTTATCTTAAGCATAATAACAAGCATACTAAGGGTGTCTCCTTCCTAATTTTCTAATGTCTATGTCTAATTGAATTTAAATGCAGAATATCATAATAATGGTAGAAATGGAAATTCCATCTAGTAAAATGGAAGAATTATAAATCTCCAAAATAATAGATAAAAATATTGTAATTTCTTATGTTCTATGAAGTCAAAGAAAGATATTGAAAATGAGAAATGACTTTTAGGACTTGGAATAACCCTTTCTTTGTGGAGGAAAGGAATAATAAAGTCTTTGTCTAAAAAAATGCCTTGAAAAAGAGCAGATAGATAGAATTTTTCAACAAGTTAGTGCTTTTCAACTCTCTCAAAATGAGATAAGAGATTCATATGAGAAAACATATGTAAACGATTGGAGTGGAAAAGTTAGAATTGAAAAATGGATTCCCTAATTCTTACTTTTTATTACAAAACCAATAAACTGAAGAAAGATGGCTTATTTTAGGGAAGAACTTTTGTTAGCAATTTGCTTAAGGTTCTAAACCCAACATTGGCAACTAAACACGAGGGTTGCGCTCGTTGCGGGACTTAAACTAATACCTTATGACATGAGCTAACAATACCCACGTACATTTTTATTAACAAGATTCAATTTTGAAACTTTAAATATTAATTAGTTTTACAAGTAGATTTATATCATGATAAATGCATTTATTTTCTTCTAATGTCACTTTTATTATCTCTAATAAAAAATTTAATCATTTCAAACACTAGTCAACTTTTAATCAAGGATAAACTAATAAAATGTAAATTTTTTCTTAAAATTAATACTATTTAATTTTTCCTTTTTTTTCATTTATCTTAAACTACAAATAAAATAGAATATGTCAGAGTAATTGATAATCATGTCATCTAAATTATCATAATTAAGACAAATTGAGACCATAAGAGATGATGATTTTGGTTTAGTTGAAAAATGAAAAATTCGCCTACTTTCTTTTTCTAAAAAAGGAAATTAAACTTAAGTTTTACCTACTGAATTAAGAAGAGGTGTGGAATATGAAGAAAAAGATAATTTTAATATACAAGAAGCCTACATATTATCACTATTTGCAACATCTGAGAGTGCCTGAAAAGTTGAACTTGAAAAAATGACAAACATAAAAAAGAGAGAATGAATTTGTAAAATTTCGTTTTGCACAAGTAGTTGATAAGTTAACTGATTGCTGATAAGTTAGCTAATTATTTAAGAAGTATTTCACAAAATTAGCTATTGAACTAACTGAAATTAGAAAATAATATAAAAGAATATATTAATAAAGATAGATATATATAATTAAAATAATTCATATTTATCTAAAAGTTAAATTATATTAACATAATTAAAAATTTTAAAATAAAAATATAATATTTATATTTAATTAATTATAATTTATGAACTTATATATTTATTTATATAATTTTATTTTATTATTTATAATAAAATTACAATTATTTAAAATATAATTAATTATAATTTATGATATTATTTATTTAAATACATATTTTTATATTTTTATGATTTAAAATTAGGATATAATTGTGTTAAAAATAAGTTAATTTTATTTTATGAAAAAATATTTAAATTTATGTTATAAAGAGCATAGGTTATAAATTAATAAAAAAATAAGGATAGATTTCAAAAAATTTAAAGAGACAATAACTTACAAATTATAAGTTATTTTAGGTAACTTATTAAATCAAAACTTATTTTTTTAATAAGTTAGTACAAGAAATATTTTTGGATGTTAACTTATAACTTATTGATCAGGTCAATAAATTATAAGTTAGTTTATTTGTTGCACAAAGCCTAAGAATAATAGTTTCTTTTTCTAATATTATAGTTTCAATTTTACCAACTAGCCAATTTATTCAATTAATATAAGATATGGGATTGTGCAATTTAATTATTATTCAGAAGAGAAAATGCTTTTGTAGAGGGGGAGATCTCTAGGCAAAAAATAACTATGATGTCATTCTTAGGCATAATAATTATTATTATTATAGAAGAAACTTCAAAGTTAAATCACTATAAAATTCTAAATTTGATATCTTTTCTCCTAATTTCTGTATATTGGACGTACACGAAAGTTCAAAGATACATCATGCTTCAATATTTCACATATGACTTGAAAATTTGAACGCTTAAATATTTACATGCATCAATAAGTTGTTTTGCACTTGTATTGTTATGTCCCGAATACAACCACAATTGGAGAAATAAGCTTGTTTTATTTAGATTGTTGTAACTTTTTTAAATCAAAGGTTTTTAAATAGAATTTTGAAAATTATGAAAAATTTTAAAGCACTTAATTCACTTTTTCTATTGAGCATTGTCTTACATTAATTTTAATGTAAATGCAATAAATTGAGTTTGCATAGACCCAATTCAATCCAAACTTGGTAAAGACCTATTTCATAAAGTCAACCAAAAATTCATATATATTAAATATCTAATGAGGCCAACTTGAAACTCTGGATTCTATCATTTGATTTCATCCTCAATAAGAAAAATATAATTGTGAAAATTTTATCAAAAACTAAAAATACCTAGTTACATTTTATTCATAATAATTTATTAGTTATATAGTAGATTATCCAAGCACGTTTTGAATTTGATATAAGATAAAAACAAATCGAGAATTATTGGACATTAATAGCTAGACCCATACCCATACCCATACCCATACCATTAAATAATAGGTCTCTATTAGTAAGTTCCAATTTATTGGATAAATATTCTTTAATAATTGGGATAAGTTTCATTGAGTTCGAATATAGTTGGCATTCCAACAATAAATATCAATTGTCTATAAATTTCACTTAACCAATGTTTGAATGTAATGGCAAAAAAATGGGACTAAAAAGGTAGGCTAGTCTAGTCTATCCTGTACCAGCTTGCAAGAGCTTATGGTCAATACAAATTAATTAATTTAAACTTGCATTTAAACGAATTTACATCTATAATATCCAACCTGATTTTAGGATGAATTGAGCTAACTCATGAACTAATCTATTTATATATAAAATTTTAAACATTAAAAATAAATTTTAAAAAATGAAAATGGCTTTGATTAAGAAAATATAAAAGTATTAAAATATATTATACCTATAATAATTAATATTTTATATACAAAGGTCTCATTTCAACTTATTTAAATTTTACTAAGATGAATTTATTTTAATATTTATATTTTAAAAATAAATGAGCCAGTCCTGCAAGGTTAATGGAATAACCCGCACAAGTTACGGGATAAAATGAATTAGTCCATTTAACGCCTCTTTTATACGGCATCTAGGAGTCCAATCTATGAAAAATAAGTATGGATATAGTATACCTTGCGGACTCAAGTTCATATTCCCAGTACTAATAAAATGTATGAAAAGAAAATAGGGAAAAAAAGAAGGTAGAAAGAAAATATATAAAGGAAGTAATTTTGTACTTTTTGATTTGGATTATAGAAAATAGAGATAGAAAGATAAAAATATTAATTTTTATGTAATTTGATTGAAAATCAAAAAGGAATGTAAAAATCATTTAATAAATGATAAAAATTGTTACTATTACGACTCAACAAAGTTGTCTAAATTTTGAAATTACAAAATATTTTACCCTTTTTTTTACTCATTTAATAAATGTGAGAATTCCCTATATATATATTTTTTCTTATCTCAGTTTTTCTATAGGATTAAAGAATTCATTTTCAACCCTTTTATCTTTTCACACATTTTCCTTCCAACTTTTCCGACGAAACGAAACAAAAAGGATACGCGGTTTAGTTTCGTAAGCTACAACAATGCTCTACTGAAAAGTAATCACTTTATCTTAATAACATAACTACATATGTTGACAAAAACAATTAAATGGAGAGAAAAGGATGCAATCATCGCTTGACCCAACCAATTACCTTGTCATTTAGAAGATTTAATTTTGTTAACGATAATACTCGTCTAACTTTATTGATGATCTAATTGTATGTTAGAATTTAAACCATGGATTTAAATTTAATGCATTGTAAATATAGATTAATTTTATATTATTATTCATCAGTATGTTATCATATCATTAAAAAATTATTATAATTCTCTTATTATTAACAAAAAAAGTTGTTTATTACTATTTTTGATAACATATCATTCTTATATTCAGTAATAATATAAAATATTTTACTTTCATAATACATCACATTTAAATTCTTAAACAATTCAGTTTCTATGAACAAAAATGAAACATAAGCAAGGTAGTTATAGAACTTCATTACTCTTTTTTTAGGAAAGAGAAAAGGGCAAATAAACTTTACCACATCATTTCAAGGTTGCTTCCGTCATTGGATCCTCTTGCCCTCATCATTATATCATAGGCTTCATTTCTGTGAAATTTTTTTTTTTTTTAACACAATTTTCACGTAGGGTTGAATCCAAGGCCTCTTCCAAAACTATTCGTTACTAAACCAATGCTAATGATTTGTCTCTTATGATTTTTACATGTTTAAAATTAATAGTTTATTTAGACATCATTTCATATATTGTATAATATATTAACTATTGGATAATATAGTATACACGGTAATATACTAGATGATGTTTGGTCCATTATTATTTTTGATAAAAATTTGTATAAAATTATTCTATATTTTTTTCGTAAATAAAATTTTATTTTCTATTTGTTATTAATTTGTACAAGAATGTATAATCTTAAAAATAATAAATTTAATTAAAATATTCTTATATATAAAAAACTAATAAATTTGTTCTAAATGAATTTGAAAAACATAATTAGACCAAAATACCCTTCAACAAAAATATCTTTTAAAAAATTATGATAATACATGTATATATAAATCAAAGACTTACACTAATATAAAATACTTCACCAGCACCCATACACAAGTGCACATGTATACACATTAATATATATGTGACAATGTATGCATAACAAATTAGTAAAAAAAATACAATAAATCAACTTAAGAATATAAAATTTAATAAACACCTTATATAAAATCATAAAAATATTAAAAAATACACTATATGAAAAATATAAATATGGTATAATATCATTAAATAAAAATTTAAAAAGTATAAATCAAAATATCAAAATATAAATATTAACATAAAAGTATTTTTTTAGTTTAAATTTTATAAAAATTATATGTGAGGGTACAACTATTGAACATACCTATTCGGTCTGCTCATGAACCAGTCCACATGAACCATCCATAAAAAGATCAAATTGGGTCTAGTATGCAAAAATTATGGACTTCCTAAATGGGAGTTCGAGTCGTAAGGTTCATGATTTTTTTAAAAATAATTTTAAACTTCAAATAATAATTTTAAATTCAATATTATATATTTAACGTATTCTTAATTTACACTAATAATTTAAGAATAAATAAACTATAATAAAAATTAATTAATTTTAAAATTAATAATTTAGAAACAAAATCATCAATTTAAAAATAATTTATTTAGGTCAAGTTCATTTGAAAGATAAAAAATTGAGTTCGGGAGTAAATATTTGATTAATTGGATAAAGAATTGTATAATATATTAATTTCATTTGAATGTAAAAATGAGGAAAAAATAGGAACATCACAAACTTGTTTGGTTTGGTTGATATCAATGTTTTAAAAATTGAATCGAACATCAAACCAAAAAGGCTTTCGATTCACAGTTTGATTCATTCGACTAATTGAACTAATAGTTAGAGTAAAGTAATATTATAATTAGGAAATTATATATATTATATAAAATTTTATTAAAAGAATAAATATCTACTCTCAAAATATGTGTCTTAATTTATATAAAATAACAAATTTAACAAATAAAACTCTCATAAAGTTAATAAAAACTAGCATATAGTGATATTAAGTTTCAATCCATTTGGTTTATTAGTCTATTAATAATTTTTTCTTTTTAACCTTTTTTTAGTGGATTGGGACATTGTGTGTTGATTTAAAGTTACCAAATTTTTATTAAAAATGTAAAAAAATAAAAAAAGGGCCAATTTTTTTTCATTAATTGGAGTAGTCCAACAGTCAAAATGGTTTTAAAGGTTAATTCAAACTGCTTGAATCATTATTCGATGGTCAAATCAATTCAATCATTTGATCCAGTCCGATTTTACAAATATTGGCTTGTATAGACCATGGACCCAATGAACTAGATTGCTTTATGTTTATATTTAAATAGATTCGCTTTTTATGAATCCTAGTTCACTTTTTTTTTTTTTTTTGCAAACTCACTGATATCTCCATGGACCCGAATCCATGTCGACGGCTATATGTGAGAGAAAGATAAAATAAAAATATTTAAAATAAATATTTTTATTATTTTAATAATTTAGATTTATCTTAATATTATTCTATTGATTCTTGCATCTCATCTAGGGAATCAATACTCAATAGACTTATAACTTATAAAAAAAAACTTAAAATAAGTTATACAATTTATTTAAAATCTATAAAAATTATATAAATTTTGATTCCATAATTTATCTTATATTATAAAATCTTATATGATGTTTCAAATAAAACTTTAATGTATTGTAGCTGGTTTTATTAGATTCTTCTAATTAAATGGTTGTTGCTAAGACATGGATATGCTTCATGTGTGTAGTCAAATATTCTTACTTTAATAGAATAAAGATAGACTCAAAACCATTCGGCGAAACAATTTTTAAGGACCAAATATCTTTTCTTTTTTTTTGGTGTAATTTATATGTTTTTTCTTTTTAATTTTGTATTTGTTTCTCGTTCAAGAGAGTAAGAATATTCATTTATTTTGTATTGTATATTAAAATTCTAATGCCTTTAAGATGTATTCAATTTTTTTTTAATGAGACCACCTCTGTTTTATACACGAAGAGCCTTTCATTCCTCTCCCATCTGGATTTATGACTTCTTAATTTGCGGGTAACAAAAAATATATTATTTTTTAAAAAAAATTATATATTAAAAATGCTGTTGTATCTGAAAACGGGTCTAATTCGTTATATTTTTAGGATTAGTATTTTTCATATAAACTAAAAAAAGTAACAATTAAGTTTCTAGGAGAAGTAATTAACTAACCTTTTTTTAGGTTATTCATCCACAAATGAGCTTATTAAATAAAATAGAGAAAAATGTGAAATACTTAGGGTGGTTACATTTTCCTCCAACTAATTTTGAAAACTTACATACTAAACCATTAAAATATAAAAAATTTAGAATTAATATTCATTGTTTACTTAATTAACTATTTTGTTAAATTATATATGTAATTTTTATTAACTTTTTTTTATAAGAATTACAATATTATTGTCTATTGGTTTATTCTCATTTTTGCATGTAATTTCACAATTCATTTTCCAATATATAATGTTTAAAAAAAATTAATTTGATAAACCAAATATAAAATAATATTGTAAATCTTGCTTAATATCCTCATGCAAAAATCACATAATTCATTAAAATGATTAATTAAATGAATGATGAGTATTAAATTCAAATTTTATATAATCAAAGAATTTGATTGCTAGCTTTTAAAGTTAGTTAGTACATAATGCAACCACATCAAAATTAGAGGAGCTAGTTTACAATTTTTCTAATAAAATAAGTTCAAAAATTGTTAGCACTTATGCAAAATTCCTATAAGGAAAATATCATTTTGTTACTTATTTACTTTCATTTTATTAATTTCCATTTCAATGACCATTTCATCAAAGCGTCATTCCATTATCTAGTATTATAATTTTTTGTCACACTTAAAATAGTTACAAAGTGAGGGAATAATTGAAAACTAGATACCCTAACAATAATTATCTTGCTAGAAAAAACATCCTACAACAAATATAGACAAGAAAAGTAAGTTATTTAGCATCACATAACTACTAATTGTCTACCAAAGACCTAATACAACTAGGTAGTTGTTCTTGCTCCATGAACGCTTGCCAAATGTGTTGGCATGTAACTGTTTTCAATCAGAATTTTCCTTTTCTCAAGTAGCAGAAGTCATAAGTAGCCATACATTAAAGCTAAAAGGTGTCTGTAAGATCCTTGATTATCAATTTTAGTTATTAGTTGAAATGTTTTACTTCAAACCCTAAATGACCTCCAATAGCCCTTGTGTATATTACCTTTCAAATATGATTGTGTTTCATCCTATAACATTAAAGAGTTGTAAACTTTTATCCCTATCTTATAATCGTTATTTACTAGCTCTTACTTTCGATCAGCATTCAATTTAGACATTGATAAATCATGAGAAGTTGCAATAATATAAAGCTCTCAAACCTCACTTCTTATGGAAGAAGTTAGACTAGATGTACAAAATTGAGACATGATAGTTTGACTCATTTCAAGCAAGTAATTAAGGTAGGCTAAGCTAGACTGCTATGAGAATAGATCCTTTAGGACTTTGAAAATAAAAGGGACAACCCTTAAAATTCTTAAATAACTCCTTCCTTAAATGAGATCTCATATAAATTGAAGTTAAATGTCTATTTTATCCATAATTTGAGCATACCTGATTAACTCTTTCCTTTTTGAACAAAATAAAGTGAGTTTTGTTTGCATCAAAAGGGAAAAGATTCCAAAACATTCAACAATAGTTAGCTTATTTATAACATCATTTGAAAGACTGAAAACACACTATTATTGAGAATTTTCCACCAAGCCTAATAATTTGGAAGCTCCAGTTTCTCTATTTTTATAAATATTTTAATTGTTTATTAAGTTATCAAAGGTTTTCATTATTGGATTTCAAGACCTAAACTTGTGCTTCCAACTTTGAAATTCTAGTAATTATAGCCTTACCTTGTTAGAAGGTATTACTATTCATAATATGATAATATTTTTTCCTTAAAACTCATACCACCACATTCAAGAACAATGATTTGTTTGGTGACCTTCAAAATAATGGATTTGAAAGGCTAACTTATTAATCGAATCATCACCAAACTATTGCAATTTCAGTGCAATCTAGATAGTCTTATAATCATTTGATATTAGCTATTTTGGTTAAAGACAAGTAAGGCATTCCAATTTCTTTTCTATTTTTAAACATGCTTCCTCTTCCCTTCACTAAATTTGAGCTTTGTAACAAGAATGCTCTCTTAAGATCCATGCTAGTAGATTCAATTTATAATAAATAAATGCAAATAAATGACAATATATTAGTCTGAAAAAAAAGCTCACTTAAATACCAAACAAAATAACCTCTTAGTAATAATTCTAAAAGTATAAATGTTAATCTAATAGCTATTTAACTCAAGTAGCAAATACATATGAAGAAATTTTCCAATTATTAGGTCCATAAATAGGACTGAGCTGCCAAAATAATTTAATTAAGATCAATTGCAACACCTTCTTTTTTTTACTTGAGTTCATCCCCCTTCTAAAATTAAAATTAGAAGGCAACTCAAACATTGTTGAGCATGCCAATCTCAAAACACAAGGAATATAAATATTTATTTATGTCAATTAAGGTTATAAATATGCAAAACTACTGATGCTATAATAGAAACACAAACCAAAGAAACACTAACAAAAATTCTTATGTCTACAATAGTAAAGAAGTAAAATCGATAGCACAATGACAAAGACTAGGCCCATAAATGAGCTGACAAAATTAAGCATGCTCAAGCTCGAGCTTAACAAGCTTTCAGAATTTCAGTTTGAACCCGAGGTTGACTTTTAAATGAACTCTAATACATTACATATTTTTTCAACAAATAATAATAAAAAAGATGAAATATAATTTCTTGATACAAATAAATTTCACTATAAATATAAATCTTATTCTAGTTTAATAAATATACATAGAAAATAGTCAAATCATAATATTTGAACACTGCATAGTAACTTCATAAGTAACAATATAAGCATAAAATTAATCATTAGAAATTTTTTTAAATTTTTCAAAGAACTCAAATATAAACTATTTGGGTTTAAGCATTAGAGATACAATTTCTTTAGCTTTTTTGCTTTTGTAAAATAAGAATAACAATTTTTTTATAATATTAAAATATTAAGTAATTAAATGAAATAATTTAATAAAATCATAAAAAAATATAATAGGAAAGAAATATATAGAAGTCCACTTAAGTTTGTTTAAACCCACAAATATCATAAACTTTATATTTTGATGCTCAAGCTTAGCTCCTTTAGGCTCAAGTTTGTCTAACTTGAACAAGAATCAAGCATTTGTGAGTTGAGCTTAAGTTATTCAAGAATAACTTGGTTCATTTACTATCCTAGCAAAAACAAATTAAGCAAGGATGGAAATTTGTGAAATTCCCTTTAACTAGACATTTAAAAAGTAAGCATGACCATCAACTACTATAGTGAAGAATGTTGAAGGGAAACAGTGTTAGTAAGGGTTTGGTTCACCATATGATAAAAGTCTCTAGAAGCTTATGTCTAGTACCCCTCCATTCCTTTTTAAATGTCATTTTAGAGAAAAAAATTCCTATTTATCATTCATTTTAGGAAAACAACATTACATTTACTATCTTCTTTCAAATATTACTCCTATTATTTAAATAAATACTTAACTTTGTTTATCAATTAAGTTTTATTAGAAGGTATATTAATAAATTACATCTTAAATTTCCTAAAATTAAGATTATTTATTGTCTTTCTTAATCCTTATATATTAACTTTACATAACATTTAAAAAATGGAAGGAGAATTGTGATTAATTGAAGCTCTAGGTGGTCAAAACATAACCTATATACTATGGACAATTAGAATTATAAGAAATTTTCAAAAAAATGGCAAGAAATTGTACCAATTATGAACTAGTTAGAATCACCATATTATATGGCATAAATTTTGTGCAAAATAATAAAAAATTATTAATTAAAATTTTGTAGTTGAAGTTGTAAGTGAATTTATGGCAAAATTATCCAAACAAATGCATTTCTAAGAGCACTGGCAATAAAAAAATAAGAGAAGAGTATTTCATCTATAACCTGAATATATTGTTACGGCACTACTAAAATGTGAGTAAAGGCATAACTTACTTCTATTTGACTAACATATCAAGGATAAAACTAAATGAAAAATTATGAATGAATTGAAATAAATTTTATTAAGGATTATAATTAATATATTTTTAAGTTTGAGGGACTATATACAATTTTTTTTAGAAAAAGCTTAAAATTGTAAAAAAAAACTAAAAATTTTGGAACTTAAGAATGGCTAATGCCACCCTAATCTACAATAATGGGATCAGGCTTCTTTAAAGTGTATAATAACCATTAGTCGCTACCAATCATTAAAAGTTTAGCAATAGGGTACACACATTGAATATCCACGATAGGTTTAAATGTTTTCCTAAGCTCAATTATTCAATCACTACATATTATCTCAATTATTTAACATTCAATTATTTAGATTTTATAATTAAAATTTTAATTATGTAAGTTAGCAAGAAAATTCTAACAAAATTAAGAATGAAAATATTGATGGTAATTGACCTTTTTCTATACAAAGGTAATCTATAAAATAATTGGCCTATACAAGATTTGCAGGACTCATTTGGTTCCTACCCAAATTGAGAAAAAATATAATGAAAGCTAGTTACCTTTGAAACATTGTTTTTAATATTTTTATACTAGATAATGTTGTATAGAGCTTCACCTTTTAAGAAGTTAAATATTTCTACCATTAGATTACCTTTATTGCATTAGGATTTGTACTTTTTATTTTTAATTTACTTGCTTTGAGATATGAGAAAATGTAATCTAATGGTAGAAATACTCAACCTTTTAAGAAGTGAAACTCTCTATAACATTATTATCCTCTTATATTTTAGTTTCAACAAACACAACATTTGGTCCATCATTTATAAATGTGATGACTATGACATTCCTTAATTTTCATAACTAGTACCATTAGTTCCTTATTTTTGTTTTTACTATAACTATTTATCCCTTTATTTATTCGTAATGTAATGTTAAAATAAATGAAAAATATTACAATTAATTATTAAATATTACTTTAGTAACATTATATATATATATATATATGATTTTTTGTTATATTTTTTATTTTCACTATTTATTTTAGTATTATTTATGAAAAATGAATTAATAATTATAGCAAAAATAAAAATAAATGACTTAGTGTTAGTTATAAATTTTGAATAATGTAATAGTTATGATCTTTATAAATAAGAGATTATATATTGTGTTTAGTCAAAGAAAAAAATAATATTGAAACTAGAATATAAAAATATAAAAAAATAAAATTAGTTTTTGTAATTACTATAAAACTTCTAAAAGGAAGAAATACCAAATCATTTAATATATATATATATATATATATCACAATATTCAAAATAAAAAATAACATTAATTAAGAAAAAAAAGTCTAAAAAAATCACAACTAATGTCATTGCATCTATTCAAATAGATCAATATATCATATTGATCATTTATTTAAGTTTGTTTACTTAGTCTCAAGAAATATGGATTGAACATTGATAAGGATAATATATTCCATACCTCTAGTTTAATTTGGATATAATTACAAAAAGGATTGTGTTGCAAAGTATTATTTACACATTAATTAGATGTCGAATTACAAACATTCTTACTACTAAGATTACAATGATATATTATTAGATACTGCTCATTATTTATGGTTTACTAATGGGTCATTACCAACGTAGTAAGAACCTATAGGGTCACAAAAAAAAGAATGAGATAATAATTAACTGAGTTTTAGTTAGACTAAAATCTTATTAATTAAATTTGTTATTTAGTGCATATATATTAGTAAAGTAATAATATATATATTATTCACGTAATATATAGTATATTATATGATATTATCTAATATTAAAGTAATATTAGATAACTAATAGATAAATCCTCTTTCTCTTCACTCTCACCATGATAGGGATAAAGCATTAGTAGTTGAATGAAATTAAGTAAGTATAAGTGATTTCCTAGTGAGACTAGAAATATGGCATGCCCTAGCTCTATAAAAAAGGCATGAAGGTGTCACTTTACTGATGGAATAAAAACTATCACCAGAAAACTTACAGAAAAAACCTAGCCCTTTATGAGAGAAGTGCTTCCTAGTAGATTTGTGAAGGTAAAGAAGTTGTCATTCACTTCGTGCTTCCTAGTAGATTTGCGAAGGTAAAGAAGTTGTCATTCACTTTGTGCAAATACCGTAGAAGCACTATCACTTGATTGTGCTTGTGGTTTTTTATCTACACCTCAAGAAGTAATCCTTGTGGACATAATTATTGATCTATGTCCTTATGTATTGATTTTGGAAAGGTTTCACAAATTTTTGAAAATTCGCTATGCTTAAGTATATGTAAAACTTAACATGTTATGAAATTAAAAATGTTTTGAATCTTATGATTATGAATCTCCTAACAAACCATGGATATATTATGATCATAAGCATCTTAACCTAACAGAATATAGCCATGATTTGATGGGAAACTTATAATTATAAGGTTTGAAGCATTTCTAATTATGCAACATTAAGCATGTGTTGTCTTCTTATACAACTTAAATTAAAAATGAAGTGAAAGAGAAATTTATAGGCAGTGAATAGAAATAGATGTTAATTATTAAAAAAAATACTATGTAAACATTTTATATTTCCAAGTAAGAAAATTTGAATTCTTTTTGGATGATGATTATAGGAAATTAATTTTCAAATTTATTGACAAATGACTTTTTCCATTGGTCTTTTATTTAAATTGACATGATAAGTTGCTCTAAATTTCAAAAAGGCTATCGTGCTAACTTATCTCACTTATTTTTTTTTATTATAGCTAGCATTATAAGTTAATTGTAATTACAAAAAAGCTATCATGCTATTATATACATTGGTTTTCAGTATAACTAACGTTAATTTGCCAATGTCATAGAGTAAATCTATAATAATCTTTTGAAAATTATCTTCTACAAAGGATACTCATGACTTGGTTATTATTAAACATTGTTACAAATGATTCTCACTAACTATGCTGTCCTTTTGACCTTAGTATTCATCGACTATCTTATCATCATGGCCTCAATATTCATTAGTCACCCTATCATCACCATTTAGGATGATTAAATCTAAATTATCAAGCTAGATGGCTAAGGTGGCCAAGTGGATTATCAAGGAGATCAATTAGATTATATGATCAGAGAGATCAATCATATTGTTAACTTGAACAATCAAGAAGATTAATTGGATTCTATGATTAGGAAAACTAATCATGTTATTAACTTGGACGATTAAGGAGACCTATCAAATTATATGGTCAAAGAGACCAATTAGATGTTTACATTATCATATTTGGGGTTCATATGTTTAAATTATCATATTTGAGGTTCAAATATTCAAATTACTAGGTTTGAGATTCAGATGTTTAGATTATCATATTTAGGGTTTAAATGTTCATATTATTAAATTAATGTTATAGTTTTACCGATTCAGGGTATCAGAATATATGAATATTTGATTATAATGTTTTAGGTAGATTATGTTCAATTCTTACAAAAACTTAGTCAAGTCTTAATCACCAATTCAAAGGAGAGTTAATCATAAATATTGATATTTTAAAGGGTCATAACAATAATTATTTATAACTACCTAATTATATGGCAACCACTTTCTAATCACACTATCCAAGGAAACTTCTATATAGAATATACTACATCTTACTATTCAGATTATTCTTTTTTCAATACATATTACTAACTTCAACATTGAAGTCTTTTTTGGAAATTTCGCTCCTTTTTTTTTATCTTACAAATACATTAAAGAGATAATGAATCTTGCAATAATCAATTATGATACGTGGTAGTGAAATGATGTGTTAATAGTTGTAAAGTATTAATGGAAAGGTGAAAAAATTAATAGACTATTTATATTATTTAAACATTCCTATATTATGGGAGCGTAACGTACACATCTTTTTTATAAAAATATTTTAATTAGAATATTGGACTAAAATAATTCTAGAGAATATTTTTTTTTAAAGTTGAATCAAATATATGAATCCTACATTCCCAAAAATGTAGAAAAAATTTTACAAACCACACACCACTATAAAAATTTTATAAGCTTAAATCATAGAAAAAGCATTTTGAAGGGTAAATTCTTAAATAAAAATTATCCAGAAGCTTTATTAGTTCCAAAAATATAAATTTTATGCAATTTTTTCTCTATAATACAAAAAAATGTAGCCAAGTAAAGAAATTTCACTCAAAAAAAATTATAAAGTGACCTTAGTTGTAATCCTTAGTAATAATTTGCAAGTAAAATCTGAGTTAAGTAACACGATTACATTATATCTCCGAGATGATAAATTGGTGAGATTAGATATGAGATACGAGAGTGGCGGGTTGAGTGCAAGTATGGTTTCTCAAGGATTAAAGAAAACAGTTAGTTGAATTTGATATAGAAAGCCCACCCTACATATAAAAACACGGAAATAGAATCTTCTTTTCAAACAAGTATTTCTGCTATAAGAATATATTTAGAGATTTAGAATATGTATTTTAGTACTATAATAATACAATATGATCAAATCTCAAATAAAAGAATTTTAAGAGTTTAAACATTTCAGGGTATAAGGTTTTTTATTTTATAAAAAAATAATGAAATAAATCATTTTTATCATTCATGGAATGATTTTTTTCATTTTTATTTTTCACAATTTTCATATATTTCAATATTATCTTATATTGATAAATAATAAAGTAATATTAATTTTTAATATTTTATCAAAATGCTTTTATAATTATATTTTTAATAATAAAATTTAAAATACAATATTTTGTATTCTTTAAGAAAAATATTTAATATAAACAATTTAGTAAAGCAATTTTATGCTTTTATTATAGAAAATATTCTATAAATTATAATTTTGATTATAAAATTTAAAATATAACAATTTTTGTTATTGATAATATCATATGTTTTTATTATACTAAATTATTTAATAATATATTTATTTCTTTATTATAATAAAGAAATTATAGTTATTAACTATTTTTCTCTTTTTTATTCCTAAATTATTTTAATATATCAAATATAAAAATAAAATGAAATGTTGATTTCATTCCTATTCCTACCAATATAATTATAAAATAGTTATTTCATTTCCTTCGATTATCATTTTCTTTCCCATTACATTTTATTGTATCAAATGCAACATTAATAGGTTATAATGCACTTTTGATTCTTTAATTTTTACACAAATTCTTGTTCCCTAAAAATTATTTTCAACAATTTTATCCCATAACTTATAGAAAGCATGCAATGTTACTCACATATGCAATGTTACCCACATTCGGACACAATTCCTTATTTACTTGAGAAGTCCATATCCCCTAAATTTTTATATTTTTTAATATTAATATCTATTTAAAATTAAAATTTTAAAGTTACCAAAAAATTAAAATTTATAAAAATTTGACCACCTCAAAATATTTAGCAACTTATAATGCTGAATGAAAAAAGTTAAATTTCTTACTTAAATTTTAATATAACATTCATTTGTCTTTTCTTTAATGTCAAAAAATATATTAATATATTTAGTTAATATATAGGATCGACACTTCTTTTTGCATAAAAAAAGGGAGGGTAGTATATTTTCATAAATGAAAAGGAATTTTTTATATTTTATCTGATTTGAAGAACGTTAAATTCTTTCGATAATAATGTAATTTTAAGACTTCAGTGTAGTTACGTAATCTATCCAAAAAAAAACAACTCGTCACCATATGAAAAATCTAACTAGAGTGTTGATTGTCGAAAGGACACCTATGCGTAACTACAATAATAAACATAAACGAATTTAGAGTTATTTTTAAATCACCTCCAACGAATTTAGAGTTATTTTTAAATCACCTCCAATTGATATAACTAGCTTTTAACCAGTGCAATGCATGAATTTAATTAATAATAATTTATAATATAAATTTAAATGTTTAAATTTTAAATTATAAAGCATTTAAATGATTAATTTAAAATTTATGATTATATTTATGTCATTTGAACAATTATAAAATTTACATAATTGTGTTCAATTTAAATAATATGAAATATTATTTATTTTAAATTATTACTAATTGATAGAATTGTCATAATATTATAATCTTACATTAATTAATTATTATTATCATATTTAGATAGATGCATACATGATCAGATATTATAATGAATGAAATTTAAAAAAATATATAAAATAATAACATTAATTTATAATAATATGCATTCATAAATTCAATTAGTTTTGTTTTGCTCCAATTATGGGATACCATGATTTTAACTAAAGTTAAGAACAGAATATGATGATAAAAAGAATTTATGGCTTATTTGTCATTTGTTCAATATTCAAAAAGAAAATCTTAGGTATTAGAATTAAGGTTAACATACAAATAAAGTTGATCCACCTAGAGATATGAATACACATAAAGCACGAATGCATAGCAAACTTCATACCTAGTTGCATAGTCATCTAATAGTCTATCTTTATCAAGGTATTGAAACAAATGTAAATAGCATATGATTAAACCTGAAACTATCTTTAATCTAAAGGGACCTAAATCATTACCAATATCATTGGTTTCCTATATGATTCCAATGTCCCAAGCAACAATTGAAGAAAGACAATGGAAGAAAATTTTTATGGTTTCCTTTAGCAACCTCTCCCTGTCCCTTTGTTTCTAATATACACACTTTTCTGATAGCATTAGTTGTTATATAATCAGATGTAATGCACAAGCAAAAGGCTATCAAAATATATATTTTTAAAGTAATATACAGTTAATCCTGAGATAATTTCAATTGATCATATGTAAACAAAGAGAACTAGGTTGTAGTAAATTGGAAATAAGAAAACCTTTCTACAGTTCAAGCTTGTATATAGTTCAATTGTTTGTCTTTAAATAGAATCAGGTGAAAGCTTTCATTCTGTAGTAAACTAGAAATAAGAAAACCTTTCTACAGTTCTAGTCTATTCATGGAAACTACTGCCATGTGTTCATACTTTGAATTGAATCATATTATACAAATCCGCCTAGGCTTAGAAACCTTTTAAGATTAAGTATCACATTCAATTTTAGATTCCTTCATGATCTAGAAGTTAAACAATGTCCTCAAACGTTAATATCCGAAGTTAACAATAAGCAATAAAAATAATTTAGATATGAATATAGATATGAGAATAAAAGATACAATTTTTTCAAGCTACATCGAAGTTGTGAAGTATGAAAATTTGAACACAACTCTGTATGGCCCTCTCCACAAAATGATTAGTCTTCAACCAAAAACCAAGTGAAAACTATTTCTTCAAAAAACGAACCACAAGTTAATCAAATTGTAACACATAATACCAAAAATGGGATTAAAACATCCATTTTCGATAAACTAAATAATGTAAAAATAGAATGTTTTATTGTTCTAAAACTATTAGTAATTTAATACCTTAACATTAGTTTTCCTCCCAATCCATCAAAATATGGGGTTAACTACAATTCCAAAAGAAGGTATTCTATTAGGCCTTTATAGATGATTTGTAAATGAATTTCTCACCCTCAAAATGCAAGCAGAGATAGGCGTTTAAAATAAATTCAAGTAGCAAAGCTCAACTACATCAAATACAAAGGCTTCTAACACAAACCACTAAAATGAAAAAGTAGATAGGTTTCTCAAAAATCTAAAGAAGCAACACTTACTTGTAAACTTAAGCCACTATTGCAAAGACAACTCTATAGTGCCCTTAAAGATAATAAAACAATTATCTCAGTATATTATGATCCTGCATCCATGTAACTAACATCTTTAAGGATAATAGAACAACAAAAATTGATCCACAAACCCTTGGCAATGCATTTATTCATTTATTCCACATACATAAATGGTTAAGGATTTTCTATACAACCTATAACATTATTGAAACTTGAGACCAAAAACAGATAAGAAGCCCAAGCACCAATAAAAAAGAATGTTCATTAGGTGAAAAAAATATTACTAAAAAATAAAAATGGAGAATGTTGAGCGTTCCTAAGAGAAAGTCAAATCAAAGTACAAAGTTTTACTGAGATAATTAAATAAAGCACTTTGCTACCAAATTTAATCACCCGATAATTTTCTCAATAACCAAACACCTATAACACTGTTAGAGGAATTACAACCTTCAATGGCAAAGAAGGTTATAAATATAAACCCATGGAGATAGGAATTTAAAAAAAATTCAAGTAGCAAAGCTCAACTACATCAAATACAAAGGTTTCTAACACAAACCACTAAAATAAAATAACATATAGGTTTCTCATAAATCTAAAGAAGTAGCACTTACCTGGAAACTTAAGCCATTTCTAGGAAGACAGAATCTTAGTTAGAATCATGCTTGAGACTAAAAACCTAATAAAGTTTTAAGAGAAAGATCACTATTATTTAAAAAGGTATTTGAAATAGCACTAGTTTGTTACAAGTAAACCTTAAAATGTAAGTAGTTAGAAAAACAATTGATATGAAATCTTAAAGCAATAACAAATAAAAACTCAAAGTAGGTAAAAGACTTCACCAATTACCCTCCTTCCACCTATGTCAATGGTTAATTAAGATGATAGGTATGGTTTTGACACTTTGCTTATAGCCAAAAGCATTGAAATTGCGCTGGTATACTAGACTCTTAGTAACTTCTTCTTGCACTTTACAGGTTAATGGAACCAGGTAAACTGACCATACTTAGAAACAATAACTAAACCCTAAACCACATAAGAAATTGCTAGAAATCATAACATAAACATAGTTTAGTATATGCTACCTAACAAAAAATGAAATAGTGCTAGTCCTTATTATATATAGTATTATCTTCCAATTCCAAGTTTAAGTGTCAAAGGGAATATAAAAGTCTGAGAGACTAGCATTAAACCTTGACTTTAGACTTATCAACTATTAGATTTAACAAAGGGAATATAGAACTCTGCAATAATAAACTTACAAACTTTGTGCATTTATTCACAATTAAGGCAAATAACAGGGTCAATGAATGAAGCATTATTGAATAATAGCCTAGAAATTAGCATAGTACTTACTAAAGTCTCTCAGAAAGCCACCCCAAGCAGTATAGATTCAAAAGCCCTCAAGTCCTGAAATGCGTGTATTGTCGATATAGATTCAACCCTTTAATTCATTAATTCATCCAAATGAGAATCAAAGAAACATGAAGAGAAGCAAAGAAAAGCATAAAATCTTCAAAAGCCCCTAAAGTCTATAAATGCAATAATCACTTCACCATGAAATCAAAGAAAAACACGAAGAGAGGTGAGTGGAAGAGGAAGTGAGCAATGCTAGAAATAAAGATATAGGGTAATCTCAGCATAAAGTGAAAAGCACCCAATGTTGTTAATGGAAGTCACAAGCATGTGGAAGAGGGAGAAAGATGCAACAACAATATTAAATAAAGTGCGTGAAGCTACTCATGCTGATGAATTTATAGGCTGAAAGATTTCAAGAGCCTAACACCACAGCTAATATATAATTAGTAGATTTTTTTAATTATCTATATCTTAAATTCAATTTTTGATAATTTCTATGTACTTATATTTGATTGTTTAGTTAATTTTTTATTTTAATATCTCTCATTATATTTATTCATAATCTCATATTTTTCTTTTAGCATAATAAATTATTTATTGTACTCTAGTAGAAAGTTTGCATACATTATGACTAGTTTACAATTTTTTTTCTAAAATTGGACTCCCTAATCAAAACCCACACCTTTCATCTATGTACTAAACATAAACTAAATCTAATTTATTCATGGAAATTATTTTTACATGACTCAAAATTTAACATGCTTAACAGTTATAAAATGAATTGTGATCACAGAATAGAGTATTAAGAAGTTTTTAAAATGATTAACAGATTAATTTTCTTTCCCTCAATATGCTTTGATGATCTATTACACTTCCAATTTATTTTATGTCAATTAGGATGTTAAGTTATGATTAAAAAGGAATTTTCATTGGTAAACTAAATCGAGCTAGCCTTATGAATAACATCTTACCACTTTTCAAAAGTTAGAGGTTAAAATTGTTCAAAATAAAGGATAAGAATGAAACTTTTTTTTTCTATTTACAAGTAATAGTAAATATTATAAGGAATAAATATACAAACTTATTAAGAGTGTTTCAATAGGTTCATGGGTTTTTATCCTATTGTAACTATAAGTGAAATTAAATAACTCATTATTTATTGCAAAAAATTTTAGTTAATATCCTTATTGGTTTAGCTTATGCAAATCTTCCCATGCTCTAATATGGCGATTGAGTGTAATTCCTTTTTCTAGACATATGGATTAAGAATTCTTATGGAAAATAAATGTTAAGGACTTGGCATACCTTAATCTTCTTATTCCCTTGAGCCATCGAAGCCATTGATGAATTATATTTAAAAGATCCATAGTAAGTGTAATGATTATGTTATTGTTCTTGAACACTATTTGTTAAGTGATCCATTGAACTTAATTATCATAGGTGATAAGTAGTTTAAGGTTTCTTTGAAATATATCTAATTTTCTTTTCTTAAACTAATTGGATCCCCATGCTTAAATCTAGAATTCTTCTGAAATGTCCTAAATAGCTCATAAAATTTCCTTGTTGGAGTCTATTTTCTATGATAAATCAGTATGATTTTTAAAAGTTTCTGACCTTCTCTAGAATTATTGATGTATGCTATGAATGACCTATACCAAGTGTATTTATTTATTTTCATGTATTTGAAGATTTCTTATCTTCCAATTGATTCATAGTATGATACAAATTTGATGTAAATTCCTTATCTCTTGATTATTGGTAGGTATTATATTATCGAGATATTTTATGAACCATTCTAATGTATTTCCCCCTTATATGTATTCTCATATGAGGGAGAAAGGGAGGCCAAACTAGATCAATCTAGCATAATTGCAAGTGAGGAATAAATGATTGATTTCTTCCTCATGATTCCCATATATTGGATATGATGTGTCCAACTGGATATTATGATCTTGTAGTTTGACTCTTACTAGTAAGGCATTGTGACCCAATCTCTGGATAAAAATGATGATCTTGTGGGATAATTTCAACTTCCTTAGATTTGTCCAAGCCTTCTTGTCATGGATCGACAAATTATTAGTTTACAATTTGCTGTTAATGAGGAATTTGTATCCATGGTTGGCAATATATGCTCCACTTGCATGTTCTACCCAAATCAATCTATCCTTAGCCCTAAATATAAATAAAGGGGCTTTAACTATCATATCTACTATGTGTTATCGATATAATTGCTTAAGAATGGTAAACTCTATGTTCCAATTTTTGTATTGATTAACTTACTAGCTATGTTTAGGCTTAGTGGAATATGTCTCATAGGTTACCATTGAAATATACTCGTTAGACCAATTTGTTGTCCACTAATACAATTCCATTTGATGTTAGGTGTTAAGAATAATGCTGCCTTTAGGATGCCAAGATCCTTTGTTGAAAGCTTAGGTGATATTTTCTAGATTTCCTTTTCTATATTTACCAATCATATACTTGCTTAAAAGAGAATCAGGATATTGAATTATTTGCCAAAATTGTTTAGCTAATAAAACTTTATTCATAATGTCCATTTATCTAATTCCCAATCCACCAAAGTCGATTGGTGTGCATAGTTTCTTCCATGGCATTAGTCCCTTTAACTTGTGTAAAAATTAAATGATCATAAATGTAATTTGACTACAAAATTAGTCCCTCTAACTTTTGCAATAATTATATTCTTATCCCCTTAGAATTTTCTTAAAATAATTTTATCTCCAATTTTCTAAGAACATATAACTCACTTGCAACATTGATTCTGTTTATTTAGGTAACAGAAATTCCTTGTTAGCACTTTAAATGGCATAAAACTAATGTAGAGCTATTTAAATGGTAGAAAAATTTATTTTTCCTTAAACATCCTAAGCATTGCATAATTAGAGTTTTAAGAAAAAGAAAATGATGATATCTCTAGCATTACAAGTCAACTTTGCTAACATCTCAAATAGAGGCTCATTTGAACAAAGTATTTTGAAGTTGCAGGAATTAGGTATGAAAAATAAATTCATCATTTTCCTTTTTAATATTTTTGTTTCTCTTAGTTGCCTTGTTGCACATTACAAAAAATGGAACAAAGACCAAAAGTTTGCAAAGCTTTCCTTTCAAACTCTTAAGTTCTTTTTGTGGAACAATGACCAATAAAATTGAAGGAAGAAAATACTTTTAGTAATCAATTTCTAAAATAGATAAATGGAAAATTAAAAATTTTTTGGAGGAAAAATAGATATTTTACCCTATATTATCTACCAAACTAGTTTTTTGCAATTATATCCCAACTTGTGCTTTAGAAAGGAATTTTTGTTAGCAAAACAATCTAGAATTGCAAGTGAGCATCTCATCAAGTTGGACTATTAGTAAAACAATTTAGGATTGCAAATGAATCTTTCAATAGATTGTATCATCAAGTACTGATATTGTATCTATCCATTTATATATGATGAAAATTTTTAAGGGTGATGCTGATCTCTCATTTAACTAACAATTTCTCCTAGCAATACCTAGAGGATTTGAACCTGCAAACTCATTCTAACAAATTCTTACTATTGGGTCAAAAGTTATGGTTGTTAACTATAATGCAACTTTATTTCCTTAAATTAGTTATGCATGACATTGCTCCTAAAAATGTTACAGGTAAGCATGATGGATTTGCAAAACACTCTAAGCATTTTGGCAAGTTAAACTATCAAATATTGATATTATACATATGCGATACAAGTCCTTAAAAATGATTGCTATTCTTCTATATTACAAGTCCTAAACCCTAAACCTAAATCAATGATAATGATTATCAAACTAATTTTATCCTATATTACGCACAAGTTGAGGTTTAAAATTTATTATATATAATAAATTATAATTAAAATTAAAATGATTTAATATAAACATCAAGTTAATGTTTAGTAATTCTAAAACAATGCTGTAAATTGGTAATTTTAAAATAAAAATACTCAAAAACTCATATATATATAATATATGTTAAGAAACAAGTGTAAAATTATATATATATATATATATATATATATATATATATATATATATATATATATATATATATATATATATACACTCAAAAACATACACATTACAAATCACCATTTTAATATGTTAAGAAACAAGTGTAAAATTATTAAAATAGAGTTTTAAGAAAATTATTAAGTATATTAAAAAATTAGAAAAAGTTTGTCTTCTACTTGTACATCAAATCCATTGCACAATTGAAATCAAATAAAAAAAAATTAGTTAAAAAAAACAAAGGTAGAAAACACAATTTAATTATAGACAAAAATCAATTTAAATTGACCTCGTCTTATACGTATAAAAATATAATATAGGATAAGAGATATGCATAATATAATATAATATAATACATATAAAATATTATATTATATAATATATAATTATGTATATTATTATTTAACTTAATATTATTTTATATAATTTTCATTATTATACATTTATATTGCTATTTATTTATTTATTGTATAATAAAAAATGGTGAAAGAAAAAAGGAAAAAATAATAAAAAGAAAATATAAAATAAAGAGGGAAAATACAATGAAGTTATAGACAGAAATCCATCTAAATTGTATTGATTTTATGTATAAAAATATATAATATAATATAGGTTATATATATAATATAAATATATAATATTATATAACTAATATATTAGACAAAAAAATCAGTAATAGAAAAGTTAAAATACATAAAAAAGGCAGTAAAATTATAAACATAAACCATATAATGCCATTGTTTTACATATAAAAATATGTAATATAATATATTATTATTTACTTTTATTTTTATGTTTTAATATATTTTTTTATTATATATAAAATTATTATTCTTATTTTAAATAATATAAAAATTAAAAGAGGGGAAAAAGACAAAAAAAACGAAAAAATTAGTAAAAACAATCAGATAAAAATGAAAATCTGTGAAAGAAGATTAAAGAGTAAAAATATAGAATACATTCACATTATACACATAAATTTATTTAAATTGCTTGAATTCTATATATAAAAATATCGGGTAAGATATAAATAATAAAATATAATTATAATATAATATCATTTATTTTGATTATTATATGATTACATATGAATTAATATTGTTAATTTATTTATTTTTATAATATAAAAATAATGTGAAAAGAAAAGGAAAAAGAAAGAAAAATGAAAAGAATCAATAAAATGTATCAAACTAAAATGAAAATAGTAAAAGAAAAGTAAAAAAATTAATAGAGAAAAGATTGTAAATTATAAACATAAATCCATCTAAATTATGTTAGTATAATATATATATATATATATATATATATATATATATATATATATATATATATATATATATATATATATATATATATATAAGAGTTTAAATTTAATATATTTTTAGCATAAAATATTTTATATTATTAATAAATAAAAAATAAAGTGTCATTAAAATAATAATAATAATTAAAATTTTTATTAATGGTAAAAATATTTTAACAAATTTTTATTAACGTAATAACATATGTGTGAGTGATAATATAAAATTAATATGCATGAATTATGGATCAAATTTAAATCATAACATATTATAAGATATATATAATATAAATAAAAATTATGTAAAATAATATATTTTCATTTCTATATATAAATTTATTGTTTTTTATTTGTTTGGTTGTATATAATATAGCATAATTGTAATTATAGTTCAATATAAAAAAGTATAAAGAAAGAAAAAAGAAGAGAGAGAGAGAGTTGGGTGTTAGAAATTTTCTGGCCTAAAAAAAATATAAGAAACTCCCAAGTGCATAATACTAGAAGAAAGAATAATATTATTTTTTTAATCACAAAAAAAAATCTTACTTTTTTTGAGTTATGAAAAAAGAGAGAGTAAGGGCAACTAGCGTCAACTACCTTCCTTAGGCGTTATCATAAGAATACTTCCTCATTGCAAAATATTTAGTTTGAGTCATAACTATTAATCAAAAAGCAAGCCTTATACCATAATTTCATTAAAGTATTAGTAATCTCATGAGTCCTTCACTCCTT
The DNA here is from genome assembly GCA_020226215.1 of Sindora glabra. Lineage (NCBI taxonomy): Eukaryota > Viridiplantae > Streptophyta > Magnoliopsida > Fabales > Fabaceae > Sindora > Sindora glabra. The sequence goes on from CM035227.1 coordinate 61,483,582, forward strand.
TATTGATCACAAATTGACGCCTTATTGCGTTCAAACCATGATCTCTATGATGAAGTAATGATCCAATACTAATAGGTCAACCACATTGGTGGTAAAATCTTACTTTCTATATAGAGAGGTTAATGAGAATGTAATTTCTAATTTTTAAGCTATTGAAAATTGAAATTACATTTTTTTTTATAGAATGAGAATAAGGATATTTATTATAAATTATAACCACATAAAAACTAAAAAAATGTTAAAACATAATTTATAGCAAAATTTAGAATTAAAATATATAGTTTATTATTAATTTTTTGCTTGGGACTCTAACATTCAACAATTTCATTGGACCACCAATTAATTTAGAGTAGAGTTAGGTCAAATTCAATGTGAAAGTAAACTGTTCTGATATTATTTTTTTTTATTTATAAGATTCAAATTCAAAATTTTATTTAAAAAGTGCCAAACATCTTAACACTCATACCAATGGATGTCCATAAATATATAATTTATGATTTAACACAGATAAAATTCTTTGGTGTATATAATATATTATATATTTATTTATTATGTGAATATAATTTTGCATGACCCACGAGAACAAAAGTAATTATGTTACAAATCCTCAATCCAACATCCTGAATCCCTGATAATAAGAATAAAAATATAAAAAGGGAGAAAAAATAATTAATAAGGAAAAGGAAAAAAAAATATACACATACAATACCTCATTGCCTTGGAAGCTGGAAGGCAAAGGAGGGGGAAATTTTTTTTCCAATGGATGGCCACGTGTCAACAAAAATTTTGAAAAGAGCAACGTAGATTTATGGCACTTTATAAATTTAAATATAGATAGAGAGATTAGAAGGGGAAAAAAAATCTTAGCACCTAAAGTTCCAAAAGCTTCCAAGTTATAATCATATTGAGATAAATTAATGAACCATGTAATGTCCATAACTAAATTAGAAATCTTATCGCATTTTGAGTGAATTATTACATTTTCATAACGTGCCTAACCAATTTTAATTAACTCGTAAAGTTTCAAAAGCTTCCGAATTAGTAATCATATTGAGATAATTCAATGAATTATAAAATGTCGACAATTAATTAGAAATGTTTTTGCATTTGGAGCGAATCATTATATTTTCATAAGGTGTCTAGCCAATCTTACTAATTATTTTTACTTTTTATTTGATTAAATTAATTTAACTTTATATTGGAAGGATGAAAATAAATATTTTATTTTTATCATAAATAAATATTTTACTTAAAATTGATAAATTTTACCAATATAACACTATACATGTATTGAAAATAAATTTAAAACGGGATTCTTGCCAAAAAAAATTAAGGATTATTATTATATATAAAATAATGAAATAAATCTATAAATCTCAATCATATAAATATTCGAAATTCATTTTCACGAATGTTAGGCCCAACAAAATTACAATGAAGTCAAAATTATATCAAATACACGCTACGCATTATTTACTTATTCCGTCTCCCAATGGAGAAAGAACCACCCGAAAGATTAAAGCCGCCAATAAAATGCAGTAAACATAACTCATCCTCCACCGCTCTATATATATCTTTCTTCACCTCCAGCTGGTATCGGCCCCATTTCCCACTACAATAACCCCCTTTCCCCTCTATTTCATAACTGCATTGTCTTCCTTCACCCTTCGCATTTACCATTTCTATTTGAATTCCTCTTTCTTCAGGTCAGTGTTCTTTATCCTCCACATCTGCAGGGCTATGTCCATGGCTTTCTGTTGCTAGTAAGAACCGCCATTGAAGGACTTTGATGGCTCCCGCCTCATATATTTTGTGTTTTAATTTGTGAATGTGGTTTTTGTTTGCATGGAAGCTAGATATTTTGTGTATCAATTTATCATTTAGATCTGTGTATTTTATGCCATTGATGTACTTTCTGGAACTGTGTATTTGACTGGCGTTACTCTTAACTGTGATGCTAGTGATTGGTTTGACTTGGTTTACGGAGAAAGGCAGGAACTTTCTCGGAAAATGAGCTTCTGTTAGATTTGGTTGGGACAACGAGAATTAAATAAGCATAAACATTTACTATTTAATTGGGTTTCTCGATCTGTAATATTTGTCATTTTATAATGAGAGATTGCTCCCTACTAATAAAATAAATACAAGAATAGGAGATTGGAAAATCAATTAATTACTCTTCTTTATATTTATTTTAATTTTTTTTCGGTAGTTAGCATATAAATTATGTAGCCACTAACTAAGAATTTCCCAGGACCGGGTCTTCTGGAATTCTTCAATCTGTTCTTGATTTTTTCTGTGTTATTGTCTGTTTTTCTGTTTCTCTCCCTGTTGGATCATCTGGGGTTCAAGACAGCAGAGCAAATGGAGCACATTTTGAGGTGTTCTTTGCCTGCATCTACTTTTCAAACGGCTTTCATATTTTGCTGATCTGCAATTTCATCACTTCGCTCTGATTTAATTTAACAAATTGATCTTCTTTTATTCAGGTCCTACATTCTGCACATCACCTTTTTCCCATTATTGATATTTTTAAAATGTACCAAGATCTGGTCATAGCCATATAATATTCTTTGAAGATAATTAAGGCAAGACAAATCTTCAGTCTTGTAAAAATAAAACACATTGCAGGTGAAAAAAATCAAATGGCCTTATAATGTTTGTGGAGATGGGCTCTGTATTTGGGATCAATTTCGAAATTATTTCCCTCAATTTTCAAATTGCTGAACATTCTTGACAAATGGTTGCGTTGCTGTTGAAATCTAATATCAGTACCATTTTTCTTCCAGGAATTTGGAGTGAGTGGTAATCTTTCAAGGTAAAATAAGCTTATGGATAAGAGAAATATGGAGTTTCCCATAATTTTTAGTGCTCTGCTGCTTCTCTGTTCATCAGAATATGCCCAAACTGCTACTCCTCCCTCATTGAGCCCAACTCCGACGCCAGCCCCTGCGCCCGGTCCAGATTATGTAAACCTTACTGACTTGCTCAGTGTTGCCGGTCCGTTCCATACCTTTCTTGGCTACCTTCGATCCACTAAATTGATTGACACATTCCAAAACCAAGCCAACAACACTGAAGAGGGAATCACTATCTTTGTACCACAGGATAGTGCCTTCTCATCTCTAAAGAAGCCTTCTCTTTCCACCCTCACCCAAGACCAGCTCAAATCAGTCATCCTTTTTCATGCATTGCCACATTTCTATCCTCTATCTGATTTCAAGAACCTCAGCCAAATTAGTTCCACTCGGACATTTGCTGGTGGAGATTACACTTTGAATTTCACTGATATTTCTGGAACCGTGCATATTAATTCAGGATGGTCTAAAACCAAAGTGTCAAGTGCTGTGCATGCCGCAGATCCTGTTGCTATATACCAAGTTGATAGGGTCCTGCTTCCTGAAGCAATTTTTGGCACTGATATTCCTCCAACTCCAGGTCCGGCCCCGGCTTCTGAAATAGCCCCGGCCGCAGATTCTCCGGTTGATGATAAGCATTCTAAGAGCAAGTCTTCTCCACAATCTTCATCTGATGGATCCTCTTCTCAGAGGATCATCAGCCTGAGAATTTGGTCCAACTTTGCTTTGGCAATTTTAGGAGTGGTGGTCGTGCTCTTGTGATGGGGACATACCGAACCTTTTATTTAAATTCCGATGATATACATATTTGGATTTGTTTAACTGAGGCATTTTTTACTGAACAAAATGTGTTCTTCAATAATTTATGAGATTGTGATTTCTATTGTAACATTATCTTCTAGTTTTCAATATAAATGTCTCCACATTACAAATATTGTATTTGCATTTCTTGAGCTTAATGGCGTTAAAAATTGCAGTAGCTTGTGCTGAAATCATTATACTACCGTGTAGTTTAGTTTTTGTTAGTTTGCCTCCTTTAGTTACTGTCAGCTAGTTGAAAAGCAAAAGTGTCGTTGATCCCAAATTTACTATTTTTCTCATACATTGTCACATGAAAGTCCCTTTGGGTTATTTTAGGTATGCGTTATGCTTCTCAATAATAAAAGAAAAAGTATGTACCAAATACGTATTCTTATTAGTTCTTTTTTAAAAAAATAAAATCATATTTTTGTCTCTTTCTTATTGAAATTTGAAACTTGTATGCCAAAAATGAAAATTTTTTGCAAGTTTTTTTTTTTTGGACGCCACGTTAAAGGATAATGTTTCATTTTTGTGTTTACTTGTTACACATAAACTCATATACACTTGTAATGTTTTTGTTAAAAACTTATATAATTTTATATAAAATATTGTAATTTTTGTGACTTTTATACTAGATTTTCTTAAAAGCTCCCAAAATTCTTGAGTATGTACCAAGGCATTACAATCTTATTATAGAATCATTTTATTTTGTCGAGACTTCAGTACCTCACTTTGTCGAATATTGATTTTAATCAAAACTAAGAATAAAATTATTTTTTACTCTTTAGTTGAAGAGTTAGGAATCATAGTTGATTTTCGATGGCTTAAATTGATAGCAAAAGCTTCCTTCCAATATTATGTTTGGTAACAAAAACTGTGTTTCTTTTCGTCTAAATTTGATGGAAATTAGATACACTTCCCATGACGTTATTAAAAATTGACTTTATAACATTCTTGTGGTTTTAACTGTTGGGAATGAACTTATAAAAGTAATTGGTTTTTTTGAATTATTTTGCTTTTAATAGAAATAGTTATAAGTATTCTTTTTAAATATTTATTTTGCATAAAAATTGAGTAAAGGTTTAATTAATTATATAATATATACTTATGTAATTATAATATGGATTCGCATAATATATAAGTACAAGTTATTTACAATTAATAAAATTATTATTCATAGTATATTAATAAAATTAGTTGCTTTATTAATATTATTGTAAGTTTTGGAATATATGGCTTATTTTGGTCACATAAACTTTACGATGTATTTGATACATTGAATAAAGATTATAAATGAAATCCATATGAGTATGGTCAAGATAAAAGAAATTTTACAAGTATTAATTTATTTTACTCTAAATATTTAGTTATATATAATTATATTCTTATAGATATAATTATATTTGAGTTGCAAATGAGGGGGACTCAATTAAGAGTTAATATACTCTATAAGTTAGTGCTAATATATTTATTAAAAATACAATTATGATATGACAATATATAATTTGATGATATAATAGTCTCAGTGGATTTTGATATTTAATTATAAGTCTTACACTTAAAGTACAAAAATAAATTAGATTAATTTTATCTATTTAATTGAATGTTATGCAAAGAGGTATAAGCAAAGAATTAATGTGGCATGGAAATACAGTTTAAGAAAATTGGCAACTTGTTTGAATTCTTATCTAAACAAAGACATATATAGTTGGAGTACATTTTTAATTTCATAATAGAAGGATCACTAAAATTAAATACTTAAAGTATTTATTATTTGGGAGCTAATTGTATATGTATCCATAAGATTCTCAGACTAACTCAAGGCTCCCATACATATTGCTACTAGATCAAGCAAATTGAGAAAAGATTATTTGATTAATATATAAAAACATGTGCATGGCCTAGTCATAGGGTCCATGATGAGGCCTAATATACTTAGATAGTGAGAGTTAGTTTTTAGAAATACTAATTTTTAAAATATTCTCTTAAGTAATTATCTGAAGGTCAAAGATGTAATTTGAATAAAATCATATTAGATATGATTTGAATTATTCAATTTATTAAAAAAATCATATGAGGAATCTGACAAAGATTATATTTGATTTTTAAATATTTATTGAAGATATATTTCAAATTGAGTTTTAAATTAATCAAATACAATTCAAATATTAATTGGAGATATATTTTTAAATAGAAAATATCTAATTAAGAATATTTGAAATTTGAAAAATTAGAATCCTTAATAATGCATTATGAGCCTTAATGTGACATTATGAGTGAGGGAATTTTGAAATATCAATTAATATAGTTTTGAAATATCATTGTGAGCCTTGATATGACATTATGAGTGAGAAAGTTTTGAAATATCAATTAATATAGTTTGTTGTACTAATCCTTCTCTATAAATAAGATTCTAGGATTTTAGTTTTAAAAGAAGGAAGTTAAAATTAGCTTTAGATTCATCGAAACTTTATCAATTTTCAAAGCGAAATTTAGAATGTTAAGTAAACAATTAAATTATTCTTGGTGTTTAGATTTGAATTTATCACTTCTAATAAGCTTTTTATTCTTATTGTATAGTACTCAAGGGCATTCAAGGGCTCACACCTTGTGTATTCATCTTTGATACATAGTTTAGAAGATCTTACAAACAATCATGTGTTGGCATCTTCTTAATCTTCTCAACATAATATATATATATATATATATATATATATATATATATATATATATATATATATGATCATAAGTGTTTGATCCTATTTATTTTTTGTTACGTGGTATTTTAGAAAAAATAGTTAGAGATTTTAAAAGAATAAATTTTTAAAATCCATTCTCTAACTTAATCGGATTCTAAATGGTTTCCAACATTAATTTGAAATCACTTAATTAGTGTGTGTTTTAAAATATTAAAACAACTGGAAAAGAAAAAGATAAGCAAAAGAAGTTAGAAGGGCATTAGGCATAGACCATTTTTCTGGGGATAAAAGAATAGGTTGTAGCATAAGGAAATTAAAAAGTTGGTTTTATAATTTTTTTAAATATAAGTTTTAGTTTTAGATATATTTATTTGTTTCTCTCTTTTATAACCCGGAATCAGGGTGAAATTAGAAGAAATTTTTTTGAGGATTTGAAATATAATTGTTAGGATTTTAATTTTTGAAAGGTTTATCTATGATTTTTTATTAAAAAAAATTAACATGAACAATTTAGGAAATTTTTTCAATTTCTCCAAGTTTGGGGACTAAAGCCCTCAAAATATAATGATCGCATCGCCTAACTGAGAAGTATTTAAAAATATATAATTTTTTACAAATTGTATGAAAAATTCATACTTTTTGTAATTAGTCATTTTAAAAAAAAAACATTGTTACAACTTTTGTAAATAAAATTGCAAAACTTTTCCTTTTTGTCAGTTCCATACAAATTCCGCATAAATATAAATTTTATTTTAAAAAAAGTCATAATCATGTTTAAAATCTACACAGAAATTATTAGTGTTTCACAAACCTGTTTATTGCAAGATTATATAAACGCAAATTCAATCTTGAGAAGTGGACCTAGTGATTGGTTAATGTCACTGCAACACAATGTCTTCACATTGAAGCATCCACTGCTGCATGTGATGCGCCGATTAGAGATGGACCATAAGAAGGGCCTCTTGCATTGTTCATCTGTTATTGCCCAAAGATGAACTCTCGTTATGTCACAAAAAGAGCACTCACGAGTTGGCTTCGCCTTCAAGTCATTCCCAAAATAAATGAATCTATTGTCATCTCATCTAAAAAATGGACGTTTATATAAAATACAAAATTTTGTATCCTATACAACAATAAACCTAGAACTGATAGAAGATTGATACGTGTGATCTACATGTACTATTGAGACACAATGAAACCGGTTAAGGATTAAGAATTAGTCCCTGCAATTCTATTTATTAATAACGAGGACATTGCAATTAAGAGTGGGACAAACTAATGGAGCGTTTGATTTTTTAACTTCGTTCAGCATTTGTCGAAGAACAACGACCTGAGTTTCTACTGATGATGATGTTGTTTCTTTTATTTTTGGATAAAATTTTTTATTGATTCAAAGAGGAAAGCTCACATATTTGTTGTCAGACTCGATGTGAAGTAAAGCATGCTCTAAAATTTGGAGCCCGTATAAACAATTTATTACCAACACAGCTGAAGTAAGCTACCTGCCACCCATTCCTTTTATAAATTTGGTTTTTTCTTCCCTTTACTCAGTTTGATTGAGGATTGACACCAAATATGTAGACCCATTTCTTGCGATTTCATCAATAATGAAACAGATGATGTGGAACAGAGAGACTTGAGTCTACAGTCCCGGGTTGGTTCATTCGAAGATTCAAAGGAAGCTAATTAATTTTACTTACCTGATTAAAATCACTGCAACAATCTCCAATATTTTATGTAATAATACAGCTATTGTTAAATCTAAAGTTTAGTGTGCAAATCTCAATATAATTTTTTTGGGTCCCTTTCCTATCAGCTCAAAAGCTTTCAAAATTTTGGATGTTAACCATTGGCAGAGTAGCTGTTTGAAATATCACTAATTCAAGTTTTAGTAGCTTCCTACAAAATTCATTTGAAAAATTATGATCCTGTAGCTCTGCCTTGTTTTATTTTAGGGTCTTTCTGCAAATGCTAGAAGGGGGGGAAGCCATTTTTTTTTAATACATAGAAGAAGCGTAAGAGTTTTATACTTGATATACATATTTCTTGTTATTATTCATCAATATCTAGTTTGGGATATTGATAATGTCAGGATAGCAGATTATACTACTTACCGTGTAATCAAATAGAGTTTGCACTGTTAGTATAGACATATTGCCAATTTGGACGCCGTCGCTGCTCTCTCGGCGGATTCTGCTAAACCCTAACTTCTCTGATCATGTCTGCTGCCTTTTCTTTCTGGAATAAAGCATCAGAACCTCCTAATCTAGGAAATCAGAGAACGCAATTGCATGAGAAAGGGGAGGGTTCTCTTTCCTTTGGACATGTATCCTTCAAGGAAACACTGTTGGGCAAAAGTAAATGACGAGTTAATGAAGAGCTGGAGGACCTAATTGAGATGGGGAAGGCGCATATAGACTTCTACCAAGGTAATCCTTATTTGCCTGAGATTCAATTTGATACTTAGGTGATAAAGCAACTTTGTGAACCTTGGAGGAATTCTTTAATTGTTAAGGTGCTAGGCAAAACTATTGGGTACCAAGTTCTTAAAAGGAAAGTAGAACAGATGTGGAAGATTTAGGGTCAGATGGAGATCATTGATTTAGAGCATGATTTCTTTCTTATTAAGTTTTCTAATAAAGAGGATTTGGAGTATGTTCTGAGAGAAGGACCTTGGTTAATTTTTTATCACTACCTTATTATGTAAAGATGGACTTCGTATTTTGTTCCAAATAAACATGTTATTAATTCTACTCTGACTTGGATCAAAATTCCGGAGCTGAATGTGCTATATTATAGAGCTGATGTACTAAAAGTAATTGTTATAGCCATAGGAACTCCAGTTAAAATGGATAAGAATACAATAAAGGCTTCTCGTGGTAAATTTGCAAGGCTGTGTGTTAAGGTAGATTTAACTAAGCCTTTAGTGCCTCAAATCTTGGTGAATGGACGGTGGTTAAAAGTGGAATATGAAGGTCTCCACAAGCTTTGCTTCCATTATGGAGAATATGGGCATACTGAAGATTTTTGTATAGCAACAATTGTGGAAAGAGCAAATACAATGGATAAGAGGAATAAAATATTTGAAGAACAAGTTTCTATTGTGTCTTTGGCAGGTGAAGCAGGGATCAATCCTAAATTTTTTGGGGAATGGATGGTGGCGGGTAAGAAAAAGAGGGGAATGTTTAAAAATAAAAATGCTGCATCTGGTAAGGGTCAAGAAAAATAGAAGAATCAGAATACCTTTTCTGTTCTTTCAAAGATGGAGGCCAACAAGGAAAACATGCAAGAGGATACAATACAAACATAGTTAAATGAAGAGATTATGAAGTCCCCTTCCTAAGTATTTACTAAGAAATCTAAGCGTGATGCTGTTTGCATTGGTAAAAGTATTGAGGTCCAGAAAGGAGAAGCAGCTGAAAGGGATTCATCAGAGGTTGCTAGGAATTTAAACTTTGAATTCATAACTGCTAAAATCGTGGCCTCTAAAAGAAAGTTACCTTGTCAAAACAACAATAACATAATCGAGATCTTGAAGGCTAATAAAGCTAACTCTGCTACCTTGTTTCAAGAAGGGGAGAATATTTCTCTTGCAAAGGATCAATCCAATCCACGTCCTATGCTGGAGAAAATCATGGAAAAGCAGAATGGAAAACCTCCTGATCAAGGAGAAGGGTTATATGACATGGACACTGGACCTGGCCTGGATGCAATGACAGGGGAGGATATATCAGTAGATGAAGTTCCAGAGGAATGTGATGAGTCCTAATTAGGCTTATTAGGTTCTGTCCTCTCTCCTCTCTTCTTTATAATGACTTCTGGCCCTTGTTTTTCTATCCTATCTTGGAATATTAGAGGTATTAGGAATAATGCAGCAAAGAGACACTTGAAATATGTTTTACAAGTTAATTGACCTGATTTTTGTTTTCTTATTGGAAACTCATAGTAGTTTTAATAATATGGAAAGATCGTGGTAAGGGGAAGGATATTTTCCTAAAGCCATTCAAAATCCTTCTGGTTTCTCATGAGGGATCTGGATTCTTAATTCTTCTACAAGCCTTCAATGTACATTGATTAATTCCTCCAACCAATAAATTACAATGTTGTTGGAATCTCCTAATATGAAATGGATGTGTAGTGCAGTTTATGCCAGTCCTGATTCTTCTCAAAGAGCAATAATGTGGTCAGAGATGAAGCAAATGGCCGAAAATAATAATATTCCTTAGGTAGCTATGGGGGATTTTAATGACATTGCTTATGAAGGTGAGAAGAAGGGTGGTATTATTTGCAGTAGAAGAATGAATTTATTCAAAGAAAATATGGCTTCATGTGGCTTCCTTGACTTAGGTTTCAATGGGCCTAAATTTACATGGCACGGAAAAGTTAATAACAAGTTTGTTTGCTCGTAAAGATTGGATAAAGCCTTGGCTTAGCTGGATTGGAAAACTATATTCCCTGAAGCTACAATTTTTCATCTTCCTCTCACCCATTCAGATCATCACCCTATTCTTCTCCATAGCAAGGGTTTCTTTTCAGTCCCCAGAAACAAACCTTTCAGATTTGAAGCTGCTTGGATGTCTCACAAAGACTTTAAAACTGTTATTTCCTAAAGCTGGGAGATGACAAATACAAATGTGATTAACAAACTAGTCAATGTCTAGGAAGCTTGTATATCTTTTAACAAAAATGTGTTTGGGAACATTTTTCACCGAAAAAGGAGAATATTAGCTTGAATTCAAGGAATCCAATGTACTTTGTCTAATAGAAATTTCTACTTCTTATCTACCTTGGAAAGAGAACTTTAGGAGGAATTTAATAACATTCAGGTTCAAGAGGAAATGTTCTAGTTTCAAAAATCCAAAATTCAGCGTCTTGCTATGGGAGACTGATGCACCAAGTATTTCCATGCCACGACATTGATTCGTAGAAGAAGAAATAAGGTTGAATGCTTCAAACTTCTAAATGGAACTTGGTCAATAGATCAGATTCAACCGAAGGGCTTAGTGCTTAACTATTTCAAAGAATTGTTCTGTGTTACTAAGGCTTCTAATGCCAACCCTTTAATTCTAGATTCTACTCCTAAGCTTAACAATGAAGAAGCTCAAGCTTTATTAAGAGGGGTTATAAAAAATGAAGTGCATAATGCACTTATGAATATGAATTCCTATAAAGCTCCAAGCCCAGATGGTTTTCAAGCTATTTTCTTTAAATCCTACTGGGAGTTAGTTGGAGATGGCTTATGGAAATGTGTTAAAGAAGTCTTTACAAATGGGAAAGTTCCTTCAGGGTTGGGAGACACTCTCATTGGTCTCATCCCTAAAGTTGTTTCCCCTCAAAGTATCAAAGAATTTAAGCCTATTAGTCTATACAATGTAGTTTACAAAGTCATTACTAAAGTGTTGGTAAATAGAATCAAACCTCTTCTTGGCAAACTAGTCAGTCCCTTTCAATGCAGTTTTCTCCCTAATAGAGGATCTATTGACAATACTGTTCTAGCTCAAGAACTCCTGCACTTTATTAATCATACGAAAAGTAAAAAAGGTGGCATGATGTTTAAAATAGATCTTGAGAAAGCTTATGATAGAATGGATTAGGATTTTCTAAAATGGACCCTTTACTTATTTGGGTTTCTAAACATAATTGTGAAGCTTATCATTAGCTATGTATCTAATACTTCCTTTAGTATTCTTTGGAATGATGAAAAGTTAGAGTCCTTTATTCCGAAAAGAGGGCTTAGACAAGGAGATCTTTTATCTCCCTACCTTTTTGTGTTGTGTATGGAAGCTTTCTTTCTTCTTATTCATAAACAAGTTGAAAAAAAGGAATGGGAGCCTATAGCTGTATCAAGAGGGGGACCTTTAATCTCTCACCTATTCTTTGCTGATGATGTATTATTATTTACTAAAGGAATAAAAAAGCAAGCTCGGGTGATTATGGGATCCTTGTATGAATTCAACAGAGTCTCGGGAATGAAAATAAATGTGTCCAAATCCAAAGCTATTATTTCTGGTGCTGTCCCTAGAGAGGTGGTTAATGTTAGTGTATGTCCTAGAACCAATCATCTAGATGATCAAAGTTATATACAATGTATTTTATTTTAGGCAATTTAATTATTATATTTTATTTTTATTATTATTATGCGCAATTTATAACTTAATATAATAATTATCCTTGGAATAGCTTTGCTATTCCTAAAATACCTCTAGTCAAGTATTATTACGAAAATGATAGTAATAATACATTGAAACTAGCATGTATAGTGACTGATGATTACAAATCATGGATATGTGATATCAAGTCAATACATGAGTACATTGCCAGTGAACAATGTACTGGACTGACCCACTATGAGAATATTGCATGGATAAACGTGTCATAAGTTATTCTCATATGATCACAACTACACATAAACCTTTGACCTGAAGTCACTACGGTTCCCTACATGAGGAATTACTCACTTTAATATTGTCCTATGTCACCTTTAATCAGGATGACAAGTAGGGCATTGATTGGGTGTGTCATAAATCATGCAGAGGGAAGTGAGTGATGTAAATGGGATTTTGTTACTCTTGTATAAAAAAGAAATATCCTTGGGCCCCTTGATTGAGTGAGACTTAGAAATGCATGACCATGCTCAGTTAAATTAATATGTGATATTAATTATTTTAAGTCTACTTAGTATCAAGAAATATAAATTGAACATTGACGAGGATGACACATTCCATGCCTCCAGTTCAATTTGGATATTATTACAAAAGGGTTATGATGCGAAATGTTGATCATATGTTAGGTGGATGTCGAATCACAGACATTCTTACTACTTGAGTGGCAGTGATGTATTGCTAGATACCGCTTACTGTCTATGACTCAATAAATGAGTCATTGTCAACGTAGTAAGAACCTACAGGGTCACACAAAAGGAGTAGGAATAAGACAATAATTAAATGGACTTTAATTATATTAATATCCAATTAATTGGACTTATTTTCGTGCATATATATTATTAAGAATAATAAATTCACGTTTTATATATATATATATTATGTGATATTATTTGATATTAAAGTAATATCAAGTAATTATCTTATCAGATATTAGATAAATATATTATGAGATAATATTATTCTGATATTTGATAACTATATGCAATTATCTAATAATTAAGATATTTATATTATGAGATAATATTATTATCTAATATTAGATAATTAATAGATAAGTCTTATCTCTTCCCATTATCTCTAGGATAAGGATAAGATGAGTTATTAAGTGTGATTAGGATTTTGGAAGCATTATCCTAGTGGGACTAGGATTATGGCTTGCCTAAGTTCTATAAAAGGGGACTTGAGGGCAGCACTTAAAAATCACGTTTTAAGCTTCCATATAAATCTTAAATCACTCAGAAAACATCTAATCCTATTTCTTAGAGAGAAAAACGCATCCTAGCAGACGCGTGGAGGGTGAGAGGTCGTTGTTCACTCTGTGTGGATACCGTAGAGACGCTGTACCTTCCGGCCGGTGTTTGATTCATCCGCTCTCAAGTTTTGATCAGTAGAAACACGAGTGCCCAATAGGTAAAACCCTAATCATTGACTTATGCTTTTTGCATGGATCCTAGGTAGAATTCGGATCAAAATTTTAAAATTCCGCTGCATGTGATAATCCAAATTCCCAACAGTTAATGCTATTAAGCTTATAAGCAATATTCCTTTTACCTTGGATATTGGAAAATATCTGGGAATTCCTATAAACAGAAGAAGATCTAGTAGGAAGCACTTCTAATTCATAATTTAGAAGATAGAATCGAAACTCTCAGCTTAGAAGGGGAAGTTGTTAAATCTTGCTGGTAGGATTTCTCTTGCCCAATCTATGTTAAACGCTATTCCTGTCTATTTTATGCAATCAGTCTTGCTACCTAAGGGGATTTGTGACTAAATTGATTAGATTGTGAGGCAGTTTATTTGGGGTTCCTATGAAAATAAAAGAGGTTTTCACCTTGTAAATTGGGAAACTGTTACCAAAGCTAAGAAGGAAGGTGGTCTGGGAATTCGAAAAGCTAGAAATCCAATATTGCTTTGTTGGGCAAATTGGGCTAGAAAATAATGCAGAAAGAAGAACAACCATGGGTGAAGGTGCTGTCTCAAAAGTACTACAAGCAATCTTCTGATCCTTTATCCTTCTCTTGTCATCCTAATGCTTCTCCTATTTGGAAAGACATTGTGGAATGTGTAAATGAGTTGAAGGAAGGATTCATATTTAGATAGGGAATCGTAATTCAGTTAATGTTTAGTTTCAAAGGTGGGTTGGTCATTCTACGCTGGCTGCAAGAATTGAGGAGATTCATCTAAATGATCATGATCTTCAAATTAAAGAGGTATTAGAAGATAACAAATGGAACTTTGATAGACTATCTATTGTTCTACCAGAAGAACTAATTCTAGCTATCCAAGCAATTTCATATCCTAGTTTTGTTCATTGTGAAGACACTATTTCGTGGGCTTGTGCTAATAATGGGGAATATTCAGCCAATGAAGCTTATAAATGGCTTACAAGAAGCATGGATGATACTTATGATAGTTTATGGAAAAGAATATGGAAATTCAAAGTCCCTATGAAGATCTGCACTTTTTTGTGGCTGTGTTTGCATTGTAGGGTTGCTAGTAACGAAATGAGATTCAAACATGGTCTTTCAAACTCTCCTATTTGTCCTTTCTACAGAGATGAACCAGAAACAACTATTTATATGTTGAGAGATTGTCCTAGAGTCAAGAATGTATGGATGAAGCTGGGCGCCTCTCTTCATTGTCCTAATTTTTTCCATTGCAATTTCAAGGAGTGGCTGGTCCAGAATACAAAACCAGCCAAAGACCAAAGAGAAGAGGATTGGTTATATATTTTCTTTATTACAATATGGCAATTGTGGATAGATAGAAACAACCATATTTTTAGAAATGACAATATACTAGTTAATTCAATTGTACATAAGATATACAATTTGTTGCAAGATTGTTCTATTTCTTTCAATTGGTTTAATGTCCAGAAGAAAAGAAATACTAAGAAGCTAGTTAAATGGGAGTTTCCTTCTAGTGGTTTTGTGAACTCTGGTTTTGGAGGCATTTGTAGAGATGATTTTGGAAGGTGGCTTGCTGGTTTTTCTTGTTTTATTAGAATTTCTTCTAATGTTAATGCTGAAACCAGAGCTATTCTATTTGCTTTTCAGTTTGCTAAAGAAAGGAGCTACAAAAAGATCATTATTGAGACTGATTCCCAAGATGTATTTAGAGACTGCATACATGGTGTCTTAGATTTTCACCCCTATGGAGGCCTATTTAAGGACATTAGAAAGTTGTGTCTTCATTTTGATAAGGTGGAATTTTCTCATGTTCTTAGAGAAGGAAATCAAGCTATTGATTTTCTTGTTAAATGGGGAGCTACTCATCAAGTCAAGGAGAAGAGATGGAGTTGCCCTTCTCCAAGCCTTGAAGTGATCCTGTTAGCTGATTCCATTGGAACTTTGTTTAGCTAGTAGTGACTTTCTTTTTTTCCTTTCTTCTTCTGTATTCCCCTGGTTACCAAAAAAAAAAAAAAATAGAGTTTGCACCAAGATGCACAATAGCATAAATTTGGTGGTCTTAAAATATGTAGGTGAGGTTAAAGAGCTTACACTGCAACCCAAAGGATTTGGGCAACACTTAGAGAACATCAGGGTCTTTATTGGTTTTTTTGCACCTTACTCAACACAGGTTCGTAATTTCATTTTGGCTCCTGTAGACCATGGCAGATGCTTCTGCAGCAACAAAAACTAGGTATGTTTCCTCCATGTATTTAGTACTATTTATTTAGGTATATATATGTCTTTTAAACCATCTTTCATAGTTTTCTACATATTTTTTCTTAAAATTTAAGTTTATATTATCAATTGTGAGATGTGGTTAAGTTGATATGCTAACCCTTGTGTGAATGAAGTGATCTTAGTTTTCTTTTCATACATTACACACAAAATTCATCTAAAGATGAGTTAACTGTGTAGTTGTTCCCACCTAGATTGTGCTTGCTTATATGATGAAAGGCTAAAGGGTTAGAATTCACGTAAACTTCCTTGTAGAAGAGTGAAAGAAAAAAGAGGAATATAGTAAATTGGTTACCATTGAATCTCATCAATAACACACTTTTCCTCTCAGAAATGAGATTAAAGTGAGTCCATGTTGAGACTGAATAAAATATATACATGATTTGCATAGTTTATATTCTACTTTGCTTTGAAATGCCACTTGCTCAGATAATTTGAATAACGTTGGGTTTTTTATATGGCTAATGATGACATTTTTCAATGCATGAATATATTTTTTTTTTCCCTGTTCTATGTATGGATTTTTCTCTTGAGGAAAAAATTTTTTGCAAGGACAATTAGGAGGAACTGATAGATGTGTCATCCTGTACTTGAATTGCAGAAGGAACTACAACCAGGAAGATTGTTGCATATTTAGTCAAAAATTAAGAAAAGTCACTCTTGACGATTATGATCGAATACTTTTGCAAATAACATAATTGTTTTTGCATATAAATAGGTTATGGTAAAAAGCTGTTTTCGAGTCTGGTTCTGAATTCAGTTGCATTTTATCTAAATTTCAACATGGGGACCTAATCGGTATCTGTAAATGCAGAGTAATGACAAGTGCTTGGCTGATATATGTGGGGCATTGCATTATGATGATGTGATACATCCCAAATCAAGTGTAATCCAGCAGCTACTGCAAGAAATCGTCATGTGTGTGAGGTTGCTTTTGAGTTTGTTATTTGCTTCCGATGTTCACCTAATGTTGAGTGTTCTACTTAATTCATATCTATGCTTTGAGAGTAAACGAGGGTCCCTGGTATACTAGTTCACTTTAAGATGTGCTATTGTGATTTTGTTTTTTTCCTTCTAGGTTTTTAATCATGTCTTTGGTTGATTTGGTTCTTATGTTGATGGCTTGATGCGCTGGTAGAGTCGTTTCTGCATCAATTTTGTGATGCCCACGCTTGCTAGGGGAAACAAAAACCCTTTTCTACAGGAGGTATCTCATCATGATGCTTTGTTATCAGTTGGTCTCCTCTGCAATGTGCTAACTGTTAATAATTAAGGAATATATATAATTCTCCTTGTAGAGTTCTCCTTGTAGACCCCCCGTGTTGTTAGATATGAAGTCATGCCATCCATAGAGGCCCCAGGCCCAAATGCTATTGCAATATTTTTCTGCTTGGATCCTTTTTCAGGTGGCTCAACTCATCTGATAGTACCTCCCCTTCTCTGTCAGGGAGGTTTCAATCAATAGTTTTTGTCCTTTGAATACAGTGGATTACAATCCCGGACGTTACTAAGCCCATAATAGTTGATGTAATTTAACATTTGTTGACACTTAAAATATTAAAAGGCTGATCTTTGTCCATCCTAATACTTTGCTTTTATAGTTCTTTCATTCGCTATTCACAGTACACCTGATACAATTTGAGTTAAACTCATTCCAATGCCATTTTAGCTCAGATTGTGTCATGTGTACAATAATGAGGGGATTTGTGCACGAATGAAAGCACAACTAGGATTTTCAATAATGTAATGTTGCTTCTGACACTGTTCCCTAATCTTAAGCAGGTCCAGTGACACTTGTAGCTGTGTGCAGAGGATGAAAGAAAATGCATCGAGTCAGTTATGGAGGAGGCACAAAAGACACTCGAAAGACAAAATTCAGGTACAATAGGTTTTGAAGCTGCCAAATTTCAACTCTTTGAATCGGTATGAAAAGTGTCTAAACAGTTTCTGGACTCAAAATGTTCAGAGCTGAAGGAATTACAGAGATCGTGGCCTTGGCAAGCACAAACTGCCAAGACTACAGATGCTTCGGCAGATAACAGCCTAACCTCCTGTGAAGGATCTCAAAGAGACGTAAAAACAAACAAGGCCTTAAATTTTGAGAGCCTATAATAGAACACCATTATTAGTTTCTAAAGAGTGTGTTGCTAAAGAGCCCGTGCTTCTGAAATTTGATCTCACATGCGTGATGACCAGAAGGACAATGTGGTCCTTCTTTCCTCATCAAGTGATGATGCAGAAAAAGGGAATTCTGCACTAGAAAGAAGTTCAAGCTATATATCCATGTATGCTAGACTTAATTTAAAAAAAAAAGGAAAAATGTAAATGGGAAATTGGCACTTGAAATGAATCACCAAGAAAATTCCTTGAGATTCTAGAGTGCCTTAATTTGAAGCCAAACTGTACCTGGATGCGCATGATGTTAATGGGACTTCTTCACACTGCAAGTAGTTTGACTTGGATGGTTTTAGCTGGAATTGAGAGGGTTTTACGGTCTGGACAGAAAAGCCTTGGAATGCATGGAGTTTGCATACTAAAATATCTGCATCGGGGAACAGGTTTTTAGGCAATTATTGACCCTTGGGCTTGTTCATATGCCATATACATACTATGGAAAATAACTGGGCTAATTAGAATAAATTGCACAAAAGATTAAATAAATAACAAATTGCATGTACATTTACAAATGTGGACTGCTGCAAATACGATGCCAAGACAAGTTCCAGACTACAAGCTTTTGGATCTATCTTAATATTCTCAAATGTGGACTGCTGCAGCTATATATAAAATCATGTAATTTCAGATACTGGGGATGTTTTTATCCATATGTTAATGCACCATAAACAAGTAAACCAAAAACAAGGTTCCATTTTGTTTTTGTAAGAGCAAAAAGTTTAGAAGAAGGACATAAGATATGTTATGCAGAGAATGATCGTAAATGTTCATTGCATGGCTCTATAAATAGAGCTGGAGTTTAACAAACTAACAAATAAATCCCTAATATCAAGAGATGATAACAAATTAACAAATATTAAAAAAAATTAAAACAGATTTTGTTGATATCCCAATAGATTTTTAAGCACTTTCACAACACTCCTCCTTCCCTTAATAGCTACTAATCCCTAGTTTGTTTCTCAAGGCTTCGAATCTAGCTTTAGAAAGCTTTTGTTAAAATCTTTGTACTTTGATCATTAGTCTTGCAATAGAGTAGATTGATTTTACCTTCTTTTTGTGCTTCCCTTAAGAAAAATAACTTGATCTTAAAATGCTTAGTCCTACCATGAATAACAGAATTATTTGAGATTGAAATAGCTGCTTAATTGTCAACAAAAATCTATGTTGGCTCATTTTGCTCCATACATAAACTAGCGAGGATGTTTTTGAGCTAAATTGCTTGATTTATAGTAGCAGTGGCAGCCACATATTCTGCCTCAGCTATGCTCTGAGCCATAACATCTTGCTTCTTTGGACACCACAAAAATACACCTAAACCAAAGCTGAAACAATAACCTATTGTGCTTCTCATATCATCAATTGAACCTCCCCAATAATTATCAAAATATCCATGAAGCTTAAAATTCTAAGAGCAAGTGTACTTAATGTCATAATCTACAATCCCTTTAACATATCTCATTATTCGTTTGGCATCTTGAAAATGAACTTCACTAGCATAGTGCATAAGTCTT
This sequence comes from Sindora glabra, assembly GCA_020226215.1. NCBI lineage: Eukaryota > Viridiplantae > Streptophyta > Magnoliopsida > Fabales > Fabaceae > Sindora > Sindora glabra. Next base: position 61,503,476 of record CM035227.1, read on the forward strand.
GAAAGCATGCTTACTGCGAACATAATGTTAGGTTTGGTTGTAGTAAGATACATTAAGCAACTAATAAGACTTCTATAATGATGTTCATCTACCTTAACAACTCCATCATCTTTGCTAATTTTCTCTTTTTAGTTTATGGGAGTAGCAGTGCTTTTGTAATCCTTTATATGAAAATTTTTAAATATTTCCCTTGCATACTTCTTTTGGGATATGAAGAGTCCATCATTATCTTGCTTTACCTCCATTCCCTAAAATAGGCCATTAAGCTGAGGTCAACCATCTGAAATACTTGGAGCATTTTAGCTTTAAACTTCTTTATTAACTTCTCATCATCTCCTATTACAAGCAAGTCATTAGCATAAACAAAAACTATGATTAGATTAGCATCTATATGCTTCATATATAATTTAGTTTCACTTGGACTTTTGATAAATCCAAGATTTTGAAAATGATCATTAGTTCTACTATACTAGGCTTTAGGGGCCTATTTAAGACCATACAAGGCCTTTTTTTAACTTGTAGACCATGTCCTCCTATCCTTGGACTTAAAAACTCTCTGGCTACTCAACAAATATCTATTCCTGCAAATAATCATCTAAGAAAGTAGACTTTACAACTAACTGGTTAACTTTCCATCTTTTATGCACTATCAAGGCAAGCAACATTTTGCTTGTATCAAGGCATGCAACTAGAGCAAATGTTTCTGAAAAATCTACTCCAAACATCTTATCATATCCCTTCACCACTAATCTAGCCTTGTATTTATTTATAAAACTACTTGCATTAAGTTTTGTTCTATAAACCCATTTGACTCCTATGAATTATTTGTGTTGTAGTCTATCCACTAACTCCTATGTGTCATTTTTTCCAATCATCTTAATCTTTTCTTTCATAGCATCGATCCATTTATCATCCTTTTCAACTTCTTTGAATTCTACAGGTTCTAAGACAGCAGCATTGCTTCTTTCATAAATTTCATATAAAGGCCTTGTTCCTTTAACTGGTATGTCATCTATATCATCATCAAAGTGTTGTGGAATTTTTTACAATTGTTTCTTTATTAGCTCTTCCTAACTCCATTGTTTATCCTCCATGAATTTGATATCTCTGCTTATGAGAATCTTTCCATGTTATGGTTGAAAATTCTATAAGCTTTGGAATTACTACTATATCCAATGAAAACTCCTAGTCCTATCTTTTTGTCAGATTTGTCTCTCTTAACCTGTGGCACATGAGAAAAACAAAGACAACTGAAAAATTTTAGATTTTATAAATCTAGCTTGTATCCAAACTAAGCTTCAAATGGAGTTTTTTTTTTAGGAAGAACTCTAGTTAGTAGCTTATTCAGTAAAAAAAAGTAGTGTTTTGTAGCCTCTGCCTATAGTTTCTTTAGCAACTCCTTCTCATGCAACATACACCTTGTCATGTCCATAATACTTCAATTTTTTTACTCACTTACACCATTTTGCTGTGGAGTGTAAGGAGTCGTAAGTTGGTGCTTAATACTAGCTTTTTCATAAAATTTGTTAGAAGTTTCATTTGTGAATTCTTGCCCGTTATCTAATCTTATCGTGCACAACCTACAACCATTTTGATTTTCCACTAATGCTTTGTATTTCTAAAATATATTAGCAACCTCAGATTTGGATTTAAAGAAATAAATCTAGTAAAATCTAGTATAATCATCAATAAATATCATATAGTATTTATTACCATTTAAAGATGATATTTTCTAAGCTCCTTTAACAATTGTGTATACTAACTGTAGTTTGTGTGTTGCTTTCCATTTTGTTTAGGAGAATGATTTTCTAACTTGCTTACCATATTGATAAGCCACACAATTAGCTAACTTGTCTTCTTGCAATGACATACCTCTCACCAAAGCATGTTTTTGCATGTTTAGAAGTCCAACATCATGAAAATGTCTAAGTCTTCTATGCTATAATTCTACATTACTTGTTGTACTTGAAAATACTATGTAATGTTTCCTTTATTTTCACCTTAAATACATATCTACCTTTTGCATCTTTAATCAAACACCATTTGTCTTCAAATATAATTTTAAAGCCCTTTTTAATTAGTTGTCTAACACTGAGCAAGTTTTGGCCAATGTTAGGCACATATAAAACATCAAAAATATACTTCAAACTTATCAAGCTTTCTATGGCAATAGTTCCTTTACCCTTGATTGAAATAAATTCACTATTTTACTTTGGAAATATCTATTTTATCAAGCTCTTTAAAAATCTCTTAGTCATTAGTCATGTGATTTGTGTAGCCACTGTTGATCAACTAAGAGTTGCTTGAGCTATTACTTGTTGCAAAACATGTGGCAATAAATAACTGCTTCTCTTCAGTTTGCACATTAGCTGCTTTTGCTGCTGCTTCAACTTGTTGTGACTTGTAAATTCTTTCAATATCCCTAAGCAAATCACACTTCCTACATTTGACAACAGGCCTCCACTTGCATTTTCTTTTAGGGCGATTTATTTTCTTATGATGTAGACAAGGTGGGTATGTTATATCCTTGTTTTTGTTGTTGCTATCAGGTTTGTTGTACCTTTTTTTATTATTGTTCTTTTTGTCTTTACCTCTTGAAGTTTCTACCTTTGTTTGAAGAGCACCCTCCACAACTTTTTCTTTTCTCATCATTCTCCTTTACTCTTATGCCTGTAATGCATCTACCAATTCTGCCAAGGAAGAAATCTTAGATTCATATTTTTCAAGCAAAGTTACAAGAATTTTTTGCACAATTCATTAATAAAAAAAGTCCTTACCAAGTAACCTAACTTTGTTTACTCTGCATAATAGCTTGTCAGTGTAATCTTTGATGGTTTTCATCTCCTTCATTTTTAGCATTTCAAACTCCTTGATCAACTTGAGCACTTGTATATTTTTTATTCTTTCACTCCCTTGGTATTCCCTTATAATGTAATCCTAAATATCCTTTGCAAACTCCAGGTTCATAATTCTCATGAATATTATACTTACCATAGATGAAAATAGACAGACTTTAGCTTTAGATTTCTTAGTCTTCTTTTCTTTGTGAATCTTCAGTTAAGCCATTGCTAGATTTTCAAACAATGGAGAAATGTCATAATCTTCTTTTATAGCCTCCTAGAGGTCCAATACTTCAAGATAAACTATCATTTGAATAGCCAAGGCTTAATAATTATCACTATTAAAAATTGGTGATGAAATATGTGAAAAGGTTATTTTTGTTTTCATTGCTTTATTAGTTGTTATATTTTTTATTTGTGTTTGGGTTTGGGTTATGTTTATGGACTCATTTAACTCATAAATCCCTTAAGAAAGAAAACTTTGATACTAATTTGTTGTTGTAAGAGCAAAAAGTTTAAAAGAACAAGATAAAATATGTTATGCAGAGGATGATCGTAAACTTTCATTGCATGGCTTTATAAATAAAGTTAAAGTTTAATAAACTAACAAATAGATCCCTAATATCAAAGATGATAGCAAATTAATAAATAGATCCATCATATCAAGGCATGATAATAAACTAACAAATAGATCTCTCATATCAAAGCATGATAACAAATTAACAAATATTAAAAAAAATAAAATAGATTTTATTGATATCTTAGCATATTTTTAAGCACTTTCATAACATATTTATATATCTAAAAATAAATTGCATATGCATCTCATAAAGAAGTAATCACTTTCTTTACATTTCTATTGAACTATTAAAACAATATAATTGTATAATTATTGGAGTTTAAGATACGTATATTGATCATAATAATTCTCAAAGACAAATTCATATGATAGATATAACAAATAAAAAAGATGGAATAATAATATTCACATCATAGACATGACAAGATGTTGTTTAACATATAAATCTGAGGTAAAAATCTATGAGGGATTTCAAGCATTTGATTTCATATGTAATAGAAAATATGAAGTAAAAACTAAATCCAACGATTGACCTACAGGAAAAGGTAAGAAACAAGAAAAATGTATTAGTTTACTATAACTTAAATTAGTTCTCAAATGATGACAAGTTTTTTTGTACTTTAACTATAACATTAGTCTTTGCTCTTATCCAATAAACAAAGGCCAATTGTTAACCTTTGTAATTTCTAATGTCTTGAAATTTGAAAAAAAAAATATTTTTAATACTTGTGAATGGCATAAAAATTGACAAATGAACTATAAAATTAATAATTGTCCTTCATTTATTTTAAGTGACATTGCAAAATATAACTTGTTAGTAAAAACACTTGTTGATTAATTATAACAAAGTCATAAGCAAGATTGTTGAAACAAGTCAGTCCTTTTAATTTTCCAACACAACTAAACCATTTTTATCAGATTGTTAAAAAAATTAAAAATTATCCTGCAACTCATATAAACTGGATTGGGTACATTCATACTATTCATATTCTACTAAAGCTAATGGAAAGAATCATTATGTGTAAAATTGTCACACCCAAATGAATTGAATGGCTCTTTTCCCTTTTTCTTCTTCTTGATTCTTATATAGTAATGATCTAGAAAGTAATCACCCAAAAGGTAAATGTCAAAATGGTTTAAAGCATAAATTTTAACTTTAAACTTGACTAGCTTTCACTTAAGTTAGCCTTGAAGTAGAAAACAAATAGCAAGTAAAACTAGTGAAAAGATGCAATCTTTAGTTAGCAAAATAACAAAAACTATACAAATCATTCGGCTAGTCATTAGTATTCTTGATAACCTAAGCTTGTAGGATAGCCAACTTGATCAACAATCAAGAACTATCAATTATATAGTCTAATTCACTGCATGTTGCAAAAAAGAAATAATTTTTCATTCACCTAATTGACAAATAAGGTAATGCTAAAAAAAATTAGAAATAATCTAAAAACCCATTACTTGAATTAGTTAGAATAGTTTGAGCAATTGCTATAATCATAATATCTATTTATACACAAAAGATGTAATCAATCAAAGATAGGGGAACACTATGGTACCCCCAGGGGTTTCAAACCCTAGGTGGTGTGGCTAAATCTCATCCATTGGATGAGATTACCTAAGTCTTTGGTAATCTCATCCAATGGATGAGATTCTGCCACACCACCCAGGGTTTAGAAACCCTAGGGGCACCTTAGATTTTCCCTCAAAGATATTACAATCAAATCTAAAATACTAACTTTATGATTAAACTAAAAAGTAAATAATCTAAAATCTTCTAGAATAACTTCCTAATATGTACATATTCTAACATTCCCCCTTAACTTAGAGTATATATATCATATGCACTCAATTTGTTATATATATAATCAATTTTTAGTCTTTAGAAAGACTAGGCAAATTCATTAACTAATTAATTATTAGAATTCACAAAAATAGTACTACTTTTTTTGAAGTTATTTTTTCCCCAAATGAAGTGGTAGTCAAGTTTAAGGTAATATGCAATATAGCCTAATTACCACAAATAAGTTCCATAGAACTTAATTTAAATAGTTTGAGTTCTTGTAATAGTTGTTTTAACCATATGAGCTCATATGTGGCTAATGCTATAACTCGATATTTTGCCTCTACACTAGATATTACCACAACATTGCTTTTTACTCTTTCATGAAATGAGATTTTCTTCAAAGAGAACATAATACCCAAAAGTGGATCATCGATCACTTGGTGATCTAGCCTAATATACAACAATCTGAGTGTAGTGTAATGTCCTAAATTTTTTAAATCTATCATTTGAATCTCTAAATTCTGAGGCTGTAGAAATGAAGAGCACGTTTGAATTACCTTAGTGGATAAATCTTAAGTTGAAAGGCATTAAGTGTAAGGGTAAACGAAATTTTGAAGAAAAAAAAGGATAGTAGGAAAAGAATTAATTTCCATAAACAGTATAGATGATCAGAGGAGGTTAGAAAACCCTAAAAAGGGGAGTTGTCTAAGTATGACAGTGTAAGGAATTTTAAACAGACAAAAACCCTATGGACCAAATTGCAAAAGTGTAAAATCGGGTGTGGTTAAAGTGTAAATAACCAAGAATTTGGGATCTAATATGAATAACTAAGAATTTGGGGTGTAATATGTAATTTTATTTAGTGTGACCAATAGACACATGACAAGTGTCATTATTAGAAAAAAATGGCAAGAATAGCCTTACTAATTAGTGAAAAAGGACTAAAATACCCTTGAAAATTTTAAAAATGACCAAAATACCCTTGAAGCTTCATGAAAGCTCTTCTTCCTTCTCCTTTCTTCTCCAAGCCGTAGAACACCTCCATGAAAGCACCAAAAACGTGCAAGAGAGAGAAGGAAGAGAGAGAAATTTTCTTTTGGCTTTTTCACCCAAATATAGTGAGAATTAGGCTTAGTTGTAGAAGGGAAAGTTGCTCTTCTCATCAAGCTCTATCTATTGGTGTGTTTAGATTGAAAAAAGCTCAAGTTTGATCAAGTTTGGTGAGCTCTAGGTGAGGATTTTCAAGTTGCAGCAAGAGGTAAAAATGTTCTCCTCTAAAAGCTCTTTAATGTACTCTTTTTAGTTTCTTGAAATTTTGATATTGGTGTGGTCAAAGGTAGTTGACCATGGAGTTTTGGATGAATTGAACTTGTCTAATGGTGTTTTGGATGTTGTTATGTTGATCTGTGGCTTTGGTTTGGTGTAAAAATAATAAGAAACCATGATGTACACACTAGGATTTTAGAGGCATAATGGTGCATGTGTGGATTTGGCATGATTTGTTTGGAATTTAGCTAAATTGATGAAATTAAGATGATTCTTATGAATTATGAAGCCTATGGAAGATAAAATTTTGAATTATGAAAGTGTGTATGAAACTTCCCTTTTGAGAAGCCAAAACCATGGATGTGGAAAAGAAGGAGGGAAGGAGATTTAGCCATTTAAATTGTGTTTTTGGAAGATTGGTAATGTACACGGGGTATAACACGGCCCGTGTTATACCCCATGTTCTTCAACGAAGGCTGATCAGTATGTTACACGGGGTGCGACACTCCCTGTGTTTACCTCAGAACTGAAGGGCAGTAAGATACACGGGGTATGACACGGTCCGTATTTACCCTCGTGTTCTTCTCTGAGCAATCCAGCGAAGCCTCGAAGTAATCCAAAAAGAAACACGGCCCTAAACACGGGGTTCCCATACCCCGTGTTCTTTGTCAAGTGAACAATTTGGTTTCGATTCTTCACGATTTGCATGGTTTTGCCTCCGGATCCTTTTCTAATGCATATATGTGTCATTTCAAAGCCTGAAAATAAAATATAGAGTATCTAAGTATCCTTTTCAATCAATTTGTACAAAATACTAAGTAAATGAATGATGAAACACATAGAATTTAAGTGCATTTGTGCATTTATCAATGTGGAGGAAATGAAGAATACATGAGGTTTAAGGAAAATGATGATGTTCTAATAAGAACTATGATGTGTATTTATGTAGACTAAGGAGTGACAAGTTAGAAAGGCAAGAGGAATTGTGAAGAAGTTTTTAAGTGAGGGTAAAGGAAATATCACTATTAGAAGCTTATAAAAGGTAGCTAGCTTTATCCTTAAGCTCTATTTTTCATTTATGTATTTTTTGTATTTTATGCCATTGTATGGAATGTGTATGAAATTGTTGTGCACACATCCCGGGAAGACAGTAAAATTCTGTGTGTGAGGCCTATGGCCCGAGTTCCCCGAGATGACAATGAAATTGCTGTGTGCAGTACCTATGGCCCGAGTACCTCAGGAAGACAGTGAAATACTATATATGAGGCCTATGGCCCGAGTACCCCAGGAAGACAATGAAATTGCTGTATATGAGGCCTAGGTACGATTATCTGTGATGGCCATCTAGATATCTATACAAGTTCTTGAATGGGCTTGATGGTTGCTGTGTGCGGTGCATATTTCTTACAATGGTATGGAATGAGATGATTAATGATTAATTAATTTTGAAATGTATGTTTTATTTGCTTAAGGATCTGGAATGGCTTGATATATTTTTATGGTAATAGCTAGCTACTGGAAAACTCTGTTTCTTATGTTTCTGTATTATTACTAACCATTCTAGGTGATGCTTCTGAAGGCTCTCTTGACGAAGGAGAATAAAATTTTGAAGTTGTATTAAAAATGATTATATAGTTGGTGATATTGTAAGTGATGGATGTGTGTTTTGTAAGTTGAACTTTTGGCATAATTACATGACCCTTGCCTATATTGTATGAAATATAGAAATTTGAGGTATTGTGAGTTAGGTTAGAGTAGAAGGCAAATTAGTATGCATTAATTACCTATTTAATGAGGATTAAGGTGTTAATGAGTGAGGGAGTTTACATTTTGGTATCAGAGCATATTTTAGGGTCTTGTTGTATATGTGTGAATATCTATTTTATTAATTATAATTAGTTATTGCGTGAATGAAAGTATGTCTATATCGAAACTCCAGATAAGTATAGCTAGTGGAGGTAGAAAAAGAAAAGATGCAGGTGAATGAGGAAATGATGAGATAGCTCATGTCATGGCTGCTATAGCCTAAGTGTTACAAAGGCTTGAGCAGAAGATTGATTAAGGGGATCAACAACATCAACCCCAAGAGATTGGACCCATTCAGACTGAGGAAGAGGTACAAGCTAATAAATTAGCCAAGTTGGTGAATCAATTTAGAAAAATAAACCCTCCCTCCTTTAATGGGAAAGTTGGTCCTAGTGGAGTAGAAAACTGGATTAGAGAGATACAGAAGATCTTTGGCCTAGTGCCTTGCAACTCTGAATAGAGGGTGCAGTTAGCTACTTTCCAGCTACGTGAAGAGGCTGAGTATTGGTGGGAAGGTACTAGACAGATTATGTTGAATAGAGAACAACCTTTGGACTGGTAAAATTTTACTGCAGCCTTTTATGAACAATATTTGCCTGAAATTATTTGGGACCAGAAAGAGTGTGAATTTTTAGATTTGCAGCAAACTGATGATATGGATACAGAAGAGTTCTTGACCAAATTTGAGAAGATGTCTAAATTCTCTAGATATTTGAGGGATCATTACAATGAAGCATGGAAGTGCATGAGATTAGAAAGAGCTATTAAACCTGAGATAGCCATTTCCATCACGAGCTAAAGAATTAGAAGTTATCCAAAATTGGTAAGCGCCATTAAAGCCATTGATGCTGCTTTGAAAAAGAAGAAATCCTTGGAAGGTGATGCATCTAAGAAAAGACTTAGTGGCGAATTTCAAAAGGGTAAGGGTAAGAATTGGAATGATAAAAGGCCACGAACTTTTAATCCACCCTCCAGGAGTCAGTCCCTTGCATTCAGACCTCCAATTCAATCTTCTCCTCAATCTTCTGTCAGTAATAGGCCATGTAACCAATGTGGTAAATTTCATGGTAATGAACCCTGTCCTGTGAGAGTATGTTATATTTGTAAGAAACCAGGACTATAGCTAGAAATTGCAGATTTAGGAAAGAAGAATCTTCTTCAGGATCTCGCCCGGCTGTGTCAGCTAGGCCTAATCAGTCAAAATTGAGTGGTGGTCGAGGAAGACCCCCAACCCAGGGCCGAGTATTTGCTTTATCCAAGGAGGAGGCCAGAAAATCACCTGAACTCATCCAAGGTACAATAACATTATGTGGTTCTCTAGTAAATGCTATGTTTGATTCAGGTGCTACTCATTCCTTTATTTCTTATGAATGTGTGGGATGTTTGAACTTGATTCCTGAAACATTGACATATCATATGGTTATGAATACCCCCACAGGAAATCAAGTTGTGACCTCATATGCATGTTTGAATTGTGTGATACAGTATGAGAGTACATGTAGTGTTCTTGATTTGATATGCTTGCTGTTGCATGATATTGATGTAATTATTGGCATGAATTGGTTATCCACCAATCGTGTTATGCTTGATTGTTCTAGTAAAACTGTATCTGTATGTGTTGATATGCCTGTGGATATGGATGTATCTTGTTCTGTGTTATCTATGGAAAATATGTACCTAAACTATACCTATGCAGAGAGTAGTCTGAAAAGTGATGCTAAAGAATTTATGATTTTCTTTGCTGCACAAGCTGAGTGTGATGATGATATAGGGAAAATACCTGTAGTTAGGGGGTATGCTGATGTATTCCCTAAGGATTTTCGTGGACTACCCCCTGATAGAGAAGTGGAATTTACAATTGACCTAATACCAGGTTCGACCCTAATTTCCAAGACTCCATACAGAATGGCTCCAGTAGAATTAGTAGAACTCAAGAAGCAGATAAAAGAGTTATTAGAAAAGGGATTCATTCGACCTAGTGTATCTCCATAGGGTGCACTAGTTTTGTTTGTTAAGAAAAAGGATAGGAGTTTAAGGTTGTGTATTGACTACAGGCAACTAAACAAGGTAACAATTAAAAATAAATATCCTTTGCCTAGAATAGATGATTTGTTAGACCAATTAGTGGGTGCTACTGTTTTCTCAAAAATTAATTTAAAATCTGGATACCACCAATTGAAAGTTAAAAATGAAGATGTACCGAAAACTGCATTTAGAACTAGATATGGTCATTATGAGTTTCTTGTTATGCCTTTTGGATTAACAAATGCACCAGCTATTTTTATGGATTACATGAACATAATTTTTAGACCATACCTAGATCAATTTGTAGTTGTATTTATAGATGACATACTCATTTATTCTAGGACACCAGAAGAACATGAAACTCATTTACATATAGTCTTGCAAACTTTGAGAGAAAAGAGACTATATGCAAAGTTGAGTAAATGTGAATTTTGGTTGCCTGAAGTCAAATTTTTGGGGCACGTAGTGTCTAAAGATGGAGTATCTGTTGATCCACATAAAGTGGAAGCAGTACTGAAATGGGAAAGACCCATAACAGTGACAGAAATAAGGAGTTTTCTTGGCTTGGCAGGGTACTACAGACGATTTATTCAGGGTTTCTCTCAATTAGCTTTGCCATTGTCTAGATTAACAAGAAAGGAGCAACCATTTGTATGGACAGATAGATATGAGCAAAGTTTTCAAGAGCTTAAAAATAGATTGACTTCTGCCCCAGTGTTAGTAATTCCTGATTCTAGTAAGCTATTTACGATTGACAGTGATGCCTTTAGAAAAGGATTAGGATGTGTGTTGATGCAGGAAGGTAAAGTAGTTGCTTATGCATCTAGACAGTTGAGACCTCATGAAGAAAACTATCCTACACATGATTTAGAGTTAGCAGTTGTTGTATTTGCATTAAAGATTTGGAGGCATTATTTGTATGGTACACAGTTTGAGGTATTTACAGACCACAAAAGCCTCAAATATCTTTTTGATCAGAAAGAGTTGAATATGAGACAGAGAAGATGACTAGAATTTCTTAAGGATTATGACTTTACTCTTAAATACCATCCAGGAAAAGCAAATGTGGTGGCGGATGCACTTAGTAGAAAGTCCATACACATGGCGTCACTAATGATGGAAGAGTATAAATTAATTGAAGGAATCAGAGATTTAAATCTGAATGTATCTAAAAAATCTAGGGCATTGATGATTAGTGAAGTCAGAATTGTTAGTAACTTGGAAGAGAGGATTAGGAAAGCTTTAGAAAAAGATGATCTGGCTAAAAGGAGGATGGAATGATTAGGGCAAGAAGAAGCCAAGGATTTTAACATGTCTGGAGATGGATTACTTAGATTCAAAAATAGAGTTTATATACCTGATGATAATGGTTTGGGGGATGAAATTATGGAAGAGGCACACAAAAGTAAATATACCATTCATCCTAAGGTTATTAAGATGTATCAAGATTTAAAGAAAAATTTCTAGTGGCCAGGAATGAAATCTGATGTCACCCAATTTGTATCAAAGTGTTTGACATGTCAAAGAGTCAAAATAGAACATCAAATACTAGCTGAATTATTACATCCTTTAGATATTCCTGAATGGAAGTGGGACAGTATAGCTATGGATTTTATTACAAGACTTCTAAGAACATCCTCTGGGAATGATTGCATCTAGGTGATTGTAGATAGGCTTACAAAATCTGCTCATTTCTTGGCTATTAAGATTACATATTCTTTGGATAAGTTAGCTAGGATCTATATTAATGAAATTGTTAGACTGCATGGTGTACCTAACAGTATTGTATCTGATAGAGATCCTAGATTCACTTCTAGATTTTGGAGAGCTTTGCAGGAAGCAATGGGCACAAAGCTAAGGTTTAGTACTGCATACCACCCACAAACAGATGGACAAATAGAAAGAACCATACAAACGTTAGAAGATATGTTAAGATCTTGTGTGCTAGAAATGAAAAGAAATTGGGATTCATATCTGCCATTAGTTAAATTTGCTTATAATAATAGTTTTCATTCTAGCATACAGATGGCACCATATGAAGCTCTATATGGTAGGAAGTGCAGATCTCCATTATGTTGGGTAGAATTGAATGAAAGAACTATCTTGGGGCCAGAACTAGTGGACCAAACCACTTAGTAGATAAAGCTTATCAGGGAAAGATTATTAGCAGCACAAAGCCGTCAAAAGAGTTATGCAGATAAAAGAAGGCGACCCCTAGAATTTGAGGTGGATGATCATGTCTTTCTTAGAGTAACTCTAGTTACGGGTATAGGCAGATCACTCAGAATTAAGAAACTCCATCCCAGGTATGTTGGTCCATTTCAGATCACTGAGAGAGTGGGACCATTAGCATTTAGAATTGCCTTGCCTCCTAAATTGTCACAATTGCATGATGTGTTTCATGTTTCTCAGTTGAAAAAGTATCATCCTGATCCCACACATGTCATAAATTATGAAGGAGTGAAAATACATGAGAACTTATCATTTACTTTAGAACCAGAAAGAATCTTGGATGTATAGGTGAAATAACTAAAGAATAAAAACATTCCTTTAGTGAAAGTATTATGGAGAAACATGACAGAGGAGGAGGCAACCTGGGAAACTAAGGAAGATATGAGCAACCGGTATCCACATCTCTTTACTTAAGGTATGTATCTCAAATTTTGAGGATAAAATTCTTTTAAGGGGGTAGAGTTGTAATGTCCTAAAATTTTTAAATCTATCATTTGAATCTCTAAATTCTGAGGCTGTAGAAACGAAGAGCACGTTTGAATTACCTTAGTGGATAAATCTTAAGTTGAAAGGCATTAAGTGTAAGGGTAAACGAAATTTTGAAGAAAAAAAAGGATAGTAGGAAAAGAATTAATTTCCATAAACAGTATAGATGATCAGAGGAGGTTAGAAAACCCTAAAAAGGGGAGTTGTCTAAGTATGACAGTGTAAGAAATTTTAAACAGACAAAAACCCTATGGACCAAATTGCAAAAGTGTAAAATCGGGTGTGGTTAAAGTGTAAATAACTAAGAATTTGGGATCTAATATGAATAACTAAGAATTTGGGGTGTAATATGTAATTTTATTTAGTGTGACCAATAGACACATGACAAGTGTCATTATTAGAAAAAAATGGCAAGAATAGCCTTACTAATTAGTGAAAAAGGACTAAAATACCCTTGAAAATTTTAAAAATGACCAAAATACCCTTGAAGCTTCATGAAAGCTCTTCTTCCTTCTCCTTTCTTCTCCAAGCCGTAGAACACCTCCATGAAAGCACCAAAACCGTGCAAGAGAGAGAAGGAAGAGAGAGAAATTTTCTTTTGGCTTTTTCACCCAAATATAGTGAGAATTAGGCTTAGTTGTAGAAAGGAAAGTTGCTCTTCTCATCAAGCTCTATCTATTGGTGTGTTTAGATTGAAAAAAGCTCAAGTTTGATCAAGTTTGGTGAGCTCTAGGTGAGGATTTTCAAGTTGCAGCAAGAGGTAAAAATGTTCTCCTCTAAAAGCTCTTTAATGTACTCTTTTTAGTTTCTTGAAATTTTGATATTGGTGTGGTCAAAGGTAGTTAACCATGGAGTTTTGGATGAATTGAACTTGTCTAATGGTGTTTTGGATGTTGTTATGTTGATCTGTGGCTTTGGTTTGGTGTAAAAATAATAAGAAACCATGATGTACACACTAGGATTTTAGAGGCATAATGGTGCATGTGTGGATTTGGCATGATTTGTTTGGAATTTAGCTAAATTGATGAAATTAAGATGATTCTTATGAATTATGAAGCCTATGGAAGATAAAATTTTGAATTATGAAAGTGTGTATGAAACTTCCCTTTTGAGAAGCCAAAACCATGGATGTGGAAAAGAAGGAGGGAAGGAGATTTAGCCATTTAAATTGTGTTTTTGGAAGATTGGTAATGTACACGGGGTATAACACGGCCCGTGTTATACCCCGTGTTCTTCAACGAAGGCTGATCAGTATGTTACACGGGGTGCGACACTCCCTGTGTTTACCTTAGAACTGAAGGGCAGTAAGATACACGGGGTATGACACGGTCCGTATTTACCCTCGTGTTCTTCTCTGAGCAATCCAGCGAAGCCTCGAAGTAATCCAAAAAGAAACACGGCCCTAAACACGGGGTTCCCATACCCCGTGTTCTTTGTCAAGTGAACAATTTGGTTTCGATTCTTCACGATTTGCACGGTTTTGCCTTCGGATCCTTTTCTAATGCATATATGTGTCATTTCAAAGCCTGAAAATAAAATATAGAGTATCTAAGTATCCTTTTCAATCAATTTGTACAAAATACTAAGTAAATGAATGATGAAACACATAGAATTTAAGTGCATTTGTGCATTTATCAATGTGGAGGAAATGAAGAATACATGAGGTTTAAGGAAAATGATGATGTTCTAATAAGAACTATGATGTGTATTTATGTAGACTAAGGAGTGACAAGTTAGAAAGGCAAGAGGAATTGTGAAGAAGTTTTTAAGTGAGGGTAAAGGAAATATCACTATTAGAAGCTTATAAAAGGTAGCTAGCTTTATCCTTAAGCTCTATTTTTCATTTATGTGTTTTTTGTATTTTATGCCATTGTATGGAATGTGTATGAAATTGTTGTGCACGCATCCCGGGAAGACAGTAAAATTCTTTGTGTGAGGCCTATGGCCCGAGTTCCCCGAGGTGACAATGAAATTGCTGTGTGCAGTACCTATGGCCCGAGTACCTCGAGAAGACAGTGAAATACTATATGTGAGGCCTATGGCCCGAGTACCCCAGGAAGATAATGAAATTGCTGTATATGAGGCCTAGGTACGATTATCTGTGATGGCCATCTAGATATCTATACAAGTTCTTGAATGGGCTTGATGGTTGCTGTGTGCGGTGCATATTTCTTACAATGGTATGGAATGAGATGATTAATGATTAATTAATTTTGAAATGTATGTTTTATTTACTTAAGGATCTGGAATGGCTTGATATATTTTTATGGTAATAGCTAGCTACTAGAAAACTCTGTTTCTTATGTTTCTGTATTATTACTAACCATTCTAGGTGATGCTTCTGAAGGCTCTCTTGACGAAGGAGAATAAAATTTTGAAGTTGTATTAAAAATGATTATATAGTTGGTGATATTGTAAGTGATGGATGTGTGTTTTGTAAGTTGAACTTTTGGCATAATTACATGACCCTTGCCTATATTGTATGAAATATAGAAATTTGAGGTATTGTGAGCTAGCTTAGAGTAAAAGGCAAATTAGTATGCATTAATTACCTATTTAATGAGGATTAAGGTGTTAATGAGTGAGGGAGTTTACATGTAGCCTTGATCTTCATATAAAAATCATTTTCTTAGGCTTCCTTTAAAGCATATAAGAATTTGCATCATAGCATCCCCATAAATTTTACTAGATGAGTTGAAGAATTAACTCACTACACTTATAGCAAATGACATATCAGATCAAGTGATTATGAGATAATTCAACTTTCCAACAAGCCTTTGAATCTTCTTGGATGTACAAAAGGCTCTCCTTGATTTAGTAGAAGTTTTACATTTAGATCCATAGGTATATCAATCGGTTTGCACTCCATTATAACTTTTTCACTTAGAACATATTTCCTCGAACATATAAGGATACCAAATTAAGATTATGCTACCTCAATGCTATGAAAGTTTTCCAAGATCCTTATTTTGAAAATGATAAGACAAATGTTTTTATGCTGGTTAATGCCTTTCTAATCATCTCATGTAATTACTATATCATCAACATAAACAATTAGGTATATTTAACCAAAAATAGAAGAGTGATAAAAGATAGAGTAATCAGCTTCACTTTATTGTTGCTAAAATCTTAGATAACTTTATTGAACCTTCCAAACCAAGCTATGGAGATTGTTTAACGCTATAGAAATTTTTGCAATTCATATATTAGACGAGTCTCCTTTTGAGTAATAAATCCTAATGGTTGCTCCATGTAAACTTTATTCTTAAAATCACCATACAAAAAAGCATTTTTAATGTTTAACTAATGTAAAAGCTAATCATGAATGGTAACTAGAAAGAAAAAAAGGTAAACTAAAGTAATTTTTGTAACTGGTGAAAACGTATCACCATAATCCAAATCAAAGTTTTGAGAACAACCTTTACCACTAGTCGCAGCTTTTAATTAATCAATTTTTCCATCAAGGCCTACTTGGTAAATACCCAATAAAAACTAACTAAAGATTTGTTGGTAGGCAGAGGCACAAAATTCCATGTACCACCAGTATATAATACAGACATCTTATCCAATGTTGATTAATGCCACCTTAGGTAAGAGGGAGCTTGCTACATAATTTTAGGAATGGAAACAAAAGGCAAGATAGAAATAAAAGCATGGTAAGATATAAACAAATGATTGTAACTTAAAAAATTATAAGTAAGATATGGATTTCGAGTAGAATGGTTACCTTTTTGAAGTGCAATAGGAAGGTTAATAGGATTTTTTGATAAATCGAATTCCAAAGATGAGACTAGAATAAGAGATAAGTTTATAGGGTCTTTAGTAATTTGGATTAGTGCTAAATCTTCAACAACTTGAGCTAGATGAAATCATCATTGATAAGCAATAAGAAACTTGTCCTATGGAGATAGAGAAGATAGAAATGCAGGATCATAAAAAACAATGTGTAAAACCTCAGTTACCAAGGTGGATTCTACGGAAGAAAAGAAAAACAGAGAAGACTTAAAGAATGTGACATCAACAAAAGTAAAAAATTTAGGTAAAGTTAGTAAATAACAATTATACCTTTTTAGCAGTCTTAAATATCCTAAAAGACACATTTTATGGATTTATGAGATAATTTGTCTCTTCTTGGAGAAAGATCATGAACAAAATAGGTATATCGAAACACATGAAGAGAAAATTTATATAAAAGTTCTTTTAGAAAAACTATAGAGTAAGGAATCTAATTATTTTAAATAGAAGAAGGTATGCAATTAATTAAATAATATCCAGTGCAAATAGCATCTGTACAAAAATAAAAGGGAACATTTGTATACAATAAAAGAGTTCATGCAATTTCAATTAAATATTGATACTTTTAGCAATGCCATTTTGTTGAGATATGTGTAGACATGTGGATTAATGAAGAATACCTTCAAGGGACATAAAAGAAAAGAAAAGAAATATGCAGAAAAATATTCTTAAGCATTGTTATTCCAAAGCATGTGAAATTTCAAACTAAATTGATTATGTATCTTAGAATAAAAAGATTTAAAAATTTAAAATAATTCAAAATGATATTTCATTAATCATAACTAAGTACATTAAGAGTAATCATCAGTAAATGTAATGAAATACCAAAAATGAATAATGGAGTTCATTAACTATAACATGACATGGACCCATAATATCAAAATAAACAATGGAAAACAAAAACTTGACTCTATTTGGAGTTCTACTGGGAAATGAATTGCATATATGCTTACTATATGGACAAGACTTGCACTCTAAACACTCTAGATTTGAAAAACTAGGAACCATTTTGTGAAGTTTTTCAATACTTAGATATCCTAAACAGTATTGAAGTAACTTAAGAGATTTAGTAACAACACAAATTATTGGAGAAGTTGGTATGATATAGTAAAGTCTCTATGACTCATACCCAGAATTAATCGTTAGTTCCATACTCCATTCCTGTATAACAAAAGAATCAATAAAGAAAGTTATAGAACAATTAAGAGTATGTGTAAGTTGACTAATTAAAATTAAATTGAAAGGCTAACTAGTTATATAAAGAACTAATTGTAATGGTAAAGAAGGAAGGAATTTTACTTGACCCCTTGGGTAATAGTTTTAAATCCATCAACTAAGGTAATTATAGGAAGGGATTTATAGCTGCAATTAAATTAGGTAAATAACAATTAGTTACCAGTTATGTAATTAGAAGCTCTTGAATCAAGTACCCAAGGGTCAAAGGATACTAATGCTAAATAAGATTGATATGATGTATAATTACTAGACAAAAAAGAAGAAATAATACTAGATGAGGAACTTATGGTTGATGCTTTAGACATTTTTTTAATAAAAATAGCAATTGACCTAGCTATTTGAAAAAGTGGAGTTTGGTTGCTTAGATTAATAAACTAAGACCATTGGCAGAGTTGACGAGAAGAGGTGACCAAGGTATGACATTATGCATAGCTTACATACGGGTGTAGAGGTGGCATGTGTAGCTTATGCACATTTGATGAAATGGCACGTATGATGCACATGCCAATGGGCTTTGCCAAGAATGGCCAACAAACAAGTTTGTATAGGTGGTTTCACAAAAAAACCTTGTAACACTCCGAGAATTGCTCTAACTAATTCTAAAAAATAATGTGTTAGGTTTCTAGGTTTTTGGGTTTTGTTTAAGAGCAATCTTAGTTTCTAATTTGTGGGTTTCTAGGCTATTTGGTTCTGTTTTGTTGAACAAATAGAAAGGTTTGCTAAAGAATAATTTTTGGAAATAGATGAAGATGGTAGTAGAAGTAGATCCTTTAATATGAAGGCTCTAATACTTGATTGAATAGGTTGGAATAACTTGAGTAATTACTATAGCCATGATATCTATTTATATATAAAAATGTAATCAATTAAAGATATTACAATCAAATTTGAGATACTAACTCTAATCCTAATCGAATTAGAAAGAAATAAATTAAAATCTTCTAGAATAACTTTTAATATGTACATTTTCTAACAACATTCAACCAACTAAATCATAATTTCATCCACAACAACCAATTAAGTAATATCAGGCAACTAAAAAGAAAGAAAAACTCACTTGAATATGACCTTCTATGTAAGGAGAAAATAAGGAAGAAAATAGAAATAAAAAGCTATTTAGTTCTTATTTTTTTCAATAAAAAAAGAAAGGAAAAAAAAAGGTATAGTTCCTTAATATGATGCGACACTCACTTGAATAATTTTTAACCAAAAAATCACATATGCAAACCTAAATTTTCATATCTCACAAAAGAGAAAATGGGAAAGATGATATAAACTTACTAAAAAGTTATTAGGTTGTTGTCAAAGACTACTAGGTTGAAAGGAGCTCAAAAATGCTTAAACAAAAAAGAACAACCTCTAAGAAAATGTCATCAATAAATTGAAACCTTAGTAGGTAATCAAATAAAAGGGTAAAATTATGTTTAATTAAATTTTGTAAGGTTATTTTTATCTTTGTTACTAGAAATAGAATTTACTTAACAAGAAATGAATAAATAATTTCTTATATTTTATGAAAAATACTTCATGAAAAATATTACTTCCTCAAATGTATTGAATAACGAACAATTAAACAACCTAAAATTTTTTTATTTCCTAGACAATAAGATTTTTTATACTATTAATGCGACCCAAATAACTTCCTACTTAGCATAGAATACAAAAAGTAACTTGCTCACTTTTCCTCTTAATAAGTTGGATTTCATGCTAACGTGAGCTAATTTTTTATGAAATCAAATATAAAATTACTTTTACTAATGTTAACTAATGACAATCTTACCTTTTTATTTACTCACCAGAATTTATTTCATTGAATAATTAAACATTTTATAATATTTAAGATGTTTAATATTTTATAGTATTTAAGATGTTTTATATGAGTCATTTCAATATTTTATACATGATTAATTAAGTTAATTTTAATTTTTTACGAAAATAAAAAATTATGATATAAAAAATACAAGATACATCACTTTAAAGAAGAATTAAAAATAATAAATTTTTTTTAATATTTTCAAATATTTTGTATTATAATTATAAAGGATATAATGGTTATATTACTAATAATTTTTCAAAAATTTAAAATTGGATCAAATAAAATATAGGAAATTAATTCATAGAAAGTATCACTTTCTTAATATCAATTAAATAACTTTAAGCACTTTTTCAAAAGTTTATGAAATAATCTACTTCGGAAAAAATTTAATTTTTCGCTTAAATTTACTTCGTGCGTAAACTAAACTATTACTAATACATCTGTAGAAAACGATGGTTAGTTTAGTTGTCAATTCAGCTTGTTGTTGTAGGATGCCAATTCATGGTAAAATTCAGCCAGCATCCGTTTCACTTTTTTCAAATGGACATAGTTGTCTGCATATAAATATTGCAGATGTTTTATAAACTATAATTAAATTAAATATTAAATATTTAAAAAGTGTAATTAAATTAAATTTTAAATATTTCAATTATTCATATTACGTAGAAAATCCTCCTTTATTATCCCTCATTTCAAATTTTCAACAATAGGAGATTTTTTCTATTATTTTTATTAGTATATTCGGTTGAAAAAATTGACTTATTAAAATTAATTTTTATCTTAAATTGATTCTAAATTAAAAATTAGAAATAATATTTTTACTTCAAAATTAATATTCAAATATTACTAAATATAAAATATTTTTATAATCAATATTTTAAACTAATTATTTTCAATTAATTATATCCAAAATTAATTCTTAACGCATTATACCAAACACAACCTCAAAATATTTTTTATTCCTTTGCATCTTATGCACTTTTCTTTTTCACAGATATAATTTCTTTGCGAAGTTGTTTTCATAATAATATATAATCTATAATAACAACTAAAATTTTATTTTTTATTTTTTTCAAACCATTGATAAAACCTTCAAAATTGAAAAAGAAGTGCTTGCTATAATGCTACAACAATTTGTAAATCCGGGATGATATAGCAAGTTTTAAAACCATTATATCAAAATAATTCGATTATAACTATCCATTTTTAGTGAATATGATTAAACAATTTTAATTTAATAATTTTTATAATCACTACATTATCTTGAATTTTAAAATTCTTAGAGTATTTTAAATTTTTTCTAGAAAAAAAATACAAATTTAAATGATGTTCACATGCTTATAACACATTTAGAAAAGATAAATTCAGAAATAAATTCCTAGAAAAACGTAATAAATTTAATGAAAAATTTTATACTAAATTAATTGAATTCAATAATAAGTATATTTCATTTGAGTAAATCATAATTAAATAAATTTTGTTCTAAAATGCTTATGTACACATATATTAAAAAATTACTAGAAGAAATAACCTCACCTCAATATAAAATTTTAGTTATAAATCTAACCTATATGTTAAGAAAAAAATTGTATTTAAAAATAAAAGAAAATTGCTCAAAATGGAACGAAAGGGAATTTTCTTTAAAGTGATTTGTTTAGTGGTAGGAAAATTTTATTTTGAATATAATTAATTATAAATAACTAATTTCAAAAGATTAATTTTAAAAATATTTTATATTTGATAATTTTTTTATTATTTTATATTTGATAATATTTAAATATTAACTTTACAAGTAAATTTTTTTATTTTTATTATAAAATCAATTTTGGATAGCGATTTTGAAAAATTAATTTTTGCAGAACCAAAAATATCAAAAAAATAATTGCATAAAGCCATTTTATATAATTTAAATGTTTAATTGCACATTTTGAAACATTTATTTTATTTTTTACATATGAGGTGTAGCATAAGAGGATTATGTGTATTATAGTCTTTTAAATGACAAATATACCATTCAAAATAGTAATATAAAATTAGAAGTATTAATAAATTTTAATTATCTCTAGAATTTTTAAATCTATAATTTTAATATATTTTACAATCATAATTTTCTAAATTTATAATTTCTTATTTATTAGTTTGTTATAAAAAATAAAAAATTGTGTAAAAAATTAAGATGTTATATACATATAATTTAAATTAAACATAATTTAATTGAAGGAAAATTATTAGTTAAATAATTAATACAATACATAATTAAATCTATATAATATAAAAAATTATTTTTAAAATTGAATATTAAAATAGTAAATAATAAAGATAAAAAAATATAAATTAATAAATAAAATAATATAATAGATATATATAATAAATATAATTCCATTTAGAATTAAATTTTTTATAATTATATTTATGATATAATATTTGATATTTATGTTATATAATTTTATATTACACTCACTTTATTTATTATATTATTAATAAAATAATAATTTATATAATTACTAAATGTATTTGTCATGATTATATTTATATTTTATTATTAATAAATTATATTCATCATCAATAAATTATATTTGTAAAAATTTTCAAATGGTGAAAATAAAATTTTAAAATGATCATTAATTAAAATAAATAAGGATGACTTTTTTTTATCTATAAATGATATAAGAAAATTTTCTTATTAAGAGGATATGTTAGCAACTTTGCAAGAAATGAAATTTTTGAAAACTTTTACTTCCTCTATTTTGATAGTTAGTGACCAAACAAAACAAATTGATGATTTCTTATTTTCTAGAAAATTATGCTTCTCATGCTATTTTTTGTAAATATAAATGATTTTATAATAATTAAATATAATTTCATTTTCTATAAATTCATATTTCCAATTTATTTTTAAAATATAATTTAAAATAATATTAATCAGTTGAATAGTAGAAATAAGTTAGTATATTGTTTCTAAATTTTTAAAATTTGATAATTTTAATTAATTTTAGATGAAATTTAGTTGAGATTTTAAATTATTAGAGATTTTTCTTGTCATTAAAATTATCATAATATTTAATTGCATTGATTGCCAACTTGTTTTTATCATGTGGCACATATTCTAATTGCATTGCTTACCGCTTGTTTTGCCACTTGACATCTTCTTAATTTTGTTATTAGTAACTTAACATGTGTCACTTATAAATATAACTTTTATGTACTAAAATATATATTATCATTTAATTATAACTTCAAATTGTAAAGAATCTACAAGGAGAGTAATACATAAAGACACAAATTAATTAATTTTTACGTATTTTTACTTACTAAATAGTAATATATTTGATCAAATTATATTATTAAAAAATCTTGATGTATGATTAAAAAATAAATATGTTGAAATATATTTCAATATTTTTACAACATAATTTTATTATATATACATTAATTTTATATTAATAAGGGGAAAAAAGCAAGGGGCAAAGCTTAGGTGACTCATTAGATGACGTTTGTTCAACTCCTACTTAGGCAACCAAAATAGTCTATATAGTTATAGCCCACAATATCATCTCTTACACATAAAAGGGAAATTTATTGCTAAAGTCTTGGTCATGTCAATGTCACTAAATGCAATGTTCAATGAAATTTCCACTTTTTGAGAGAAGTTTCAAATTTCTGACAATTTTGTTACACCTTTCTAATTTATCCCACTAGCCAAAAAGTATTTTTTTTATGATAATCGATTGGATTAACTAAACTTAATTTGATGGTTCCTCCTTTGCTAACTTACCCTAGGTTTCAAAATCCTAAGCACCAACTTCTAGGGTGATTTACACTTGTGACTTCATCTCTACTAATATCTTCGCCCACATGTATAATAGAAGAAAGGAAAAATTGCTTTGTCTTTCCTTTAAGTCTTCATAAGACTTGGGGATTGATAAAGGTTGGGTAAGAAGCGGCTCTAATTTTGATAAAGCCTTTAATGCTTTTATTGCTACCTGTTATTCTTTTTGTTATGTAGGAACATCTACTAGTTTGACTAGTTTTAGAGTGAAAGTGAAGTTAAGATCCTTGTTGGCATTAAGTGCTAATAGCTCTTCCTTCTTTAATCCTTTAGTTAGACTAAAGTTGCATCAATTTAAGGTGTGTTTGGCTAATACATTTTAATTAATCATTCAATCAAACATTATAAATTGTTTTCCAAGTTCAAAAACAAGAAATGTATGAAACATAAATCTTGAAAAGAAACTAAATTTATACACTAAATATAATAAATTTTTGAAGAAAATGTTAATTGCACACATTATGCCATCACATCTGGATACATGACATTATCAAGGATAGTTTGATTCAATTCAAGTAATGCCATATATCCACTAAAAGTATAGTATGAGGAGTAATGCTTGCACACAACAATATTTATTTTTTGAATATGGATAGTTATACAAAATAAAAAGAAAAGATAACATAAGCATTTACATATCAATGGTTTAAACTAAGCAAAAGATGCAAACTAGGAAACATCAAATGTAACTAACTATAGTGTTAGTATAGCAAAAGTTGCAAAAACAACCATGAGAACCTCAATATAGTGAAAAAAAAGGAATTAAACATCTGAATTTGTCTTTATTAATTGACATATCTGCTATGAATGCTAAAAATGAAAACTAGATGCACACTTATCCATTTTCCACAAGGTATTCTTTATTGTTAAAGCCTTTTACAAGAGTACTAAAGGTAAGCAACAATCTAACCATAAAAAATAAAAAAAACCATCCTAATCTGTTAAAGGTAGTTAATAATATTAAGAAATTTAGAAATAGTTGAAAGGCAAAGTTATGAAAAAATTTTAAAGGATATTCCTACCAAAGGAAGTCAATAAAGAGACAGCTACATGACACAAGGTTCAAATAACTTAAATACAACTAATTATTGTGGTAACTAATTGCTAATGTCCATAAAAACATTTTAAGAATAACAATCGAGTATATTTTCATATATTAAATGACTTATCCAAGATACAAATTCATTTAAAAGATATATAAATATGAATTAGTTGATAGTAGTCATCAGAGAAAACTAGCCATGCATATACCATTACAACATTAAAACTCTTAATTGTAAGCTTAAGTCCAATATGAACTTTTATCAAAAGTTTGGGTGAAAAAAAACAAAGTCAGTTGCACATACTAAATAAATGTGGGCATTCTAACACATTAAAGACAAACAAATAGTATGGAAGGACACTTGACTAGATAACTACTTTAAAGTAAATGTTTGATAAATGTTGTCTTTCTAATAAAGCATTGACGCAAAAGCATAACTATTGGTTTTGCATTAAAATTACTATCTGCTTGTAATACATACATAATTATGATTAAATAATGAAATATGACACTAATAAAAGGTAGCCAGTTGTTATTCTAAAATTCCTTAAAAATAGTTCCTTACTAACTAATAATAGAGATAAAAGAAGTGAAATACTAAGAAAAAGTGACAAAATAAGACAAATTAAAACTTAGTCAAATGAAAATTCAGATAAAGAGACAAGACTAATGTGAATGATAGAAATCGAACACATTTCAAATATTAATGAATTTATTCTATCTATACCTCTAACCATTATAAGTTTGATAACCATAAATGACATATTACTAAAAACTAAAGGAAATAATCAAAACATTAAGCATTTTAATATTAGTACATTTAAGTCTTTGTAGTTTTATATAGCTTACCTATAGGTTATGAAGGCTAAATATCTCTTTCATTTAAATTTGAAGATTAAAATGAAGCAAAATCCAATTGGAACTAGATAAGTTTTATGATAAGTTAACAACGCACATCAAATCTATTATATTTTTCTATAGCAAAAGAGGAACTTAATGCATATATAGAAATAATTAAATCATTAAAGTAATACCAATACCATCATTATATTTTTTTAACTTTGGAAAAAACCAAATTAATTAAGAATGAAGGCTAACTATTTGGGGTTGAAAGTGCAAAAGAAAATTAAATGATTAAAGGTTGAGCCATTGCCATTTGAGGGAAATCTCCTATTTTTTTAACTTTTCTAATAGAAAAAAATTGAATAACCACAAGTTAAAGCCTTTAGATGAAACTATTTATTCATGAAAACTTTGTAGCCTGAGTGGCCACATTGGAATGTTTATTATTAGGCTAGCTAGAAAAGTACGCCTTATAAGGACTACTGTGTAATTGTGATTATTGGGCTTCCTTGCTTGCAACCTAAAGGTAAGGTCAAAGCCATCAATGACCATTATTCAAATTTACTTCATTTTTTTTATTAAAATTTTGCCACATTATCAATTGTATATCATACACCAATTTTGTCTATCTGCACCATAAAATCCTCCTTCAAAAATAATTTTGGAAGACAAAATCTATAAAGCAACAATACTTATATTTTTGGTGAGGAATTGATTCTATACTAATATCAAAATTTAATACCTAATTGGTACTATTTTATTTGTATAAGGAATAATCAAAACTTTAGATATCTTTGTTTTAGGCTTTGGATGAGACTTTGATTATATGAGATTCATCTCTAATTCTCTAAAATTCAATTCCTTTGTTAATAACTAATTGTTATTTTTTAACTTAATTTATAGTTTTTAAATAAATAGTTTTTTTGTTTAAAAAATAAATTCATTTTAGAAGAAAAAATACAAACAAAGACATTTTTATTCAAACTTCAAATTCAAGTAATGTTTAATGGTAAAAAAAAATACAATGTAGTTTGACTCTTTTTTACTAATAGTGTTTTAAAATTTTACACAAAATAAATACAAAGCAATACAAACAAGTAAATTGGAGCATGAAATGTAGGAAAGCTCATATAAAATGCTTTGTAAAAGGTAATTAAATGTAATTATTAGTGTTATATGCAAAGAACATAATCCATGATACGTTAACAGGCATAAACAAGTGCTATTTAGAAACCTAGCTCTCTCACTCATGCTTAGAAGCAATGTTTGATTTACAAGAAGTTGTAAAAGAATAGGGGTAAACAACAAAGTATTATAAGTAAGGCTAGCAAAGTGGTAGGGTAGACTCAAAGTAAGGGTAGTTGCTTGAGTAGCAAAATAAGACATCAAGCTCATTTGAAAAATCCAAAAAAAGTTCCTAGGCTTGAAAATGACCAACTACTTTTAACATGTTTAACATCCAAATTGATATTGTTAGAAAAGGAAACTAAAACTAAGGAACCCAATATGATGAACCAACTTATTGTTGCATGTTGTAGTAGTCAATTACAAGATATTGTATTTATAGACATCATATTACATTTTCTTTATATAAAGAAATTTTAATTGATTGTTATTTTTAATGTTATATATATATAATATAAATAAATATAATAATTATCTTTAGAATAATTTACATTATTCCAAAAATATTCCTAGTTAAGTATTATTATAAACTAGAATAATAATACATTAAGAGTAGTATGTATATTGACTAATGACTATGATCATGGATATGAGATATCAAATTAACTCACAGTTACATGTTGGAAAACAAATATACTAGATGGATCCTTCATGAGATTTCTATGTGAGTATTATAAGCAATTCTTATAATAACAATAATATAGGTGGTTCTTTAACTTGAAATCATAATGGTTCCTTATATGACAATTGATGTACTTTAATGTTATCTAATGTCATATATAATGAGGTTAACCTAAAAGATAGTAATTAGGTATACCACAAATCCTATAGAGAAATGTGAGTGCTCTAGATAGGATTTTATCCCTTTTATATAGGAAGAGTGATATTTATATGT
This sequence comes from Sindora glabra, assembly GCA_020226215.1. NCBI lineage: Eukaryota > Viridiplantae > Streptophyta > Magnoliopsida > Fabales > Fabaceae > Sindora > Sindora glabra. The sequence continues at coordinate 61,531,135 of CM035227.1, forward strand.
TCCTTGATTGAATGAGACAACAAAATGCATGGTAGTGCTCCAGTGGATTGATATATGATATTAATTGATTTATTTTTTATTAGTTTGCTTAAGAATCAAGAAACATAAAAATTAAACTATAAAAGAGGTGACATATTTCATAGCTTGAGTTTGATTTGAATATCCAAGATAAAAAGGACTAAACTATATGGAACATTAGTCATGGCAAAGTTATGTAGAATCACTGACATTCTTATTATTTAGATGACAGTGACATATTACTAAATACTACTCACTATTTGTGATACTAAAATAAACTTTTAGGATTACTACTAATGTAATTAGAACTTATAAGATCACACATAAAGAACATGTCAAATATTAGGGTTATATTGTAATTGGAAATTCTTAGTCAAACAAAGGCTCCTAATTGAGATAAGCCCAATATGATTAGTCTTCATTAAATAATAGCACAATATGATTGAGTCATACTTAAGAAACACTAGATACAGGCTAATTATTGACTAGTTGTATTTAGGCTTGGTCAATAATCAAACCTTAACTATCTCCTTTCTTAAGGTATTTCTAGTTGGAGATCATAAATATATTTTATTTATGAAATAAAATAAATTAGTTAGAAAAATATCTCATTGATATATATATCAATTAATTATAAAGACATTAATCTAGCAAAACCCTATTTTTTACTATCTAATAGTTAGCATTAGGATTAAGACATTGAGTATAATCAAAAATAGAAAACTAAAAGCTAGCATTATACTGTGAAGAAGAGTGATCCTATTTGATTACATTAAAGTACTTAACTACTTGTGTGGATACTATAGAGATGTTACTCATAAGGATAACATTTGTGATTTTCCATCCCAATTCATGATTTTTCATTCTAATAATCTATTTACAATGAACTCTATTCATGTGTTTATAATCCAGTGATTAGATTGATTGAGTGTTCGATGATCAGATCAATTAAGTGTTTAGTGATTAAATTATTTGATTACTTATGATTATATTGTTCATAAGTTCATATTTGTTAAACTAAAAGGTGATTTGTGCTAATATTCATGGGAGAAATCTTGTAAATGTTTAGCGATAGTAGATAACATATTAGCATTAAAGAAGAATTCAATTAATTAACGAGATAAACAAATCATTAGCGAAAGTTGACATTTTGCTTATTAGAATTGCTTATAACCCTTACTTGGCAAGAATAAGCCTTATTAACTTAACTAGAAACATATGAAATAAATGTTTATAAGCTTTACCAGGTCCATAAAAGAATAAGGTTGAAAAATATCCTATTACACAAATCAAAAGCTACCATCACCTTACTAGAGAGCTTCCTAAATGACCTAGCTAGATATTAGATTTGAGAATTTACAATATAAACATAAAGGGAATGGTTTCAAGTTCAATGAGTGGATGTTCATACACATAATAAAATAAAACATTGCCTTATTAATTAGTTCATCCCTTCCTAAGGATCTTAACTAAACAAACAAGAAGTTAGCATGAATCTCATATTAAAAGGAAATGATATTAATCTACATCAATTTCATAATGGCTAACTTATAATATGTAATAACACTTAGCATTTACCTGATTACACATTAATATGTATTTATAACCATCAAAGCACACATCACTTTATGACTCTCAGTCTAACTTTATAGCCTACTCTCCTTTCCATCCTTATTCCTCCCAAACTAACATCCTCATTGTCGAAAATTAGCCATTTGATACTCTCATCACCCCTATAATGTTTCTTAGATTTGCATTCATTTAATACTTTCATATTCATAATTCATAGCATAATAATCTCATTTTAAGTCAATAATTACTATTATAATATCTTAATGTATATTCACATGATATTCATTAACATAGTCTAATGGTATTCCATATATACACATCAACATATACTATTCATAAATCATGATGGTTATGCATGGGCAAAGACTAGCTATTTGTATCCTAAATAGCCACCTATTTAACTAAAAGGAAGATCTATCCAAGGACAAAATGGGCATCATTACATAAAAATAAATGCCTATTCTTCTAGAATTTCTAAATCTTATTATGATTTTTGTATTGTTTATTAGGCAAATCCTTCACTATTTTGTCATAAATGCCTTACCAACATAAATTTTATCATAAATAAAGTACCATAAATGCTTAGCATATCAATGTTTTGCATCAAAGCCATTAAATAACATGAAATCACCTTTAAACTTATCAATCACATTTAGGAGACTACCAATCCACATAAATGCATTTGTTCATGATTTCATCATAGTTTAACAAGATTGAAAGAATATCCATTCACCTTATATGGAAAAGAATGTTAAGGAGGTAAATTGGATGTCTCTTAACCTTAAATATAGCAAGATTTAAAGATCCTTAGGTTAAGGTTCCCAAATCTTCATAAAAATTAAATATACCTTATTCTAAATCAAACTAAGAAGAAATAAAAAGGAATCTCAATGAGAATGATGTGGTTACTTTGAGTGGATAAAGAATTTAAAAAGGATTAATGATTTCTCTAGCAACTCTTGAGGAGAAAATGATGTTAAGTGAAAAGGAAAAGAGTTATGTGAGGAAGTTTTTTGAGAATAAAGGAAAAAAAAGATAAGGTTAGGTTGAAAAAAAAATATGAATAGTGCTTTGTGGGAACTTTTGGAAACTTTTACCTAAATTTTTTTCGTACTCACTTACTATACTTGAAGATACTATGTTCTATATTTCTATTTAATTTTTCCCTTTCACCTTCATAAAAATCCACATTCTCCTACTTATTAATTAATCAATTCTTATTTAAAATTTTAATTTATATAAAAATGCATTTCTATCTCATCAAGTTTTTATCAGTCACTTAATCCTTTTTATTCTAAGAAATAAGATAAAATTCCTTATATTTAAAGAAGGTGTAATAGATTTGGATTGGATTCTTTTAGAGTAAATTAGTTTCACACAACAAAGGTATAAGTCCTAACATTGATGGATGTTTTTCTTTTTCTTAGATTCCTAGTAGGTTTCAAATTAGTATTTTAATTTTTTTTACTATGCTTTTTTAACTGAAACATAACATAACCTTTATTGAAGGATTACAATTGGGGTAAAAGAGAAGAAATAATTTTCAAGGATAAAAGATAGAATAAGTGCTTGCAAAACTAATAAAGGAAAAAAAGCAATGTGCTCAACATCTAATACACGATTATAGGGTGCACCTTTAAAGTGTTTCAAAAATGTTAAATAAGTCGATTTCTGAGAAGAAATGGGTATTAAAGTCTTATAATCTTTGGTTGAAGGAGTTAAAGAGGTGAAATAGTTTCACCCATTACACTTAGGTCCGTCAAAGTTGAAATGTCAAAAAAGATAGACTTATGATCCTATTAAGCATGTGCATACTATTAGTTAAGAGTGACAAAAACATAAGGTAGGTTTAATCAAAGAGGTAACACAAATAAAGGAAATCCTAGACAACTAGATTATGTTAAAAATCCTTAATTCTTTCTAAAACTATTCTCTAAGGGTTTGGACATTGTAAAGTTCCACGTCTATTTAATTTGAGACTTCAATATAATATATAAAGCACATGCTTGACTACTTTGATAACCTAGATTAGTCTTTTAGGATAGTTAATTAACCCTAATAGTTGTTCAAGGCTAGTTAGGCTTGATATATGATAAATGATTTTAAAGCACTTGCTAACCATATGTTTTAGTTAGTACAAATCTTAGGCCATGATTTAATATATCTAATGAAAACATTAGATTATTTGAGTAAGGGAGATAGTAAATCCCCACATCTATTAGATGTGAGATTTTAGTATAGTATATAAGGTATTAAGCTTAACTACTTAGACAACTTAGACTAGTCTTGTAGAATAATGGATGAGGCCTAGTAGTTGTCTTAGGTTAGTTACAATTGGTATCAACGTGCTCCCTAATCATATAATTTGGCTAGTAGAAATCTTAGGTCGAGGAGATTGTAAAGTCTCACATTAGTTAGATTTGAGACTTAGATATGATATATAAAGTATTAAATGTGATTAATTTGACAACCTATACTAGTTTATTAGGCTAGTGGATTAGGCCCAGTAGTTGTCTTGGTCTATTTAAGCTTGGAGTATCACAAATAGTATCAAAGCACTCACCAATTTTATACTTTGGTTAGTGTAAATCTCAAGCTATGATTTTTTAGGCTTAATGAGGACGTTAAGCTATTTAAATGAAGAAGATTGTGAAACCTTACATCAATTAGACTTGAAAGTTAAGTATGGTATATAAGGAGTTAAGCTTAACTACTTATTAGTTTTTTAGGCTAATGGATTAGCTTTAATAGTTGTTTTGTGTCAATCAGATTTAAAGCATTACAGACATGATCTAACTAACAAAGGTAATCCTTGGTGGCATAAGGAAAGTTCCTAAATGTCTTAGCTTGTTTATTAACTTATGTGTTAGTAGGTAAGGAATTAAGAATGAAAATGAATTTTTAAACTAAAAATTGGATCATTCTCTTTTTCTAGAACATTGAAAAAAAATGGCCTAAGTAAAAGCACAATGGATCACCATTAAGTATCTCAAATATAATGCCTAAAGCTTGAGGATAAAGGAATCACCCTATACAAGGTTTGTTATTAATGTGCAAAATATTGACTATATCATTTCTTTCTATTTTCTACCTTTTAATGTGCTTTATATACTTAATTTTATGAAATTAATCTTGTTATGTGATTTGGTGTTGGTTTTTCAATATTTTGAAATTGTTTGGTTAATATTAGATTTGTATATTGTTTTAGGCTTTTAGTTATAACTTAAGTCCTAAGTATTAGATTTAGGAGATCTTTACATCATTGGAAAGCTTAAAAGAAGCTCTACAACTTTTATATTTTAGTCAAAGTCTAGTTCAGATGTTTAGAAAGCTAAAATTAGCTATGAATTTGACGCTCTATTTCTAGCCAAGCTATACTAGTCTTAATTTTTAGGCCATATCTGAAGCTTCAGAGGTGTAATTAAGGTGAAATTGGCATCCAAAGTTTCCTAAGACCTAGCCCAATAACTTTCATATTGGTGGTTTAGTGAAACTACATAGTTTAAGCGATTCTTATAATGTTAGAAATTAGACCTATGAGATTTTACTATAATAACTCTTGTAGTGTATTGTTTTGTAATCTAGGTTATAGGCTTCTAAAATTAGCAAGACCCTATTCTTTGTAATCTTAGGAGGTATATTTTCTTAGTCAATTAGGTTTAGTACCATAGGAAATCAGATATAGGATTTTGTGCCTTTAAAGGCAAGAATACAATTTTACACAACTTTATACAACTTTCTTCTTTTCCCCAAGTTTTTCCTTCATTAGCCACAAAAGGCTAATTTTTTTATTGATTCAAGGAATTTGAGACTTATTTTTATTTGAATTATAAAATCTTGAATTGTAATATTAACTTTTCCTAATTGATTTTTCTCTTTTCCTCATTCTTTATTTTGATTGTTTGGAATTATATGAGTTAGATAGTGATGTGGTATAATTTATGTTCAATCTTATGATTTTTTATATCTATCTATTTTTCATGTTGAATTATGCTTAGTTAATCACTGCTATTCATGTAGGAATAGAGAATTGAATGATTAAATTAAAGGTTTTTAGTTTAATCCTTCAATTCAGTTGAATTTTATTTTCAAATTAATTTAAATCTAACTTTACAGATTATAGTAATTACTTAATTTTGATAATCTTAATTAATCAAATTATAGACAATTATCTAGCATAGAATTTATAAATTATTATAGGGGTTCTGGATAATTCTAAGTTAAAAAATTAATTAAAATTGTTAAATATGTTGTGATTTGTGATTAATCTATCAAAGAGCTCCCAATTCCTTAGATCAATTATGTTTTTGCATTGATTATATTTCTATGTTACTTTTGTATTTTATTTTCATTAATGCATTCTATTTGATTTTTCAAATCAAACCCCTCCAAATTAATTCCATTTGTATTCATCTTGTTTTTTTTTGCTTTCTTGCATGTTGTATTCTTATATATTGTTTGCATCCAATTTGCATTCTATTTTATTTTTTTTCACATTCTATTTATAATCGCAAGTAGTAAATCATTGTAATAGGATGTGTTAAGTGGACCACTAAGGTTTAGCTTGGTTCTTCACCTTTTATTGCAAAATTTTTCATTAAACCTATATTCTAATTTTAATTATGTTACAACTAATGTCAAATTTTTGGTGGCATTACTAGGGATCCATTTGAATTCATCCCTTTTCATCATTTTCTAGCTTTATATTGCATAATTATTCAAGCATTTTAGTTAATTTTGCATCTATTAGTGCTTCCTTGCATTTTAAAGTATCTATTATTTTTTTATATTTTCTTGCATTCTCTTGCATTTTTATAAGTTATTGCATATTCCTATACTTGAAGTTACCCTCTTCCATCATATATCATTTCATTATATACTTTACTAGAAGTTATAAGCTCACTTGAAAAGACTGAACACATGCTACTTACTCCCTTAACACTAGTCACAAGGTCAATATCTCTAATTAACTTAAAAAATTTTGTGCTAGTAGAAAATATTTTTTTAAACAAAACTTAGGCATGCAAATTCCTAAGGTCTATTTTTTAACTTAAATTCCATCATTTAAACAACTTTTTCATTTTTTAAAAGGTTTTTTATTTTATGGTTAGGTCCTAAATGTTAAAGGCCTTCATTTTATGGTGGTCTCATGCTCTTTAACAATTAATAAATAGGTTAGTTAGAGTTATTTTCAATGATTTTTTATATTGCAATAGTATTTTAGTGTTTTATGTTTCTTTCATATTATATTGTGTAGTCTAGTGCATAACTAGGTAATCTACTAAGGAATTGCTAGATTTTAACCTTAAAATGGATAAAGCTTTTCATTTGCTTTATAGGACTAGAAATACTCATAATTGTCGCGTCTTTATCCTCTATTCTGATCTTTTTGATAATTTTGAGAACATGGCTAATAATAAAATATTAAAAGAATTGACTACCCTTAATCTTACTTATTAACCTTTATCCATCCAATATCCTAAACTTGATGCTGTATTTAAGCTTAAATCTAGACTAATCCTTTTGCTTTTGAGATTTTATGGCCTTACAAGTAAGGACTTTCATAAGTATTTGAAGGAGTTTCATATGATTTGCTCAACTATAAAGTCTCATAGCATTTCAAAATACTACATCAAATTAAGGGCATTTCCTTTGTCACTTTTGATGTAGTTAAGGATTGATACCTTCAACCAAGTTCTGTTACAAGTTGGAATAATATAAAAAGACTATTTCTAGAGAAATTCTTTCTTGCTTCAAGAATTGTTACCATTAGAAAAAATATATATATGGCATAAGGCAGATAACTGGTGAAACATTGTATAAATATTGAAACAGATTGAAGAAACTGTGCTTAAATTGCTCATACCACTAGATTAGTGAACAAATCCTAATCTAGTATTTTTATAAAAGACTTCTTCTCATGGATAGGAGTATGATTGATGCTACTAATGGTAGCATATTAGTTGATAAAACTCCTATAGCAATTATAGACTTGAAAATTAACATGGCTAAAAACTCCAAGAATTAGCACCAAAATTATAACTATTACTAGAGGTGTGCATGCAATGAATTTCTCCTATTCAAATTAATAAATAATGGAGCACATATTGGATAAATTAACTTTTTCTAGTAAGATAGATAGCTATAGAATAATAGCATAGCTAAGCTTCTTTTTCTCTAGCCTTTGTGGTATTTGTTTATATCTAATTCATCTGATTAAATTTTACCTTACATTAGAAGATGATGAATATTAACCTTAAGCCCATACGATAATAATCTTCCTTGATAAACCTCAATACTAGTACCACTAACAATAGTCTAATTAGTACCTTGGTTAGAAAGATAATTAAAACTTCATATATTGCACCAAGTTTAGCCAAGTTCAATATCTTTTTACTTATAAACAAAATTCCACCTAATCCTTCTCCCAAACCAAATTCAACTTTAACTTCTTCTTAGCCATCCTTTGAAGATTTGGTCAAGTAAATGGCTACTAATAACTTGCAATTTTAGCAAAAAATAGAAACTATAATCATTAATTTATAAACTCAAATTGACTATCTTTTACTATAGGTAAGCTCAATGCATAAGGTTCAGGATAACCTTCTTCTAGTAATGTAAGGGGCATAGAAGTTATGAATATAATAATACTTATAAGAAGTAAGCAACTTTACATACATTCATCTTCCTAACTAGAAGCAAACCATTAATTAGAAAAAAATAGGAATAAGCAACTAGAAAAAAAAAAAAAAGCAAACACATGGTAAAAGTGAGGTACATTCTTACCTTAAATCCCTACCTTCTACTGATTTTTATATTTCCTTTTCCTTTCCAAAAAGAGTTGTTTAGCTAAAGAAGACTAAAGATGAAAAATAAATTTTTTATTCCTTTAAAAAATTAAAAGTTAATATGCTTTTGCTAAATTTGATAAAATAGATCCAAAGTTCTGCTAACTTTCTGAAAAATTTATGTATTAATAAGAAAAAATTAAAAGATGATAAGAAAGTAAGTGTATAGGCGAATGTTCTATCATTATCTAAGGAAAATTACTAAGAAAATTAGAATTAAGCATGCTATGCTAAATTTAGAAGCTTTAATTAATCTTATGCCTTTTTCTATTTTCAATACTTTAAATTTAGGACCTTTGAAACAAACAAGGATGGCTATGCAATTAGCAAATATATATATCTATCACTTAAGTGTTCTTGAGAATATTTTAATGCAAGTTAATGGACTTATTTCTCAAGAAGATTTTTACATCTTGAGGATGGAAAAAAAGACATTTGAGGTTCTTCCTCTAATTATTTTTAGCTGGTCTTTTCTAAAAATAGCAAAAACTATGATTAATGTTGGAGATGGAACATTGACTATGGAGTTTGATGATATTACAACTAAGTTTGCTATTTTTAAAGCTATACATGATAATTTTTTTATCTTATCTTTATACTTTTGAGCCATTAGTACATAATATTCCTCATTTTAATTTTTTTATTCTAATTTTGATGTTACTATTTTTTATGTTGATGTACTTGTTAAAACTACTTATGATAATATGCTTAATAAATTTCCTAAAATTTTGGAATTTGTGGATTATGTGAATGGCCATAAGGGGAGTGGCTATGATAATGATATTAGATATGCCATATGTGTAGAGATTTTAGCATTTATAGGCGATGAGATTAGTGTTGTTCTAGAAAGTGTAGAGATTGATGATCATGCAGAAATGAAATTTGTAAATGGTTTCTACCACAAATTTGGTACCTTCTATGCATTCATTAGAGGAAAAAGAGTGCTTTCTTATTAATTATTCCAATAATTTTATTAATCACATTGAATTTGTTATATAGGATGATTTTAAGCTTTTAAGAAAAAGTTATTTAAGGATAACACTTGGAGAAATTATGTTAGATGATTTAAATTTACAAAGAATCTCTTCAATGGATGATATAAAGGTTAGTAGTTTGGTAGTAATGGACGTAGCCAATCATCATTTAAATCTTGGTTAAAGAAGTTATAACCATGTTGGGCCAATGATGTTAAATAAGGGCACTTCTTAGGAAGTAACCTAAACTTTTAAAATTTGCTTTTTCTTACCTTTTTTTTAATTTATTTGTTGTTTATCTTTCTTGATGATGATATGCTTTACATCTAATGTAAAATTTAAGTATAAGCAAAGACTTCTACCATTTATTTTATATTTTATGTCCTTATTTAATGCCTTTGGAGTTATTTTATCATTTGATTTTAAGTTATTTTAGTTACTTTTCATTGATGAAAATTTTACATCTTTCATGAGTATGATTTAATTGAAGTTAGATAGAATTCATAACACAATTAAATGAATGATTTTACTTTTTGAAATTGATTGGTGTAATGATGGATTTTGAATTGGTAGATAGAATTTTGGTAGCATCGCTTTTCTTATGAAAGTTCGAACCTCATGTCAAGCATTTATACTATCCTCTCTCTTTCTTGTGTATAATGTTCTTTTATGATTTATTTCTACAAAACTTTGATTCTTTTTGAGATTACATTTGTACATGTATGCATAAAAGTAAAAAAAAAAAAAGCATTCTTTCTTTGTTTTAGCTAAAGTTAAATAGCCAAACTTAAATTTTTATTTTTGTTGACCCTTTTTGAACCTAATTATTTTTTCTTTGTTGATTTACTCATGAATATTTTTTCAATGAAAAATAAAGATCTTTACCTAACTTTAGGGATTTGTAGAGCATATGATTTTTAAGAGATTAAGTTCTTGAATAAGTATAGGGGTGTGAGTGTGTTTGTTGTGAAAATTTATTAATTTCAAGTTCAATAGTTGGTTGAAATGAAAAAATTTAATAAGAAAAGAAAAATATGATGAAAAAGAATTAAAAAAAAAGAATAATAAGTTAAAAAGAAGTTGATGAAAGAAAAAAGAAAGAGGTTGAAAAGTGTTTGAATTTAAAGTTAGGTTGTCGTGTTGAGTTATAATTATTTATTATTAGTCTATTGATTTCTTAGGTTTCTAACTTTTCATATCTTCATTTTTTTCTTTCTTTTTTCTTAACCATATTATAACTCTAAATAAAGTCCTTTTAATTTATGTTGCATATGTGATTTGAGTAATAGAGACTAGATAATTAGCAAGTTTATATTAGAATAATTTCATAGAATGAAGTTAAGTGAAATACTTATCCTAAATACTTAAGAGTTAGAGAGTGAATTTTGTGAAAATTTACCATATTAATTTACTTTTTTTGGATAAAATTGCTCTATTAGTTGATTTTGAGTTTATTAAGATTTTTATTCATGATATATAATATTTCTTGATGGCTTTAATTTTTTCTTGCTTAAGGATTTATGACTTTGAAATTTTTAGATAATAGTTTATTATTTTTAGTTTTTAATAAAGTTATCTCTTACCCAAGGTCATGTAAGGACTAAGTGTGTCGATTGATATGAAAAATATTAATTATATTATTTTCTCCTATTTTTTTACCTTTAAGTGTATTTCATATAGTTAATTTTATAGAATTAGCCTTACTATGTGATTAGGTATTTATTTTTCAATATTTTAAAATTATTCAGTTAATGTTGAATTTTTAATTATTTTATTTTTTTTGCTATAATTTGAGTTCTAAATATTACATTTAGGTGATCTTTACATGTTGGAAAGATTAAAAGAAACTTTATAACTTTTATATTTTGGTTAAAGCCTAGTCCGGACATCTAGAAGGTTGAAATCAGTCATGAAGTTAATGCTTTATTTTTATTTAGGTTAAACCAGTCTTGATTTTTAAGTCATATCTAAAGCTCCAAAGGTCCAATTAAATTAGCACCTAAAGTTGCCTAAGACTTTTCCTAACAATATTTAGTTTGTAGCTTAGTGAAACTATATAATTTTAGAGGTCTTACAATAGCTAAAAGCCTAACTTATGAGATTTTACTGTAATAACTCTTATAGTGTATTATTTAGTAATTTAGGTTTTAGGCTTCTAAAATTAGTAATGTCCTATTCTTTATAATCGTAGGAGGTACACTACAACAATTCATCATTTGTGCCACGATTGCATAAGATCAGAAGTTTTATGGCTGTGCTATTTAGGCATAGGAATACCAGTTGAATGGGCCAGTGGTATAAGTTAATGTAGTAAGGAAATTGCCACAAGAAAAAGGTCCTATGACATAAATTATTTTCTTTGCCACAAGATCACCCATGGCTAATAAATTTTTCTAGCCCTAAGAACAAACATAACAAGAAAGATACATTTATGGCTAGTAACTTATATTGTCATGAATAAAATTGTGACAAAAAATAAAATAAAATTATTATAAAAACTAATATAGCTAGTTAAAATAATTTTTATATATATATATATATATATATATATATATATATATATATATATAAATTAAATCAATTATCTACCCGATTCAATTAGATTTTATTTTATCATTTTGTTTGCATATATGCTAAAACCTATTAATATTTGTTACCTATATTAAGTTAGTGAAAATTATTAAAACTCTATTAGTCTAGAAATTATAAATTGTATTTATAAGGAATCAAACCTAAATTTGTAAATTAAGAAATATCAAACTTTATCATTATGCTAGTTTGCTTATTTAGTATTATAATATAATATATTTTATACAAAGTTTTAATTAACAAATTAACTTCAAAAATAAAATTATTCTCATATAATACTAATTATATAATAATAAAATATTTTATAAATACATACAATAAAAATACACTAATGGTAAAAATTTTTATGATTTTATTATTTTAATAAACTAAATTTTCATTTGTTTCATTACTAATTTTATTTGTATTAAATTAATCCTTTACAAATATTCTATATTAATTTTATTTTTCATAAATAAGTAATTAATTTTATCCTTTTATTAATATTTTTCATTAATTTTTTTAATTAATTTATTATAAACTAAACTTAAAATTTTTACATATTTTGATCAATTTTTTATTATTTTCTAAAAATTTCATTAGTAAAAGTTAAATTATATGAAACAAATATGCATACAAATTATAACTTTGAACTATCATGCATATTCAAATTTTAATTATAAATTAAAATTAAAATTAAATTATTATAAATTATTAATTATTTTTTTTTATTTATAATATATATTTTTATTATTCACAAATATAAGTTAAATCATTTGATCCTTCATAAATTTTAAATTTTAATTTCTTTCTTTATATATTATTTATATATAATTTTTATCCTTCTATTTATTAAATCATTAACCCACTAATAAAATTATAAATGAATGGATCAAATTAATTAAATTATTATTTAGAAGAAAACAAATTATTAGAATATATCTGTGAAGAACAAAATTAATACAATTGAAATTAATAAAGGACAAAAATAAAATTTTAGACTATTTTATTTATATCACTTTTTTAAATATAATTTACTTAAAATTTTCAATATATTAGTTTAATTATTATTAAATTATATATAATTTTACATAATTATAATTTTTAATTTTTTAATAAAATTTTTGTCAATATTATATGGTGAATCTAAAACTTGTTATTACATATTTTTATAATAAAATATGTTATAACTTATGTCACAAATCATAGTATTTATATATAATATAATGATTTTAGTATTTTCATAATATATATATATATATATATATATATATATATATATATATATATATATATATCTTCTTCCTCAACACATTTTTTAAAAATAATGTAATATGATAAAAAATATTTTTATAATATTTTATACCTTGAATGACTTACTTTTGTTTAATTCATATCTTAAAAATTATGCCAAACAATAAATTGAAAAAATCATTGTATATTATATATATGTATAGGTTAATCCTATTTAGAGGTGTACATGGGTCAGACGAGCCATTCGACCTGATGAGTCTGATCCAAAAAAATATAGTATTTGAACTCTTTGTTTGTTTTGATAGGCCTGATGGTACTTTTTTTTATAGCTTGATCAATAATTTATTCGAACTCGGACCAAGATAAAAAAGCCTAATAGGCCCGGTCTAACCTGATTATATTAATTTATTTTTAATAATATAATTATATATTAAAAATATAATTATATCTAATCATTTTTAATATAAAAAATTAATTTAATATACTTAAATATTTTATATATTTAAATATTATATTATCACTTTAAATATATATTTTTTAATGTAAAAAATTATTTTTATTAAAAAATAAAAAATAATAATTTTTCAAGCTTTTGGGCTCTTCATTTAAATTTTTGGGCTAATCCATGTTCAGGCTTTGAATTTTATATAATTCGGCCTAGGCGGCTTAGCTTGAAACTTGCCTAATCCGATTCATGTACATCTTTATTCCTGTTAACTTTTAATTTTAATATGTAAATAATTTAAATTTATTAAATAATTATATAACATAATTTATAATAGATTATAATATTTATTTTGATGATGTATATTAATTTTATTATGTAGATTTAATTGATGAAAAATTAAATGGTTATTAATTATTTATTAAAAATTTCTTGTATTATAATAGATATTAAATTTAGCACATATGTAAACAAAAATGCTTAAAAGCTTAATAATTGAGCTCTTTCTTATATATCTTAAGGTTTAAGGTTTAACTCTTATCTCTCTTAGTTTAAAAAAATAATAAATATATAAAATTATATAATTTATGGGTAGTTCTATCTTTTTATATATATTTTATAAATAAGATAATTGAAAATGTTATGTTCTACAAATTTTTTATTTTAATTGATTAGGACCAATTAGTGGATCATATAAGTTGTTTACTAAATTCTTAAAATAGTTTTTTAACTTAACCAATTAATTAAAGACTTTTATTAACTTAAGTGATGAATTAACTATTTGTTAAACACTTATAACATATAAATAGTTAAACCATCAAATAATTATATAAAATAATCTTTAACTTATTATAATAATTATTTTATTTATTTATATTAATTTTATTATTTAAATTTAATTATTAAAAATTTAACTGTTTATAAAGAACTGTTGCATTTTAATATATATTAAATTAGCATATAAGCAAATAAAATTATTTAGGAGCTTATTGATTGAGCAATCTTTTATATATCCTATGATTTACACAATACTACAATTTGGAAGTAATTTTATTTTTTTATATACATTTTATGAATTAGCTAATTGAAAATATTAATTCTCATAATTTTTTTATTTTAACTGATTAAGGGCCAATTAGCTAATCAAATAAGTTATTTACCAAATACTTAAAATAGTTGTTTGATTTAATCAATTAGTTAAATGCCCCTAACTCAACTAATGAATAAACTATTTGTCAAAACTCTTACCATATAAATATTTGTGTACTTTTTTATTCTTTACTACATATCAATAAATTGCACTTATTATAATTCACCTTTTTATATGTATATATTTTTCATATAAACGATATATTTATTTATGACTTTATCCATAATATTAACTTGTGGCATAAATAATATTTAGGAATGCAAATGAGTTAAACTATTTGTGACAATTTGATTGACTCACAAAAATTTTAATTTAAGTTTGACTTTAAACAAATCAAGCTTAAATAATTTTAGCTCACTTAATAAAAGAGGCAAGCTTGAACTTCATATTATTTAGCTTAAATTATTCATCAGCTTAAATGAGTATAATAATAAAAAATATATTTTTATTTTTAATGATATATATATATATATATAAATATAATATATAAAAAATTAATTACACTAGTAATTGTTGAGGTTACATGAAGAAAATTGATGTTTTGATTGAAGTAATTATCCTTTTGGTACATGTTACTTTTTACTAAATATAATTGTTGGTATTATATGATAATTATGTTAATGTCTGTAATAAATTTTATGGTTATGGAAAAATTTATATTAGTAATTAAATGAGATAAAAAAATATGGTGCCTAATTTATTTATAAAAAATAAAATCTCAAATTTATGTAAAATAATAAACTATTTAAGTAAGATCATATAAATTCAAATTAGAATTTGACTATTTTGAGTTTGATCAAATATTAAGATATAATATATATATATTACTTAACTAAGCTCATGTTCAAGTCAAGCTTACGTTCAAAATTGAGTTATTTAAGTTTAATGATGTTTAGCTTAAGTTCAAGCTCATTTATTTTTTAACAAGCTTAAACTTGAGCATATAGATATTCAACTTGATTTGATTTTTTTCCATCTTTATACTTTGGCACTAATAAAGTTTTTCAACTTATATGATGCAACAAATGATACTTTGTCATAGGAAATATATTCCTATAACTTAGTTTATTGTATAAGTAATATTTTGCCTTAGTAATTTTTTTTGTAGCACAAGTGATACTTTGCTATGAGAAATGTGTTCCTATAGCTTGGTTCATGACCCAAGCGGTATTTTGCTATAGATAGAGTTATTACATGGCATAAATTTTTAATTTTTTGTACATTTGTTTGAACTTTTTTATTCTTGTGATAAGAGATAAAATTATGATGTTTTTGAATTTTTATGTCATAATTCATGGCACATGTGTTAATTTATTTAAGTGCTCTTTTCAAATCATTCTAGTTTTCAAAATCTATTTTCCTTCTTCTCTTTCATATAATGTGTCACAACCATGTATGCTTTCATAATAAAAAAACATCATTGTATGTATATTAAACACAAAATCATAATATTTAAGAAAAAGTAGAGAAGAAGTAGTAGTAAGCATGCATCTATAATATACATATGCCTTATTAATATATAATTTTATATAATTTTAAAATACTTAGGTTATATATATTCTTACCTAGCTTTTCCTTCCTTTTCTCCCATTTTTTGTTTGTTGCTAGTTCAAAGTTAAGATAATTATAAAAATAAAGGATAGTTAAGTTCTAAAGTATAATTAATACAAACTTTTTTCATTAATTGTTAGGTTAGCTAGTGGTAGATCATTAGGTATTAACACTACTAGGTATTAAGGTTGATAGGGTAAGTGGTTAGGTAACAGCTATTGCATGTCACATTGAGCTATGTCATCAATGAGGTCCCTTTATGCAAGTGGTAGAATAGTTACCTTTGATGCAATGTTAAAACATGTGTCATCAACAGAATTGCCTTCCAAGTGTTGTTGGAAACTATTTGGTACAACATTTTTATGGTAACTAACCATAAACATGTTTTTCACACTAGTATAATCTATTTAAATAATAAAATAAAATGGTATCATTCGAATACCATCTTGTACAAATGCTACCAATAGTTACTAATTTCAATTTAGTCCATTTAACGACCATCATATATTTAAAAAAATCCACATGTAAAGTATAAATAATAAATTACTCAATAAAATGGCCTTCTATGTAAAATATTTTTTACTATCATCAATTAGGTCTTTTATTTTATTTTATTTAAAATGAGCCGAGTCTGATCCTGAAGTTATATTTTTAAGTCTAGCTTTTGTAATAACTTTTATGGACTAAAAATGCCCGGTGGGCGATGTACTCTGCAATAAGTGCAGACCTTTAACCAATTGAGCTTTTGATGGGTGAGCCTAGTAGGGTTTTCTATTTAATCAGGTTAGGTCCCCCTAACCACTCTATACTTTATTCATAATCACAAAATACTTTGTGAATCCTGATGTCCCATCGGCTACAAATTCATAGAGAAGACAAGGAAGATCAAACCTTTGTTCATCAATTTATTCATATTTCATTATGGCGAATACAAGTACACTATCTATTTTTTGAAATCATGTATTTTATATTCTTGATCTATGTAAGTTTGTATCCTATATGAACAATTTTTTTGCTTACATTTAGTATCATAGCCACTTACAATAGATTAAAAATTAAGATACATATTTTTTGTATGATCTATATATTCTTTAATGATTTATATAATCTATTTTTATATGATCATTATTTTAAATCATTTAAAATTATCATATATATTTTGATGTAATTTGATTTTAATCTAACAATTTGTATATTTTTTGATGATCTTATTATCGTGAAATTAAAATTAGATTACAGTATATGTGAGGCATATCAAGAATTGCATTATTGTTAATCTCAAATATTTATAGTATTTTTTTATTTATTTTTCTATCTTACGGTTGTATTGAATGTTATCGGAAGTTGTTTATATTTTTTTCTCATGATTTGTATGCATGTTCTTTGGAATATGATTTTAATTTATATTTTTCAATCTCAAATATGATTTCAATTTTTTTTTTTGCTCCCTTTTGGCTAAAAAACTACTGCCTTGCTACAGTGAGATGTTCTATCTTTAATGCCTGCATCCTTGGAATTTCCTTCCATTATTATATGGTGGATCCATGTTTTAGCTGCCCAGCAAGGCTTCTACTTTGGTCCTTTTAATTAAAGACGCAACATGCGTCTTTTAGTTGTGGTGTGACCCATGTGTCATCATTAACGCATGTGGTCTACACATTATGTTTTATACATATTTTTTTTAATGTTGCAATAAATATTTATGCATTCATATTTTCTTTAAGACTTCTAAAAAAATAACATAATTTTTTAGATAAGTATCAGTGTAAATTACTCTCTCAAAACTATAATCCTAAAATGCACAACTTCTTAAAAAATATTATAAATTAGGAGAAAATTAAAAAATTAATTTTTTAAATTTGTATTAAATATATATATTGAGATTGTGATTTGATGTAATATGATTTTTTTAATGATCAATATTTATGTATATTATTTAGCATCCCTTAATGGACCAATCATGTTTTATTTTAATTTGTAGTTTTGGGCTTGATTTAAATATCTTAGTTCTTTTGGGAAACTTATAAGTTGAAATGGATAATTATCACCAAAGTGAAATTATTTATTTTGATTTTTAAGTTTTCAAGCTATTAATAAATATTTATGGGATTAATTTTTAATTATTTCATATAATTATCTACCTAAAGGGAGTAAGTATGTGTTGTAATTAAAAATAATTTTATTAATATTTTTAATTATTTCATATAATGACTTACCTAAAAGGGCTTATTATATGATATGATTAGAAATTAGTTTATTGAAGCAAAATATTATTTTTAAATTTATTTTATTATTATAAATTTTACCTGCCCAAAGGGAGTAATTTTGTAATAATAATATATTATCTTGGTTAATTTCAATTTTAGGTGAGTCTTTTACACACTGCATTCTCTGCCCAAAGGGGAGAATGTAGTGATATTTCATATACTCCTAAATTTGGTTATGGATAAATTTAAAATGTCTAGAATTAATATATTGCATCTCTAATTATTCTTTTACAGTCTCTTTTGTAGTGAATAATAATATTGCAACTATTGAATTTTTAAATGGTATAAATTATAAAAGGTGGAAAAAAGTTATTGAGTTTGTTCTTAGTATTATAGATTTTGATTTAGCTTTACGTGAGCCAAAACTGCCAGCACTCATTCCTAAAAATACTCAAGAGCAAAAGAACTATTATGCAAAATGGGAGAGATCTAATAAGCTTAATCTTATTGCAATTAATAGATTTGTACTTGAACATCTACTGGGTGGATTGGTAAATGTAGCCAAAGCTAAAGAATTTATGAATGTTACAGGGCAAAGGTATCAGGTATCTAATAATGCTGAATTTGAATGCTTGATAAAGGAATTGATGACTATGAAGTATGATAACACTGGTGGTGTAAGAGAGTTTATTATCAAGATGGTTCACCTCCAAAGTCAATTGAAGAACTTAAAAATTGAATTACCAGATACCTTTCTTGTCTCACATACCTTGAATTCTTTACCTCTAAAATTTAGTTAAATCAAGACAGCCTATAATACCTTGAACATGCCCTAAACCATTAATGAACTCATCATTAAGTATGTTGCTGAGGAAAAAAAATTAAGGAAAAAAAAGAAAGAAATAAGTTTTTTGACCTAACTAAAATCCTTACCTAGCAAAAGCCTAACCCATAAGAAAAAGAAACCTAAACCACATGCTCCAATAAACAATTCTTCTAAATCTAAAAAGGCCCAGAGGATGGTAATAATAATAATACCGATCATAAACCACAAGTAGAAGGCCTTATAGGTTCCATTCATAAGAATGTAGAGTGCTATCATTGTCATAAGAAATGTTATAATAGGAATGATTGCTATAGATTCAAGTCTTGGTTAGAAAAGAAAAAAGAAAATGAGAGTGGTAAACTCCTATCCTTAGCTTGCTTTAAATCAAATTTAGTTAATTTCCTTATAGATTCTTGGTGGTTTGACAGTGGTTCCATAACTCATGTTGCAATTACCTTGCCTATTCAGAAGTAAAAGGAAACCAAGTAAGAAAAAGTCCAAGCTTAAAGTAAGAAATGATCTTGAAGTTGCAGTTGAATGTATAGGAGATGTTATTTTATGTTTAGAAAACTCTATTGAGATTGCATTGAATAATGTCTTTTATGTTCCTAGTTTTAGACATAATTTAATTTCAATTTCTTTTTTGGATAGGTTTGGATACAGATTTATTTTTGGAAATAAAAAAGTTGATATTTTATTACATTCTGAGTCCATTGGTTTTGATGTTCTTGATAAATGTTTATATAAGTTACTGTTAGCCTTTGATAGTCCTTATACTTCCTTGAATGTTGAAAATATAATTTCAAAAAGGCCTAGAATTAAGGAAACATTATCAGTCTTATGGCATAGAAGATTGGGACATATATCTAAGGAACGAGTGGGGGGTTAATTAATGAGAATATTCTTCCTTCCCTAGATTTTGATGATATGGACATATGTGTGAGCTGTATTAGGGGCAAGTTAACCAAGACTAAGAAAAAATGTGCTACTCATAGTTCTAATCTTTTAAAGATAATTTATATACTCTTCCACTATTTGTGGTTATTGTTATTTTGTTACATTCATTGATGACTTTTCTCGATATGGTTATCTTTATTTGATAAAAAAAAATCGATGTACTTGAGAAATTCAAAATTTTCAAAATTAAGGTTGAAAAAAAATTAGGAAAAGTCATCAAGGTTGTGAGATCTAACTAGGGAGGTGAATATTATGGAAAATGAGATATGTTTAGGGAATACATGGGACTGTTTGCTAGGTTTTTACAAGATTGTGGAATTATTCCACAATCGACCATGCTTGGTAGTTTTAAGCAAAATGGCATCACTGAAAGACACAATCGAACTCTTAAAGACATGATGAAGAGCTTGATGAGTGAAACAAATTTACTTGAATTTCTTTAGGGTGAGGCCATTAAAACTACTTTGTAGATCCTTAATTGTGTTCCTAGCAAGGCAGTATCTAAAACACCTTTTGAGCTTTGGATCGGTAGAAAACCTAACCTTAATCATTTTTGAGTTTGGGGTTGTCCTTCTAAAGTAAAAATTTATGATCCATCAGTGAAGAAACTTGATCCAAGATCCGTTCATTATTGCTTCATAAGGTATCCAGATCGTGCAAAAGGATACAAATTCTATTGCTCTACAAGAGGTATAAAAATAGTTGAGTCCATGACTGCAAAATTTCTTGAGCTTGATGTTGCTAATTTGCCACCGAATCCAAGGCACCTTGAAACACAAAATGAGCTAACTTTCATTACCATTCCACTAGTTTTACCTAGTTAGACTATTGTACCTCCATATATTCATGTTGAAACATAAAATGATCAAAATATAGAGTGTGATCGAATTATAGAACCTATTGCAATTGTTCCCACTGAGAACCATCAACCTATTCAACCTATAGAGCGGATCCCAGTTAGAGGGTTAGTTAAATAAAAGAGGGTAGCAATTTTAACTGATTATTATGTCTATCTTAGTAAGAATGAATATAACATTGGGGATGTTATTGATCCAACTACATACAGTCAAGAAATGAATAGTTAATAATCCAATTTATGGTTGAATGTTAAGAATGAGGAAATTTAGTTTATGATCAGGAATGAAGTGTAGGAACTTGTTGAGCTTCTACAAAATTATAAGGCAATTGGTTACAAATGGGTGTACAAGACAAAGAAAGATTCAACTAGCAGAATTGAATGATTTAAAGTAGGATTGGTAGCTAAAAGTTTTACTCAAAGAGAAAGAATTGACTACTTTGAGACCTTATTGCCAGTATTTTCTAAAGACTCATTCAAGATTATTATGGTCTTGGTTGCACATTTTAATTTGGAGCTTCACTAAATGGATGTTAAAATAACTTTTCTAAATTGTGAACTTATAGAAGATGTATACATGAAATAATTTGAGGTTTTCAGATAAATGGATCTGAGCATTTAGTGTGCAAGCTACGAAAATTAATATATGGTTTGAAATAGGTATCCTGGCAATAGTATTTGAAATTTGATGAGTTGATTACATCTATGAGCTTCAAAGAAAATAAGGTTGACTAATGTATTTATCTTACCGGGAGCAACTTTCTTTTCCTCATCTTATATGTTGATGATTTCTTATTGGTGAGCAACAATCTAGCTTTGCTATATGATACCAAACAAATGTTGTCTAGAGCTTTTAATATAAAGAATCTTAGTGAGGCATCATTTGTTTTAGGTATTTAGATTCACAAGGACAAAACTCGCAACTTATTAGGATTGTCTTAAAAGGCATATATTGATAGGATTCTTGAAAGATTTGAAATATAGAATTACAAACCCGATGATGTTCCAGTTATGAAAAGTGATAAGTTTAGCAATATGTAGTGCCCATCATATGAGATAGAGAAACAATTAATGCAAAATATTTCTTATGTAAGTGTCGTAGGAAGTTTAATGTATGCTCAAGTTTACACTAAACTAAATTTTGGCTTTTGTGGTTAGTGTTCTTGGCAAGTATTTGTCCAACCCTAGTAAAGATCATTAATGTGCTGCAAAGAAAGTTATGAGATACTTACAAAAAACTAATAATTATATGCTCCTTTATAGAAAGGTTGATAACCTGGAAGTAATTAGATATTTAGACTTAAATTTTGTTAGATGCTTCGATGATATGAAATTTACTTTAAGTTACATCTTCATGATAGCTAGAGGTGCTATATCCTGGAAAAGTGTTAAGCAAACATTGATAGCTTCTTCCACCATGCAAGAAAAATTTATTACCTATTATAGTGCTGCTTCACAAGCTATTTGGTTGAAAATTTTCATTTTAGGATTACAGATTGTTAATTTTATTGCTAGACCACTGAAAATTTATTGTGATAATAGTGTTATGGTTTTCTTCACTAAAAACAATAAAAATTATAATGGATCTTAGCATTTGAAGTTGAAATATCTCATAGTTAGAGATTTTATGAAGAAAGGAAACATAGTGGTAGAGCACATTTATATAGATGCTATGCTGGCAGATCCCATAATAAAAGGACTTAGACCTACAATTTTTAAAAAGCATATTGAGAGTATGGGAATTACGGGTTCTTTTGATGTCTTTGGTTAATGAGAGTTATTTTCATTTTTTTATGACCATCTTTTGTGTAATTTTTTATATGTTCCTTTCTTATAGCTTCATATATACTCATTGGTATGAATTTATGTTATTTTATTGATGTATGCATCATTTGATTATAATATTTTAATATTGTTATAATTTTAGTGAAGGCTAAAACTCAATGTCAGTTGTTAGTTCCTGAGCTTAATTATTTATCTCAAAATCAACACTATTTTAGGATTTATGAGACAATCTGGCTTTGAATGTTGCTAGTTAATTTCTTGTGCTATGTGAATTTATTAAAGAAATCATCGAGGACTAATATGAAAGATAAGTATGATTTGGTCACAATTTTTTTATGCCATCTTTCATGCACACTATCACATCAGTGACTAAGTATATATAGTTCATGATATTTTGTAACCATAAAAGGTCTTACATTAATAAAGAATGTAACTATCACTATGATTCAGTATCATTGACTATATAGACTTAGTCCTAAGCCCAAGATTCATTTTTTAAAATAAAATATTTTATAAAATAAATTAATTACAATTAATGTTGTCCAAGTGAGAAAATGTAAAATATTTTAGACTACCATTATTGGATCTTTTATTTTATTTTATTTAAAATGGACTGAGTCTAATTCTAGAGTTATATTTTTAAGTCCAGCTTTTGTGATCACTTTTATAAATTAAAAATTCCTGGTAGGTTAATATGTTCTGTAGTAAGTGCAGACCTTTAATTAACTGGGCTTTTGATAGGTGAGCCCAGTAGGATTTTCTATTTAATTAGATTAGGTCTCCTTAATCACTCTATGCTTTATTCATAATCACGAAATACTTTATGAATTTTGGTGTCCCATCGGCTGCAAATTTATAGAAAAGGTAAGGAAGATCAAACCTTTATTCATCAATTTATTCATATTTCATTATGGCGAATACAGGTACGCTATCTATTTTTTAAAATCATGTATTTTATATTCTTGATCTATGTAAGTTTGTATCTTGTATAAATATTTTTTTGCTTACATCCTATCCTATATTCAAATGGGTTTTAGCCAAAAAATTATATATATATATATATATATATATATATATATATATATATATATATATATATACATATATATATATATATATATATACACACATAAAATATATATTAAAAATATTTTCTTTCTTACTAGAATATTTTAGGTATAATTTTTTTGCATTCATAATACATAACTAAGTTACATCCATAAGCATACAATAGAATAAAAAATAAATGGCAAAAGCAATGCAAGGCTTCCTTCTTACTTTAAGGATAACCATATCCCTCCTTACTACTTACCATGCATTATTCCATGACATTAGAATACAGGGCATCGAGCGATCTCCAATCATTCAACATAACACAAATGAAAAATCTAGATAGTTCCATCGACTTCCAATATATATATATATATATATATATATATATATATATATATATATATATATATATATATATATATATATTCACATTTTGTATGGCATTCACATATTAGATTTATATTTATATTCATACCCTAAACCATTTTCAAGTAGGGGCCTTTAGTTGCATTATTCATCAGTTCACATTTTGTCATTTCTCATTAGGATAAAGTTAATATACCATTCATACCATAATCATCATATAAACAGTGCTCATTAAACTCATTATTACATGTTCAATATCACAATGGTCTTGTCATATTTCAAGTAACCAATTTATCATTCATGTAATCAAATCATAAGTTTCCAAATTTTTTTTTCTTATTCATATTTCACAAATCATAATATCAAGAGTTCATCAACTCTTCAAGACCAATATCAAGAACTCTTCCAACATCATCATAAAGAAAAACACATTTTTTCATAGTTTCAAGATCATAGAACTCATGGTTCTTTTCCAAAAATTGTGGGATATGTCAACCCATCCCACTTTCTAATTACTTCACATGTAACTATATTACATACCTATTCATTCCATATAAATTTCATACTATTGGAAATCAAAATATTTCTATAAAAAACCAAAGGAAAACTCATGATCTAACAGTGAAACTTAAGTTTCATCCTTAGTTTCCTCACTTTAAATATTTTTAAATTTATCATATCTCTCACTCATTCATTTGCATACATCTTATGAATTTAACAAACCATTTTTTTCCATAAAAATGAGAAATAATTCATAGTTTTCTAGCAGTAAAATAGAAGACTCCTTACCATTTTTCCATCATCCAAATTATCCAAATTGAACCATAAATATACCTAAGAATCCTACACAATTTCATCACCTTACAACTTAATTTTCATTACAAAATTGTAAAAGTTTCTCATGGTACTTATGAGCTAGTTTCAAGCTTCCAAGCTTCATTTCATTTCTATTTTAGCATACATACTATATCATAGATAGATAACTTATTTAGTTTAATATAGAATAATCTTTTAATGGTTATTTTCAAGAATATCTTACAATCCTTTTTCAAATACTTTTTCGCTTTCTTTATCAAGAATGTCCTCAAATCCTTTTCAAAACTTTTTTGTTTCCTTTGTCAAGTAACTTCTTAAAGTCTCATATTCTTTTTGTTTCAAAATCTCCAACATAGAAAGGTTTCAAAATCATAGTTTCCATATTCATGATCAAGATTCTTTCAAACCACTTTTTCATTTCTTTTCCAAAATAGGTAACTAAAACATTCCTTATCAAAATCCATAACTTTTCTCTTCCAAAACATTAACATGTATTGTTCTTGAAAAATACTTTTCAAGTTTTAAGATGAAATCAATTTTTTCAATTCACAATCATGTAAGAACAATACATAGTCATATATATCTTATAAATATAATGTTTTCCAAAAGAAAAAACCTAGAGGAAGAAAGGTAAGGCTCTACTCACTCTTCTTAAAGCTTTTTTCTTAGTTAGCACCAATAGATTCAAGTTCCATTTTTCCAAAAAAAAAAACAACATTAATGAATAAATTTTTCAAAGAATCATGGGAAGAAATTTGAACAAATAAAAGAAAGTAATTTAGAGAGATCTAGGAAGGCTTTTCTTGAAAAACCAAGAATCAAAATTAAAAACACATTAAGAGAATTGAAGAAAACAACAAAACAAAACTCTCTCACTTTCTCTCTCTAAAATCATGTGTTTCTCACTTAAATTGGAAGTGAAGAATTAACTTGCATTGAAGCCTATTTATAATAAAATATTAAGTCATCTCTAAGACATTTGACATCTCAATTTAGTAAGCATTTCTTGCTTCCTATGTGGCTTACACAATTTGTATCCTGAAATGGTACAAATCTTGCCAAATCTCAATAATATATCTCATATCTTGGCTAATATTCCCACATTAATTGCCATTTAGGATCAATTTCTTAACTTATAATATAACATGTGCTTCCAATAGCATTAAAATAATGGGTCAATTTGAAAATTCTACTTTCCAAGTCACCTTTTCATTTTCTAACAAAATTAGAAAATTGGAAAACACTTAGAATTGAAACCAAATTATTTCTTTTAAAATGATTAATAAAATAACTAATACTTGGAAATTATACAATTTTAAAATATTCTTTTTTACTTCTCCTGATCAAAATGCATTTTTCTTAAATTTATAGTGCTTCCAAGATTTTTAGAACAATTACCCCTTGTTTGGTAAGATTAAAAATAAGATTTCATTTCATTTTCAAATAAATTTTTAAAAAAATAGTATTTAGCTTTAAATAAAAAGGATTTCATTTTATTTATAATTTCTATTTTAATTACATTTGTACTATTATGAAATCTATCCAATTTACTAAGGATTTTACTAGAATTTATTTCATATGATCAAAAGAATATTTTATATATAAGTTTTATGCTCCTTCTAGTATTATATTTATTATAGTACTATCAAAATATAGATTTTTAATTGAATTTCTTATTTTTTAACACATCCTAAATAAAATAATTGATTTACAAAAGAATTGAAATCATTTTTTTTTGTTAAAGTTTCTAAACAATAAAGTTTACTTGTAAATGAATTGAAATCATTTCTATTGATATGAAATGAAATTTATTCCAAAAAAGTTATATGCCAAACAAAGCATTAGTGATATTAGGCTCACTTAATTTGAAATTTAGGTGTTATACTTCCTTCCTTAATAATCAAGTAAAACCTAATCTCTTCTAGATTATAACATTCATGATAATCTAAGGGAAAATACTAGGAAATCAATAGATTGGGTCTTAATAGGATTTTCACTATATTCATACTATTTATCCACAGTATACTAGTCTTTTCATACTATGTATACTATTACCATTCAAATTTAAAAATTTCTAAATTTGGCTCCTACCAAAACTGCTTACCTTTCCTCAAATTTTCCAAAATTTCTCATTTTAACCATTTTGGATTTTTATAAGATGCTTCTAGCTAAAACCATTTATTAGTAGGGTTCTTCTAACCTTTACTTTTAAATACTTCTTGAAAATCTTTAATTCTTTTAAAATAACTACTAATAGATTTTCATCTACTATTATTAAGGGATCTCTCTTCCAATTACTTACTAAGAATAATCCCTTAACTTGCTTATAATAACTTCAATCTGTCATGTTTCTATTGGGTATTATTATTAATTTTGAGTGACTATCAAATTAAATCAAAATTTTAGAAAGTAAATATTACAAGCAATGTATTGGAGTTTTTTTGTTAAATTTTCAATAAATATTAGTTTACATGAATAAAATATTAATGATTTGAAAGCATATTTGAATGAATTGTAACACTTAAAATTATATGTAGGTTAAGTGAAAAATGAAAAAATTATAAGCTATTAAAGTGTAATTTTTCCAAAAAAATAATTATGTTGATTATCTCCATTGATTTTCATCATTGAAAACACAACCATATAAAAAATGACAAAAATACAAATGATTTTCATCATAGGAAGGTTAAGTGAAAAATGACAAAATTATAAATGGTTAAAGTATAATTTTTCAAAAAATAATTATATTAATTACCTCCATTGATTTTCATCATTGAAAACATGACCATAAAAAAATAACTTTTATATGAAATTGTAATAAAGAATTTAATTTTCATCTTGCATGTAGAAGCTTTTAAGAAATTTATAAAAAGAAATTATGGTATAAATATTAACTCTAAAAATTAATTTACTTCAACTTATCTTTTATACCAAATATTTGATTATGAAGTTGTTTGATTCACAAAACTAGTGTGAGAAATAAAACTTCTCAATAAATTCTGCATCCCATAGATTATGGAAAGTTACTAGCCGACACTCCCTTGGTAGGAAAAACTTCCGATGTCGTTCATTGATAAAATACAAAATTACTTTTATTTAATTTAACTAGTAATCACTTCAATATTTTATCTTTACTATATAAAAATTATAATAAATATATTTTATTATAAATATATTTATTTAAATATAATTATTAATTGTATAAAAAAATTATTTTATTAATTATATAACAAATAAAATGATTATTTTATTAATACATGTTAAATATTATATCAAAAATATAAATTGTAAATATAATCATAAATATTACTATAATAGAAATTTAAATCTAAATATGATTTATTTATTAAGAATCTATTATATTATTTATTTTTTAATATTTAATTATAAAATAGAATAATTATGTATTTTTATTTATTTTATATAAATTTGATAGAATTAATTATTCAATTGATATTTTAAATTATATTTTATTTTGATTGTATTAAGATAATTTAAGATATATATATATATATATTTATGTGTGTGTGTGTGTGTGTGTGTGTGTGAGAGAGAGAGAGAGAGAGAGAGAGAGAGAGAGAGAATCTTAATATTTTTAATAAACTTAATTTGTTTTTTTTATAGTATATTAAAATATAAGAAATTACTAATTTTAAAAAAATATGATGGAAAGAGAGATTAGAAATATAATTAAAAAAATTAAAATCAATTGATATATATTAAAATAATATTAAGGGTATAATAATTATTTTATTAATCTCTTAAAAGGTTCAAAATTGAACTAACTAAAATATAGGAAGTTACTTATTAGAAAGCATTAGTATTAGTTCCTTAGTATTAACCAAATAATTTTGAGAACTTTTGAAGAGTTCACATAAAAAAGTTACTTCTTGGAATATTCAACTTTTTATAGGAACTTACTTCTCATATAAACTAAATGGCATCTATATCTATTGTGAAAATATCCTTTTGATTTACTTCAATTAATTTTTTGCACAAAGTGAAAAATACCTTAAAGAATTTTTATATGAAAAAAATACAAACTACAAATTCTTTTTATATTTTTTAAATCAATAATGGTTACGTTATATTTAACTTTGTACCTGGCAATTCCAACAAATGTAGTAAATATGCAAAAATAAAATTGTTTATAAATTGTTATTTTATATTTTTTAATATCCCCTTTTATACTAAGAAAATAAAGTTTGTGCTTCCCTTTCTTTATTATTTCTTTGTGCTACGTGTCAATCCATCAGAATTTACAAAGTTTAGTTTCCCACCTAATGCTACTTTAATGCTTCTAACAATTGCTGTTAAAATAGATTACTTTCTTCAGCTTTGATTATTTTGTTAAGTTGAAACGGACTTGTCTGGTAAATGTTTTTGGTCAACACGGGAAACAAGCCTTGCTTCCACAAAGGCTCGAACAAGCCTTTCTTCTGCAACCTTGGCTTTTCCCTGAAGCCATTCTCAATTTCTAAAGGAATCACTTTTCTCCAAAAAAAAAGGAAAAAACAGAAAGTTTTATTTCTCCAATGCAAATCACATATGCCAATTTCTTCTTCTCTTATTTGTTTTCATTTTCCTACCCAAATCCAAACCAATAATATCATCTTTTTTCATTTTTTTTCTTTTGATTATTTTCAAATTCTTACACAAATTTTATTTCATTTACACTATTATTCCATTGCATTATATGTATTATTTATTTTATTACAATTTTTTATGTTCATTTCTGTTAATTACACTTCTCTTTTTGGTTAATATTTTATTAATAACATTTCAAATGCTATTATCGCTAAATAATATATATAAATATAATACATTTATTTTATTATTAAAATATTTAAAAATTAAAATCAAACTTATTTATTCACATTTGGTAAATATATTTTAAATTAAATTAAATTTCATCAATTGATATTTTGTCAAGACTTCACAACTCATACACTATTTCATTTCTTTTTATATATATTGTTGTATATATTTTATACTCAATTTTGTTATTTCTATCTTAAATACTAATATCATTTGATAGTATAAATATAAAATGATATATTTTATTTTGATTATAAAAATATTTTAAATAATTTATAAATATTTTATTTAATTAAAGGACTTAATTTTATATTCTATTTTTTACTTTTATATCACTTTACTGCCACCCATTTTTTATTTTCTCTTTATTTTTTTATTGCTTGTTTTTAGTCTTTTCATTTTCTATATTAGCTCTTATTGTTTACATCTCAAATGCTGGTATAATGAAAAATATGCACACAACATGATATATTGTATATTTTATAAAAATAATTTAAATAAATTTAAATATTTGATTTAATTTAATTACTTAATTACATATCTAATTTTAACTATTATATTTCTTTACAACTCACTCGTTACTTTTCTTATTTTTATTTATTTGATTTCATGTTTTCCTTTTTTTATGACTATTATTAATATTATAAATTAGGTTAATAAAGCATGATATATTTAATTTTATTATTAAAATATTTTAACATAGTCATTTATAAATTTATTTATTTAATTTTAATATTTTTATATTAATTTTTAAAATACTATATTTTAAATTAAATATATTGATTGAGATTTTGTCATGGTTGTAAACTCACACACTGCTTCACTATTTTTAGCTACTTTATTGTATTTTTTTCTTATTGTTCCACTCCTATTATTTATAAAATAAACGCTGATATCATTAACCATTATATATATAAAAAAATATTTTAAACAGGTTAAAGATTTATTTTTATTAAATTACTTAACTATACATTTTATTTCTAACTCTTGAATTATCTAATATAAGAATAACATGCTCCTTTTTTATTTATTCTACTTCATATTTTGCTTATTTCCTTTTTATATTATCAATTCTGCTATTTATGGATTTGATACTAATATTACTAAGAATTGCACGTACAATAAGATATATTTTGTTTTTATTTTAAATAAATTGATGATTTTATTCAGTTAAATTATTTAATTATATTTTCTATTTTTAACTCTTATATAACTTTATGGTTCATCGATTATCTTTCTTTTTATTTATATTTTATGGTATATTTTCTTTATATCTTTATTACTATTTATTATTTAAATGCTAATATTATAAAGTAGTATAAATATAGAATGATAAATTTAATTTTTTTAGAAAAATATTTGAAATAAATTTAAAATTTAATATAAATGTTTCTAGTTGAATCAATCAATTATATATTCTATTATTTAATAAATTAAATTAAATTAAAATTTTTTTATTTAAAATTTGTTAATTTATCTTGATATTAATTTTTAAACACTATATTTTAAATTATATAGAAATTAATTGAAATTTGATTAGTGCTTTACAATTTAGGTATTGTTTCACTTCTTGTTATTGTTTTTTTCATGTTCACTTATACTATTTGCATCTCATATACTAGAATTTAAATTTGATTCACAGTAAGTGTAAACTAACTTTACACTATTACTCACTAATGTGTTGCAATATCAATAAAGAAATTATTGAAACCCCTTTACTCATGTTAAAAATTCTTAATTGGTATTATTTTTTAATTAAATATCTTATTCTTATTCACTTATAGTGTAAAATATTTTACACTATCAAGAAATAAAATTTAATCTCTATATGCCAATATCATTAACTAGTATAGATAAAATATGATATATTTTATTTTTATTATAAAAGTATTTTAATTATGTTAAGGATTTGATGTAATTAATGTACTTAACTACATTTTAGATTTTTAGCTCTTATATTACTTAATATCAGGGGCCATGCCATCTTTTTATTTGTTTCATTGCATATTTTTCTTCTTCTTTTTTTCAATATCATTTATATTATTCATAAATTTTGCTTTAATATCTAATATGATATATTTTATTCTTTTATCATTTTTGTTTTAATTAAGTTTATAATTACTTATTTTACTTTTAATTCTTATATTACTTGACAACTTGCCCATTATTTTTCATCTTTTTATTTATTACATTGCTTTTTTTTATGTCTATTTTTGTTATTTACAACTTAGATGTTAATATAACAACACCTTAGCACTTTAATGGCATAATGTCATTTGATGTTACCTTAGTAAGGCATTTGATTCCTAGAATGTTTATGACATTCTCAAGAATATTTTATGGAAATGTTCCATTCCCATATTTGGTTCAAAATTTTAAAAAATTTACTTAAGAATGTAAAATTCTTAGAAATATTTTTACTCCAAATTTTTTCCTTAAATATTTCTAAGAGAGAGGTTAGTATCTCAAATTTCTATCTCATGGGAATATTAGTATTAAAATGAAAAGACAAATCTATTTCTAACTTTTTTTTATCTCTAGTTCATTTTATCTCAATTTCTAAAACAAGCCAATCTTTCATTATTACTATTCTACCTTCATCTTCATTTGGAGTTCACTGCTACCACACTATTCGCTAAAGCTTGATGTCTTCCACTAACAAGTGATGAGGAGGTAAAATGATGAATACTACTTTTAATTTCATAACTTCTTACTATTTTAATCCTTGCATATTTTGCAAACATTTCATATAAAACTCTCTATCTCTATCTTTCATGAGAGTTCTGATGAATAACGTTTCCTTTCCATCCATAAAGATAATTTTTCACATTGTTTTTTTAGGTTATCATTCTTGTTCAATTCATGAAAGTATTTTGATGTTGTAAGGAGCTTCGATTTTTATTGTTGACCTTTAGGTGACATTATTAATTCCATCTATCCTTTGCATATTGAGTGTTAAATATGTTACAAAAGATAAACTTTACACTAAACTTGAGTTTTGTTTAAGGCTAACTTGATTAGGATTCAATCCAATCATGGTTGCATTTCAAGTCTAGGCACAAGCCAATTAACCTTTGTTTAAGCAACTAGTTATTCTTCCTTCTGACTTCACTCTCCATCTTCTCTTTCTAAGCTATCCTTTTTTCCTAGTTTCCATGGAGTTTGAGGTCAAATTAGTGGGTGTTATGGAAAACTACTTTGTATCTCTCCCTTTCTTTTTAATCCAAACACTCCATTCTACACACTCACTACTACTCCTTTAACTTCTAGCTCTTGAGCTCTATTCCTGCAACTAGGATTTTTGGGTTGTTTCTTAGTTTGGAGCCATTTTTGCTTCTTTGGCAATTGAGGTAGCTTCTATATTGCTCAAGCTAATTCTTTGTTCTTACAGTATGAATGCCACTATTGTTGTTATTATCATTATTGATGTCAATTACCAAGGTTCAAAGTAAGTATAAAATAGAGTTCAATTGGACTAAAGGTGTATAAGGTGTTAAATTTCTTAACTTGTTTCCCAGGAGACAAGTGTTGTGTTTTTTTAACTATAGTTTGACTTAATGGTTGCTACAACAACTTGAAAAGAACATAAAGAAGTAGAATTTGCTAACATGTAAGGACAGACTAGATAGTTTTGATGGAAACAGAATAGTACGTATACATATATATATGTATATTTATGGGAGAACTCAACTCAATAGAAGGGTTAATGGTTTTGTTTCAAATGTCAGCACATCGTATTAATGCTATATTAGTTATTCAATCCACCATGTCTAGTTGAAGTTAGAGATTAGTAGTTTTTATTTTTTAAATTTCATAGTAAATTAAGTTTAATTTAATTCTTTAAATGAATTATCATATATCCATATGGAGTTAAATTTTTATTTTTTGAAGGGCAGCAAAAGTTATGTGATGATTTAACTATATAAGCTTCGTTGTATAGGCTTGAAAAGATTTGCTTTATCTTGTAAATTGTTTATTTCAAGATTAAGTCTCTCACAATGAGGGATTTAAAGAAGAAATATATCTTGAAATATTTTTAATGAGTGGAGGTAGTGTATTGTGAAGTGGGCTTTTAGTTGTAAAGGATGTGTAAGTCTATTAAATAAAAGTATTATCATATATCATAAGTACATGTATAGATCTTATCTTTAAAATGAGTTGATTGTATGCCTATGAATAGGGTTTAATGTAAACCTTCTTCTTTTTAAAATTCAAAGATATTCAAAGATATATTAAAGTAAATGATCTAGGTCTTATCACCATATTATCTCTTTAAAGCTACATCATTAATAAGTTTGAAACATTTTATGATATTTGATTGGATGATATCTTTGCACCATTATACTTTCACATATCTTTTCTTGATTTTTTTGTTTCATTCTAGTCATTACTATTGCATTAATTGTATTCATTAATGAAAAAGTGTATATTTAATGCTTCAATATGTATGTATGATTTATATATTATTTAATTTGTGTATATTTTATTCACAAAATGGATCTTTCAATTCAAGAAAGGAAAAAAATAATCATTGTTATATTGATTATATTTTTAGAGCTTTAGAATGATTTCACTTTGTTTTTTATCATGGCGATTTTTGTATTTTACAAAGGGAGTTAAGAAAAAGGAAAATAAAAAGATATGACTATTATAGAAGGATGTTAGTTTGAAATATGAACTTTCATAGGATAGTTTTCATAAATGACTTAGCATCTATTAAAAATGTCAAAATTAAGAGATTTTCACTCCATAAGTTATGTGACATGCTAAGGGTGGTTGTTAAGCTAAGCCTAACAAGGAATATGAGTAAATGGTTATAATTTTTTTTTACACATTTTAGCACATAATGTTAAGAATAAAGTTGTAAAGAGAGAATTTATGATATCCAAAGAGACTATTAGTAAGAAATTTAATAATGTATTGCTTGCTATGCTCAGATGCTATAAAGAATTACTCAAACAACTTGAACTAATCCCTAAAAATTTCAGTGACCCTAAATGGAAATGGTTTGAGGTAATTGTTATTTTACAAATATTAGTTATAAAATAGTATCTACATTTTAAGAATGAAATTTAACTTGATTGTTTCAATATGTAGAATTGTTTAAGAGTATTAGATGGAACTTATATTAAGGTGAATGTTCCAAAGGGTGATAAACCTAGATTTTGAAATAGAAATGTTGAGGAGACCACTAATGTGTGATGAGCATGCTCACAAGACTTACAATTTATTTATATCTTGGCTAGATAGGAAGGCTTAGCAACTGATTCTAGAGTATTAAAGGATGTAATTACTCATCCTAATAGTTTGAAAGTTCCATAAGGTACTCAATGGATAAGAAATCAATTATTGAAATTTTATTGTATTTCATTTCATACATTTACTAAGTTGTTAAATTGATTATAAGCTATTATTACATATATATGATGTGAGATATATGAACGAGACTGGATTCCTTACACCTTACAAAGGGTAAAGGTATCATTTAAGCAAATAGAGACAGAGCATAACTAACCACACCCCAAGAGTTTTTTAATATAAAGCACTTATTCCCTAGGAATGTTATAGAAAAGGCATTTGGATTATTAAAGGGAATTAAGTGATTCTAAGGACTAAGTCATTTTATCTAGTGAAAACCCCAAGTAGAATTATAACTACATGCTGCCTATTGCATAATCATATTAAACAAATGATGATTATTCACTCATTAGAGGCAAGCTTGCAATTTAATGAGGAAAATGATGATTGCATGCATGATTTTATTACACATGTGGAGTCAAGTGAGGATTGGATTACATGGAGAGACAATCTCACTAAAAAAATATGGAACACTTCAAGAGCAAGTCACATTTAGGGAACTTTAATTTTTGTTATCTTTAAGTTTTTTTTAATGGTTTAAATTGTATGGATTATCATGTAATTAACTTTGTTTGTTTTGTAGTTCAATTTGAACATTTTAATAAAATTTATTTATATTTAGAAAACTTAGCTAGATTTTTTCAAAAGTATAATTTATTGAGCTATATTATTTTGCATTGTATATAACTTAGCTCATTGATAGAGATGGAGGAAAGCACACAATCAAAATTAAAAGGTTACAAATGTCAATGGACATATCATGAAGATGCTAAACTGGTGAAGGCTTTGGTGGAACTTTCAACTTAAAAACATTAGAAAGCTGAAGATAGTAGGCAATTCAAATTCACATATCTAAAAGAATTAGAAACAATGCTTAAGGTGAAAATGCCAATGTATGGTCTAAAAGCTTCTCCACACATTGAATTAAGAGTTAAACTCTTGAAAAAGCAATATGGAGCCATTTCAGAGATGTTGGGTCCAAGGGCAAATGGATTTGGATAAGATGACAAAGAAAAGAAGATTATGGTTAAAAAGCAGAGCTTCAATGAATGGGTGAAGGTAAATATAACTTATGATTTTTTATAAATATATAATTTTAAATATTTTTTATTTATAAATCTTTTTCTTCATTTTATTTTATGCTGAAGTCTTATCTTAATGCTTTTGAGCTATATAACAAGTCATTCTTATGTTGCAATGAATTGCAATGAGTGTATGGTAAAGATAGAGTAAATAGTGAAGATGTTGAAGACCTTTATAATGCAATTCAAGCAATGGAGAAGGAAATGTAATAAAATGTAGATGAACACTAAGAGAGCAAAGGTAATATGCAATATGAGGATTTTAACTAGTTTTCAAAGAGTATTTATGGAACCTAACCTCCAACCTAACATTCTTAAATACTTAAGAGCCATATAGTGGACAAAGAAATGCAAATAAATCAAGAAAGAAGGCTAGAAACTTTGATGCTAGTGATAACATGACTAGTACCATGGCACAGTTATGATATTTTTATGAGTCTACAAAGAATACTATAATGGAACTTGCATCTTATTCCAAGCATGAAAAAAAAGGAGTTAAAAGAAGGATAAGGGTGATTGATGAACTAAAACTTATTAATGGACTTATGAATATGCAAAGAATAATAGTTATTGAGATTATAACTAAAGATCAACATCAAATTGATCTTTTCTTCACTATACCCGTGGATTAGAGGAAAAAGTATGTTAAGCATTTATTAAGAAATATGTAGTGATGTTGCATTTGACTGTATTAAACTTTTATGATTTATATTTTATTAGGAAATATGTAGTGATGTTGCATTTGACTGTATTAAACTTTTATGATTTATATTATTATATTCCAAGACATATTGGACATTATTGTAGTAGTTATTACCTATTTTGGGCCATCATATATATTTTGGATGAATTTATGAAATCTAATTTGGGAGGAATATCTATATCAATATATTTCATTTGATTTTCTCATTGTGTAAACTTATTTTTTACTTCTAGGTATATTGTAATTTGTGAAACATATGAAAGTTTTTTATACGCATGTCCTTTTTCTCTTTATCCTTAGGTTGTCTCTCATAGTCCCAACTACTAAATCCTTCAAGTATGATCTGAGCAATTAGTTAGAATTTAAAGCATTATGAAAAATATACATATTCACAAACCAAACTAGCAAGACAAACATCCCTTGTTGAAAAAGACTAATATACTATTGTATCTTTCCTACTTGTGGTCTAATGTCTAGATAATATTTATCCTATTTGATCATACTTATTGAGGTACTTCTAATCCATTAGGAACCTTATTTACAATGCAAAGTGGATCGAGATTTCCAACTATATACTCCAATAGCATGCTAACTTGTCAAATACAAGAACCATGCTTAGAATAGGTAAAGAAAGAGTAGATATTCAAAATGATTAGATATGTATATCTTCAATGTCCATTTTATATATTAAGATATACCATATCAAGATTGTATAGACATTGCTTGATTAGTTCTTCCTAGAGTTTATCATCATGTTGCATGGTAACAAACTCTACAACTAGGTTACATCATAATGATTTTCTTATTAATTAACCTTAAACTTATCATAATGTTAGTCTAAACCAAAAACCATTAGTAATTGAAGAAGATGAAGGTAACTCCTATATATCCCTTAAATTATTTATAATAATAGCTAGACCTGTTTTAAGTTCCCTATCCTTCATTGAATAAAGACAAGCTACTTTAATAGATATTTTTTTATACAAATCTCATAAGCCTGAAATACAATTTAAAGAATTAAATTTGATGCATGAGCATACATACAATGATACAAATAATAGTTAAAATTAGTGGTTAGTTATTTTCATACCTTCTTAAGTTAGTGGTGTTGACTATATCTTTGAATCATAGTTTGCATATGCAAGAAAGGAAAGCATTGATTCATATACAGCATAAAAGAATAGCCAATATTCAAGTATAGCTATAAAATACTAGCAGGTCAATAATAAGTAATTGAGCATTAAGCACAAAGATGGTAATAAAGCCTTCCATTATACAATAGGACCATAACTGAAAGAAGGATCAACAACGAAGGTTCTTAGACCAAGATTAACTAAAGATAGCAAACATAATTTGCAGTAATAGCCAGCAAACATTAACTATGACATTTTTCATTCAATTAATTTCTCTTTATTTCTCACATCATCTAGTTTCTAATATCAAACAATATCTCAAAGGCAAAGCTAAATTCATTCTGAAAGTTTTATAATTAGATTGATCACTACATTTAGAGTTTATAATCACTATATTTGGAGTTTATAATACTAGTTATTTGTAATTTCTTATATCAACAAGGTTGTGTTTAGATGTGGCAATTTAAGGAAAGAATGTAATTATATTGAGTATTTAAAGTAGATTAACTTAAAATAACTAGTTTGGATAGCTAAGATAAAGAAGTTTAAAAATTCTATGAATTTAAAGGAAGAATTTTAAATTATTAAATTATTTATTATGTTTCATGATAATTCAAATTATTAATTTATGAAGTGTTTAGAAATTTATTTATATGCTTTTAAGTAAAATTATGACTCATTATAAAATAAAATGAAAAAAAATTGATAAGGGTATTTTTGAAAATTTTAAAAGATTCTTAAGAATATAAGGTATGAACCAAATATGAGAATATAATATATTTAAAAATATAAGAAAACATTCTCAAGAATATTTGTATTTAACTAAACATAGGAATATTATATTTTAAGGAATCTCATTCCTAAGAATTACATTCTCAAGAATGTGCACTTTCCCAAAAATATAAAATTTCACAAATTAAACGCCCTTCAAAGGTTTTACTCTACATCATGTCTAAATATTAATCCTAAAATCTTGCATATATATTTTAAGTGAATTACCACTTTTACCATTATTAAAAAAACTTAAATACTACTATTACTATATAGTATATATATTAATTATGATATATTTAATTATATTACAAATATATTTTAAATAGCTTAAAATTATAATTTAGAAAGTACTGATTACATGTTTTTCTTTTTAATAAAAATGTTGATAAAATAATATAAAATTTATTTATTTATTTAAATTTCATCAATTTTCAAGTATTATATTTTATATTAAATATAATTTTTTATGATTCACACATAATTTCTATTCTTTTTATGAACTTGACTACATGTTTTTCCCTATGTTTTCCTATTCATTACAATTGAAACATCAATATAACTAAATAATATGAATGTAAAAAAAACTATTATCATAAAAATATTATAAATAATTTAAAAATATAATTTAATTAAATTACTTAACTATATATCATATTTTTTCTAATTTTTATATTTACATTCAAAAATTTGAATATATAATTATAAAAGAAACATGATAAATTACATTTTATAACTTTTATAATTTTTATTATATACTTATTATTTTTATTCTTATGTTAAGAAAAATATATGCCTGTGCATCACATAAACTAAAAAAAAATGCTAGTTTGACAATAAAAAATCACTAGACTTTATTATGTTACATTGCAAATAAAAATTATCAACAATACAACACAAAATTCATACTATTTAGCTAACATCACATTTAAATCTTTGCACATAGTGTAATTGAAATGTAATAAATACTTATAAATATTTCTTTCAAACTAAATGCATACTTATATTAGGAAAGATTCTTATTGCACAGTAAAATCATCATTTGTGATATTATAAATATCTTTCAAGAAAACTGCAAAAATTTGAACATCCAATGTAAAAAAATTGAAAGCCTCACCATATCTTTAAAAGTAAGAAAATTCACATATAAAAAAAATCCATTACTGCTATTATATCTTATTTTAAAAGCTATAATTAGAATAGTAAATGAATTAAATAATTTATGAGTAACTTGAGTTCGACTAGTAAAAGTTCAATTCATATTTAAATAAAATGAACTTGAACCTAAATAAGCCAAGCTCATATAATTAACAAATGGAGCATGAGCCTCATAATACAAAGTTAATGATGTTCACGAGCCTAAATGAGATTTTATATATATATATATATATATATATATATATATTATATTGTTTATGATTTTACTAAAGTATTAGTTTATTTAATTATTGAATATTTTGATATAAAGAAATATTCTTGTTAGTTTCATTTAAAAAAAATCACAAAAAATTGTGCATTAAATCCCTTAATTTTTTTAATATTTGAGTTACATGAACATGTTAGGATTTCTAATGACAAGTTTTCTTATGTTATCACCTATGTAATTATTAGGTAACGTTAAAATATCATGATTTGATTATTTTATATGTATATTGGTTGGAATAGAATGAAATTTATATTTATGATTTCATATATGTGAATAAAAAAATATCTTATATCTTTTTTATTATCATTTGTTAAAAAAGTCATATAATATGTCAAAATTCATTTAAGTTTAATTAAACTCGTTTGATAATCAAGTTTAAGCTTAAATTTTGAAGATTTATTGAGCTTAAGCTCGAGCTTGAACAAGCAAAAATTTAACTTGACTTGACTTGACTTATTTATAAACCCTAACTATAATAAAAATGAAATTAAGAGATTAAAAAATTCATAAATCTGGGAATTTTTAACCTTACCTAAGACCTAACCAATCTAATTGGAATCTATCATCACTAAACATGTTGAGGTAAATATAAAAAAATTTGAATAAAGAGATGTGATAAAGAAGAATAGTTGCATTTTCTAGAATCATTGGTTCTCCCCTAAATTCTCCTTGAAAATCTTTTTTTTTTGAAAAAATTTATTGCAAGATATCAAAATTAGCAATTGAATAAAAAAATTGCAAAATTTAAAAGATTGAATCCCTAACTTTACCAATAGTTTGAATGTATTGGAATCACTCCCACAATTTACAAAAACATTATCCTATCATATGAATATATAATTCAAACCAAGGATCTTGACACCAATACTAGTATAGGTTACTTAAACCAAATTTATATTATTAACCTTAATAAAATTTAAATATTAAAATTAATTTATTTTTAGTAATTTTTATACTATATGTAATTTGTTCTCTATCTCAATAAATACATTAAATAAAATATTCACATTAACAATATACTAAAAATCTTAATAAAAAGTTTGTCAAAATCACATAGATAGTGTTTAAAATATAAACTAAGGTAATTACTTTGTAAAGAATATTAAAATTACATAATATTTTTTATTTATTGCCTACTAAAATTTTTTATTTATTATTTTAAATAAAATATTATAAAAATATATTTATAATATAAAAATTAAATACATTTTTCTATAAAATAAATTATAAAAAAAGTTGAAACAAGTATAAAATAATTTAAGCTTATATGATGATCATTATGATTATAATATTAGGTAAGTATGCAAATTTTCCTTAGAGGCTTTATTCCCAATCATATCTAGAAATCAAGTTCAAGATTTTTCATATATATGTTAAGTAGATTATCGCTTTTACTATTACTAAAAAAATTGAGATTGATGATGTAGATATGGTGTAAGTTATTTAAACTTACATTGCTACCAATAAATCACTCCTTTATAATTAAATATAAAACCAAACTAATAAATGTAGACATAATTAGTGACAAAAATGCACAATTGACTTACAAAAGTGCTAAGTGTCAACACTTTTAAATTTTTTTAACAACTAGGTTACCATTTTTGTGGTTTTCGCAGAAAATGAAAATATGAGAATTTGACACTAAAACAAGAGAAAAAAGCTTTAGGAAATAGTAAAGATTTAATAATTTAAACAGAAAAATATGAAAGTTTGTAATACAAATTTAAGGATTTTTTAAACAACCTAAATTTAACCAATACTTGCATTTATTTAGTATATTATTTGCACTTAGGTTAATAAAAAAGTGTGTTGATTATATTTTAACTAATATTTATCTATCTGGTAAAGTATGCTAAAATTTTCTAATTAATATTAACTTTGGATTTGTTTTTAATAAAAACTAAATTGTTCAACATGACTACATCTAACTTATTCAATAGTCAAAGACAATAAAAACTTAACCTTCGAAAGAAACTCTCAATAGGGGAATCAATTTTACCTTGAATCTCACCACTATACTATGCAATGACTAGCATGTTGATCCTATCAACTTAAATAAGCCTAAATATTTGCCATCATAAGCACAATCATGAAGAACTCATGTTTAGCCTAAATTTTAGCATCTTTATGAATGCCTTGAGTCTTATAAAAAGCTTCAAGTATGTCATTACAACTAAGACATCTTTTTTTACTACTTTGCTAGGCTTCTTATATACTAACTTAGCCATTGGAGCATGCTTGACAAACTCCACTCTACTGTGTGTGTCTAATGTTTGCTTTTTTTTTTGCAGGCCATTGGTTAGTTTGATCATTATTGAAGGACTAACCACTTTCAAAGTTATCATTTGGCATTATTTGTGGCTTTCCCAATCACCATGCCCAATAGTGATCCTTTATGAAACCATGTCATGATCTTAGAGCCGTAGTACCTTATGGCAATCTCGTAGGCACAATGTTCATTCCTTAATACATTAAGGGAGCTAAACCTTAAAAGTCTATGAGGCATTCATAGGAGAAAAGATTCAAAGAGAAACTATGAAAACTGAATGAAATGCTTTCATAAAGTAGATTGAGCAACTTCAAATAGATATAGATGTCTTACGTCACTTGAATAACGAACCCTAAATAATCTAACCATACCAAATGAACATCCTAAACTAATCTCTAAAAAAATATACCATTATACTAATTAAACCCATCATGTTCAACTTTTAAACTTTCCCATCACCATTCCAATCATTGATGATAAGGTATATTCCTCCCTCATAACAATTGAATTATATGGCAATAACAAATAACATAAGGGCCCTTTTTTTCCTGTATCCCAATCTAGAGACCACTTAGTGATAACTTCCTACATAATCCTATAGACATGAAGAATATAACCTATTATTCTCCATTATTAGTTACAACTCCTAATAGTTTTGGCATAAGTTCCTTCCTTAGATAGGTGAAGACTATCCAC
Source organism: Sindora glabra (assembly GCA_020226215.1). Lineage (NCBI taxonomy): Eukaryota > Viridiplantae > Streptophyta > Magnoliopsida > Fabales > Fabaceae > Sindora > Sindora glabra. The sequence goes on from CM035227.1 coordinate 61,574,637, forward strand.
TCCCTTACCTACATAATTTAAATCACCAACACATCTAGATGCTTATGATGATGTGCTAGATCCTTTTAAGCACTTAGAGGCTTTTTGCATATTAATGTTGTTATTTGGTGCACTTGATGCAATAATGGGTTGCACTTTTTCGATAACCTTAAGGAAAGCAAGGCTTTAGTGGTTTGGCTTATTATAAAAAGATCAGTTTCCAACTTTAAGCAATAAGCTAATGCATTTTAGGCTCATTTTGCAATGAGTCTTCCATTTTGGAAAACATTTGCAACTTTTGTGAATTTTCAACAAGGATAAAGAAAGACTATGCAATAATATCTTGCTTAATTTAACTTATTGGCCTTAGAAGTTAAAGATCTTAACAAAAATGTAGTAATCTATTAGATAATTGTAGGTTTAAGGATAAGTCACTTCACTTTGTCTTTAGGTGAATGACTAACCCCTAATTTTAAAGAATTATTGGCATGCACAGAAAAATCTGTTAATGTAGAGTAGGATTTTATCAAATAATATCATGAAAGGATCTAAGTGGAAGCTAACCAAAATAATAAAATGAGGGATTGAGATCATATAGCCCTATAGGACTAATATAATAATTATGAACCTTTGTCAACTTCTTTAAGTAAAATTGCACATAACATGAAAGTGACCAAACTAATAAGATTCCTTAAACCAAAAAAAAAAAAAGCACCCACTAGAAAAATGGAGTAAATCTTATAAATTTCATAAAGACTATGATCACAACACAGACAAATGCATTACATTGAAAGATGAAGTGAAGAACTTGATTAGGAAAGGATATCTTTGAAAATATAAGAAGTATAAGTTGGATGACCAGTAGAAAGACAAGGTGTTTCACCAGACAAATAAAGAAATTCATTTAGGACCTAGCCAAATGAGCAATTAGAAGGTAATGCAAGTTATAGAGATAATAGTTAGAGAATTTCCAGGAAGGATAGCTCTAATAGAGCTAAGAAAAAAATGCTAGACAAATGTTCACAATCGGACAAAAATGCAGTAAGGAAGAATTTAAAACAATTATCTTTATGAAATAGTATTTTAGAAATATCAATTATAACCATGATAATCTAATGGTTATTATAGCAATGGTAGGAAATTTCCTGATGAAATGGATTCTAATTAATAAAAAAGCTTGATAGATGTGTTATATTCCCAAATTACAAAAAACATAAGAATCTCAAAGGATATGTATAAACCTTATAATGTGTTATTGATAATATATGAAAGTCAGGTGTACATTGAAGGGACAATAACATTCAAGGTCACATTGGGCTTAAATTGCAAGTTAAAAGATGCTGACATAAATTTTTTTAGTGGTTTCTATATCAAATAATGCATACAATGCCATATTAGGTTAACTATCCTTAAATTTAGTAAGTGCAATTATTTTCACACCACATTTGTCAATGAAATTCAATATTCCTAATAGCATTGGTTAACTCTAAAAGGATTAGAAAGTAGCACACCACTATTACATAACTAGTTTGAAAGGAAAAGAAGTTAACCTTGGAATAACCAATAAAATAAGTTCAATGAAAGAGTGCCAACTAATCAGCTTTACTTTACTTGATATCCAATTGGATAGAACATTAAGACTAAAACCTAAAACTAAGCTTGAAGAAGTTAAACTATTTGATAATGATGACAAGAAAATGGTAAAAATAGGAGTAAAATTAGATGGGCAAGACAAGTGCACATTGACTTAATTAATGAGACAAAATAACTTTGTACTTGCATGGTCCTTAATTGATATACTAGGTATTAACCCATCTGTAACTAATCACAAACTCTCTATAGATTACAATGTTAAGCTTGTGCAACAAAAAAAAAGGAAGAGAGAGGCAAGTAGTGATAAAAAATGAAGGAAATTATTAGAGATTCAATTCATTAGAAAGTAAATGAAGAAAATATTTTCTTAGTTAAGAAAGTAAATGGCACTTGAAAAACATATATGGATTACACAAACTTGAACAAAGGTTGCCCAAAAGACATATATCATTTACTTATTATCTATTAGCTTATGAATAGTTCATTGAGTTGAGTTTCAAAATCCTTAGCTTCAATGACACTTTCTTAAGATATAACCAAATGAATATGTATCTTGATGATGAAGTTAAGTTAATATTTATAACCAATCAAGGGATATTTTGCTACAAAGTTATGCCATTTAGCCTAAAAATTATAAAAGCTTCATACTTATGCATGATTAATAAAGTATTCACGAATTAAATTGAAAGGATCATGGAGATATATGTAGATGACATGATCATAAACTTAGTAACAAAGGAGCAATATTAGAAAAGCATTGCCAAGGTGTTCAAAGTGTTAAGAAAAATGCCATAAGTGCCTTTAACCTAAAGAAGTGTGTATTAGTTATGGAAGTTGGAAAATACTTGAGCTTTATGCTCAAGAAAGAGAAATTAAATCAAATCCCACTAAATGTTAAGTAATCATACAAATAAAAAGCCTTCAAACATAAAAAAAGTATGAGCATTTAATGGTAAATTAGCAATACTATCAAGGTTTTTGTCCATATTAGCAAACAAATGTTCGCACTTTTATAATTTATTAAAAAGCATAGGAAAATTTAAGTGGAATAATGAGTATGATAAGGTATTCATCAGGTTAAAGGAATACCTAACTACACCACTAATGCTATGCCAATTGAATTTAAAAGAAACTTTATTCCTGATTTAGCTATGTCAAAGTTAACAATTAGTTAAATTCAATAAATAGTTTAGTCTTGGTAAAAGAATATGAAGAAGTTGAGCAATCAGTTACAGAGAAAAAACTTATTATCAAAAAATTAAGAAGCCTACATTTGCTTCACTGGTCACATATAAAAAATTGAAGCTATATTACTAGAACCACTAAGTAATGGTTTGATTGAATGCTTTTATTTGTTACGTTTTACATAGAACTAATTTTATTGACTAACTAGTTAGAATATTTTATAAAATTTGAATTTAAAGCTATTAATAATTAAGTTAAGTATCGTAGCCAACTTAATGTTAACTAAAGAAGTAAGAGCAAAAATAATCTGAATTCGCAGTGATTCTAACCTAGCAATTGCTTAAATTGCAAGAAAGTATAAAGTGAACAAGCTAAGCTTGATCAAATATGTAAACAAAATAAGAAATTTTTTAAGAGGATTCAAGTATAAGGTACTTAAGATACCCTAATTGAAAAATAAGAAGGTAATTGCTTTGGCAAAACTAGCTGGTGCTAAAGTAACAATAAATAATTAGGCAGTAATTCAAGAATCAATTGAAATACATAGCATAGAAGATAGAATAGTAATGCAAGTTAATTGAGTAAGTTTGTGGTCATATTTGTTATAACTTACCTTGAAAAATGTAAGTTACTTGAAGGAAGAAATAAGGCACATAGGATCTAAAGGCAAGCATCACACTTCTATGTGGATAGTGGATATTTATACAAATGCAATTTTGACATACTAATGTTTTGGTGCCTTTAATAGGATGAAGCCAGTATGTGCTAAAAGAATCACATGAAAAGATATGTACAAGTTATCTAGCAAGAGCAATTTTAGCCTTGAAGACCATTTGCTCAGGATATTACTTGTATGAAAAGAAAAGCAAAGCTATGGAACTAGTTTAAAAGTGCAACAAGTGTCAAATATTTGCAAATTTTTAGAGACAATAGTTAACCCTTATAGAACCTATTATTATTGCACGGTTTTTTGCAAAATAATGAATTAACTTGCTCAATCCACTATTGATCGAATTAGGCTAACTAAAATTCCTAATTATGGTAATTAATTATTTCAATAAATAGTTGGAGGCCAAACCATTAACATTGAACACAAATAAGGCCACAGAGAAATTTCTTTGGAAATCTATCGTTCGCAAGTAAGATCACAAAACCTAATCCAAGATCATAATTTTATGCTAATTTCCTAACCCATCATCTCAAAATTTAGACTATTGAAAACTTTAGTATTTGATAACAAAACTAAATTCATGGTGGATAACTTTATATAATTTTGCCAAGGGTAAATACATCATAATCTTTACTAAATATACTATATATGGAAACACCTTATAATATGAGTAATTTACAAAATAGATTGGGAATTGAACAAAGGTTCACATTAGTGGAACACCCTCAATCAAACAAACAAGTAGAATTGGCTAATAGAATCAACTTAGAAGGATTCAAACAAAGACTAGATGACACTTAAGAAGGTGGGTGGAAGAACTTCCAAGCATCATATGGCCTTACAGAATGATGTCATAATTGTGAATTATCCTTCAAACTGATTTATGACTTAAAAATGATGCTATTGATTAAACTTAAAGAGCTTAGTAAAGGCTATAAACGGCATAATGAAAAGATAAATAAAGCCTGACAAAGTCTACATTTGGATTTATTGCCTAAAGTTTAAGAAAAGACTTATATTAAAGCTATATAATATAAAAAAAGAATGGTTAACTATTTTAACAAAAAATTTAAAAACATTAAGTTATATAGAAGGATCACCAATTTTTAGACTAGTGGAAGGATTGCACAAAAAGCCTAACAAAGAATTAAAAACAATTTAATCCCTTGGACTTGGAAAGCTACTTATCTTAGAAAATATTTTGTAAATATTTGAAAACCTAAAATTTGAAAGGAATGAAGAAATTAGTTGTTTAATGACTTAGCACCTTGAAAGCCTTAGCAAGTTTTACAATCTCAATATCTTGAAAGCTTGAGAAAGTCCTGCACATTTAACACCTTAAAAGCTATAGGGAGTCCCATAGCTTTAGCACCATTGCCTAAGCAAGTCCCACACCCTTAGGACTTTAAAAGCCTAAGCGAGTCTTGCACCTTTGACCATAAAGAAAAATTCACACAAATCACATCTCTAACCTATTAGAAGCCAAATATTTGAGAAGCTCTAAACAGAATATGTAAAAACAAGTTATTGCTTCCATTCAAAGATCAATCATCCAAATTTTCTAAGGTCCTAAATATAATCCATAAAATTCACAAATATTAGTTACATTATAAAAAATTTAAGGAGCATTCCTATCTTTTTGCAATAAATCTTCAAGAATGGAGTCACAGACAATCTTTAACAAGTTGATTAGTAATGAAAGGTCAAAATGTTTAATTTGGTCGACTGTAGCATTAAATCCCAATTGAAATAATGGCTAACACTCAGCTTGTGTATTTAAAAACTTGGAGTATAACTTTTGAGCCTAAGTCTTCAAGTTTTTTTTATCTTTTCATCCTTCTTAGTTATCTTATTTTCTCCTTTTATGGAAAGTAGCCAAGAGTTTCTTAAGTTTTTTGTTCATTCTCCAAGGTTAAGTGATTCCTTTACTCTTCTTTTAACTTCTCATCTAGTTTCATCTCCCTTTTATTTGCATTTAGTAGCTTCAAACCCTTGTTCTCTAAATCTTTCTAAGCAAATGCTAAAGAATGCTTAGTAGTTTCTAGGTGATATCTTTGAGAAGCATCACTATTCTTTTCCACTAAAAGTACGGTCTCTAAGATGGTCCCTAATGCTTAAGCTAGCTTTGCTACAACAAATTGAAGCATCTAGTTATTATTGAATTTCATCAGTATCTATCGTAAGTTATCTCCATTTCCAAGGAGTGCAATTTATGTTTTTATACCATAAATTATAAGGGAGCCTGACTTAAGAAGAAACATCCACAAAGGTCATTTCAAATCTTAAGTTATCAATAACCTTATGAACATCATTGCTTTTGGCTACAATCTTAATAGGTCATCTCAGCTACCTCAATTTCTTTCATAAATTTGAATTTAGTTATGTCTCAACTCTCTTAAAAAATAATTACTTCCTTAATAAGGCCATTTATTTTCTCCTTCTTCATCTTAATGATATTTGTGTTTAGAACAAATAGGTTTATCATGCTTCAAGCATGTTTAAAAATTAATTATTTTTGAAAAATAAAATGTCATATGTAGGCATTAATCTAAATAGGAACATTTACAAGTGACATATTTTATATATTCTTTTTTGGTTAGTAATATATTTACTAATTTTCTGTACTTTATATATCAATCATCTTATGAACTTTTAATTCATATCACTTTACATGAAAATTAAGATAATTATATGTCATATTATTTTTACAGCTCCATATTCTCTTTCCATGATTCTAGGAATATAATTTCATAGATGAACTTATATTTTTTTGTCATTTTTCAAGATCATCTATGTGCATTGTGATAGAGTAAAAATATATTACACATTCAAAATTTCTCTATATGTAAAACATTTTAACTTATTATTAAAGCTAATTATAAGGGGGAAATTGATATGTATAAGTATTATAACATGTAAAGTTGCACATCTCTTAAGATAATAAAAGGAAACTTGTTCTCTTAAACAATAATACAACTAGTAACTTGAGACATTAAAATTATTCTATCCAAATCATTTTGTATATGAATATAGTTTAAGGAGTTCAACAATCATTCTCATTGGAACATGATAATCCTTAAAAGCTTTAGATATAAATTTACTAGCATTATCAAGACATATTATTGTAGTTATATAATTAGGAAATTATGTTTAAAGCTAAATAATTTAAGCTAGAAGTCTTGCAAACATTAGGTTCTGGATTGATAATAAATTCAAATGTGATTAAAATCATAAAATACTTAGATAGTCTACATAATGGACAAATCAATATATGTCACATTGTATTGATTTTAAAAATATAAAGAATCTAGTCCCAAGCTTAGTTGGTAATGGCCTTAATGCCTTATAAATAAATTGCTTTGAAAACAAATAGCATATAAAAATTTAAAAAATTGAAGAATTTTCTAGTTCTTCAATGAATAAGCTTATAAATTTTTAATAACTTTTTCACATCATTATTAATCTTGGATGGCCTACTGAATTATGCCATATAGTAAAAATATTTTCAGTAATGAACTTCTAGTTCACATTTCTTTCAATTGACTCTATATATGTATTCTACATATTAGAAGAAAATAATAATAATTTCTACAATATATTTTTCTCACTTGAGACAACCATTGTAATATAAAGTTATTTAATATTTTATTGTCTCAATGTAATATTTATTTTATCATGAGTTTCTAAAATTTAATGAACATCTTCAAGGCATAATGGACAATAATGTATCTATAAACATTGTATATCTTCTAGTAAAATTATATTAACTCTTCAAGAGTCTCAATCAATTTTGTATCACTAGATATTATATTAATATAATTTTCAACCATAACTAATTAGGAAAATTATTTTCTTTTCTTTAGAATTGTGTGCTTTGTTGCACTATTTATAAGAGATAAATATTTAATATATTTTGATAAAAATAAAATTGGTTACTATCATGACTAATTAATTATTTAGTTTTTCTTTTTGGATGTACAAAGAAATTTACCACATTAAAATATACTATATCATAAGAATTATGGTTGAAAGCATCTAACTTCTAATGGTAAAAATTAATTTTGTGGTTATTTATACTATTTTTAAAATCATTATGATTGTATAAATTAATTTAATTTTTTCCATATATATGGGTATAACTACAACCTCTTCCATATTTAAAGCATTCAATCATGAATGTAGATGTTTATGAGAATACAATAAAATTGTTAAATAGGTCTTATACTTTTTTATTAAAAACTTAAAATTTTGTTTAACCATCGAAAGCATGAAATTAGTCACTTTAGGAAATGTAATAAAACCTATGTAGTTGGTTTCATATTTTTTTCATAAAAGAAAATTGTAATTATTGATGCATTCACTTCAAGATATGTAATGAGACCAATTAGATGAGTTTAATATTTTTTTATTAGAAACTCATTATTATATTTAATAACAATAAGGCATAAATAGAGAAGCATATTCTTGATGATGAAAAAAAGAGAAAAACATTTAATGATACAAATGATAAAGAAGAAGAAAGAAATAAGAATAATAGATAAAATTTTATTTCATTAATTTTATTCATCTCTCTTTTTAAATTTATTCAAAGGAGAAGATCTGTTAATTTTTAAAATATTTTATTTTTAATCCTTCATAAAGATGATAATAAAGAAAAATTATTTTAAAATAAGCACTTCCAATGAGAAAATTCGATAGGAAAAAAGCTCATCCATTTTCATTAGCTCTTTGAGCTTATATACAGATTACAGCAATGTAATTCTTGTCAATCAGATATACACCCCTAAAATAGATAGGAAAGAAGATATATATCATATCCCTAAAATATAGGAAAGAAATTATTCTAAATATAGAAAGAAGATATACATCATATCCCTAAAATATAGGAAAGAAATCATTCTAAATATATACACAATCCTAATACGCCCCTCAAATTGGAGCGTGAAGATGATGAAGGCCCAACTTAGAACGAAAAGTGTTAAACTATCATTTGCCTAACACCATTGTAAGAATGTTAGCAAGTTATGTGGAAGTGTGGACATACATGGATTTAATATTACCCTTGGTGATTTCATCCCTCATAAAATGACAATCAACCTTAATGTGTTTTGTACGTTCATGGAACATCAAGCTATTGACAATGTGAAGGGTAAATCAATTGTCACAGTAGAGCCACATTGGACACAGATGATCAATGCCAAGAGAAGATAGTAATCCTTTCAACCACTTTAGCTCATAAATAGTAGTGGCAATGGAATGATACTCGGCTTCAATAGAAAAGCAACAAACTGTAGATTGCTTCTTAGTCTTTTAAGAAATAGGAAAGTTTCCAACATCACAAAATAAGTTGTTAAAAACCATCGAGTGAGAGGATAACTAGTCTAGTTAGCATCACAACATCTATACAAGTGCAAGTCGCAATTAGCACATAATAAAATTCCTTGTCTTGGATTACCTTTTAAGTATTGAATGACATGTAATGTTGTATCCTATTGCTCCAATTCTGGATTCTACATGAATTGTGCCAAGATGTGAACATAATAAGATAACTCAGGACATGTAATGGTCAAATAAATAAGACACCCAATAAGACATCTATATCTAGTTAGGTCTTGTAAATTCATTCCCTTAGTAAGCGCTAATTGATGATTTTGGTCAATGAGAATTGCTATTAGCTTTGCTCCAAGTAACTCATAATTAGATATGAGATCTAGGGCATAATTTCATTGAGACAGAAAAATACCAGTGGCATTTTGCACCACTTTAATGCCTAGAAAATATTTCAATTTCCTAAGATCTTTCATTTGAAAATAGCAACTAAGATAAACCTTGAATCTTTGTATGAAAACTATATTATTTCTGGAAATAACAATGTCATCAACATAGACTAAGACATTTAGTTCTATGTCATGAACACATTATGTAAAAAAAGAGTAATTTGAATACGATTGTTAGAAATTATAAGCTTTCAAAACTTTAGATAATTTAGCAAATCAGCACCTAGGAGCTTGTTTGAAGCCGTATAAAGATTTATGGAGTCAATACACCTTACCAGGAGATTGAGTTGCATAGCCCAGGGGCAATTTCATATACACCTCTTCCTCTAAGTCCCCATGCAAGAAAGCATTTCGAGCATCCATTGGATATAGTTCAAAATTCTTGGTAGTTGTAATAGCCAGAAAGGTCTGGACTGTCACCAATTTTGTTGTAGGAGCAAAAGTCTTATTATAGTTGATGCCTTCAACTTTTCTATTCCTATGAATCACTAGCATTGCTTTATGTCATTCAATGGTTCCATCCAAATTATATCCATTTACATCCTATCACTTTCTTGCCTAGTAGTAGATCTTTTATCATCCATGTACCATTATCCTCCAAAGCCTGAATCTCTTCTTTCATAGCATTTCTCCATTTCATATCTTTTATAGCCTTAATAAATGATGTTGGCTCATATCCTAGTAATAGTTGCCAAAAAGTCTCAATGTTTCACAAAAAAATTGTCACAGTTAACCAAGTATGCAATTAGATAACGTGTACTTGAGGATTTTGAATAGAGAGACAAACTAACTAAAGGGCTTACACTGGCAGTGTGGGTAATATAATCTTTTTGGTGTGAAGAAGGCTTCCTAACTTGATGTTCACCACCAAGAAGATTAGCCTATTGAGGGACAAGATTCTTAGCCTACTCTTCTTGCTCGATATTCTCGGTCTACTATTGCACATCATTCACTTCTCTAGGATTTTTCTTTCCTTTTTGTCATTTTCTAATGATATATTTGGAAAGCTTAAGTTACTTGTATTGACACTCATTTTATTTTGCATTGTGTTATTTTCATCATTATTATCATTTAAATTACGTGATGACACAAATCCACCTTTTTATTTTTCATTCATCACACCAATGTTATCAAAAGGAAAAATATTCTCCATAAATTTCACATCCTGGGGAATAAAATATTCTTCACTTTTAATATTGTAAAATTCCCATCCCTTTTTCCCATAGGGGTATCTCACAAAAATACACTTTTGATTTCAACTAGCAAACTCATCACCTCATCTATCATCATTGTGAGTATAGTACAAGCAACTAAATGTTTGAATATGTTTATATGATGGCTTTGCGCTAAAAAATATTTCATAAGGTGTTTTCTCATCAAGAAAAGTAGAAGGCATTCGATTAATTAAATATCTTGTAGTAAGTATATATTCTTCCTAAAATTTTAAAGGCAAATTGGCCGGAAACCTTAATGCCTTCACCATATTTAAAATATGATGATGTTTCCTCTTTACCCTTCCATTTTGTTGAGGTGTAGGATGAATTAAGGTTTAGTGTAAAATACCATTTTCTTGGAAATAATTTTTCAAACTTCAGAATTCTATACTATTATCACTTCTCACAATCCTGATTTGTTTATTAAATTGTCTCTGGACCATGGCAAAATAATTTTAAAAATTTGAGGAACTTTATCTTTTGTTTTCAACAAATACACCCATATTGCACATGAACAATCATCTACTATAGTTAGGAAATAAATGGCATCATAAGAAAATGCTCCCCATAAATTATAATGGATTAAAACAAAATAATTCTTTGCACTATTCTCACTCAAAAAAAATGTCTCTTTTATTTGTTTATACCTAAAACAAATATCACAAGACTTAAGTCCACTATCAATTTCTTTCTTATCAATATTAGGAAGTGTACTAACTATCTTAGTGGCTAGATGTCCTATTCTTTTATACCATAACTCACAAGATCCAATGCCACTTGCTTTGTAGCATGAATTAGTGTCACCTCATGAAAAAGAGAAAGCACTTCAATTAGTTCACCCATTCCAATCAACATCTTCAAAACACAGTCCTGTATTGCACACACTTTATTAGTAAACTGAATAATACAGTCCACATCGTGCAATAGTTGAGAAATTGAAATCAAGTTACAATTTAATTTAAGAACAAATAAAACATGTTTAAGCATAAGTTTATCCCTAAGAATGACTATTCTCTCTTTTTTTTTTTTGCATAAGTCTTTATGCTATTAGTCATTCCAACAGGGTAGGGTTTAATATCTCGTAAATCAATCAGGCAAGTAAGAGTGCCAATCATGTGATGTGAAGCACCTATATCGATGATTCATGGGAAGGGTGAGTCCTTACTAGTTTGTCTTACATTTGTCCTAATAACAAACCCAAACTTTCTTCTTGCCCTCAACAAGCCTCGAACTATATGAGCCTATTCTTTATAATTCTCACCTTTTAGTTGCATCTGAGTAATGAGATTTCTTAGATTGTCACTCGAATACAGATCATAAGGAGAGATTTATTTCTTTGACTATAACCCACCTCTAGTTCTACCTTCAATCTTAGTCTCTACCATAATGAAGATCAATGATTCTCGAAGCCAAGTTATGATGCCATGAGAAAATTTGATGGAAAAATGCTTATCCATTCTCATTAACTTTTTGAGCTTATATACAAATTACAATAATGCAATTCATATCAATCAGATATACACCCTTAAAATAGATAAGAAATAAGATATACATCATATCCTTAAAATATAGGAAAGAAATCATCCTAAATACAGAAAGAAGAAATACATCATATCCTTAAAACATAGGAAAGAAATCATTCTAAATATATACATAATCCTAATATCCTACCTTAAATAATAAGGAGGTTAATTCCATCCAAATAACTTTCATCACCTTATAAAAATAATCAATCTTGGATGTGAAAAGGCATCTCGCAAGTAATGCAAGCATGAGAGTTGGTGGCTTAATTCTAGATATGAATTCTTGATGTTTGAATGCCCCATGATAAAATTAACTTTGTGGATTGATGCTTCAAACACAAAGTAAAAACAGATAATGAAGCTCCTAATTGGTCAACAATTTTCTTTAATGTATGAATGTAGCTATCTTAGCATTTTGAATTTGTTCATGGGGCTTAATTTGGCACCTTCAATTAACTATCCTTAAGCTTGTTACTCTTGCTCCATCAATAGACTTGATGTCAATAAAAATGGAGAACATAAAATGAAATTTAAAAAGATAGCATAAAATGCTATAACTGCAAATTATGTATAAATAAAGACAAAAAAATTATGGAATAAATAATTAAACATGAAAAAAGCATTATACAAAACATTGTGTAACAAGAAATAAATGATACACTTCAAGCAAAATATATTGAGAAAACATAATAAGATCCTTATGACAATAAAAATAAACAAAATAACATTTAATCCCATTTTCAAAACTTTGATATTCATTAAAAAATTAATAATAGGGCCAAAAGTATGAGATATATAAATTTGACAAAATAAAAGAATTCTCTTTTGTGAATTTAAAAATTCAATCCAAAAAAGTTTTGTATTAATAATATGTTATGAAAATAAAAGTAGAATACCAAAAAAATTAGAAAACGATAATAGAACAAGACTAGAAGTTTCCTTTATTATTTCTAAATGTATAAAACCTCTCATATAACATTCATATATATTATCCTAAGGTAGCAACTTGATCGGTATCACTAATCAATAAATATCACTTATTGATGCTTATAACTAGTTAATTGTAATTAAGGATTAGGTAAATTATAATTACAATAACTAATTGATAAATCAAAGA